>KI915062.1:1025706-1193431 GCA_000473445.2 Anopheles farauti
AAACCCACACACGCAAGCAGAACTACACCCATTGAGACACACTACTACGAAGTTCGATTGCTTGACAGACGCATGCGACAGGTGGTGGTTTTGGGTTGAGTTAGTGGTGTTGATGGTGATGGTGCTGGGGAAAAGGCAATGGTAAAAACAGTGACGTGAGGCAATCAGCGATTCCGGACAATTAATCAATACCCGATCGCGCGTTTGTGTGCATATGTGTGTGTGGGGATGGGTGTGGGAGATGCTTTTTTCTCACTTGGAACCCACTGGAACCCAGCGACCGTAGAAAATTCGGAATTCACATCGATGGGTACGGTGATAGGAAAACTTTTGTCACAATTTTCTTCGGCATCCTTGCGCCGTCGATGCGCCGTGGAAAAGCGAACGAGCTACAGAGAACGCGAAGGAGGCGAACAAAACATACGATAACGATTAGCTGTTGAAGCACGAGAAGATGTGAAGAAAAAGAGAGAGAGAAAGAGAGAGAAAGAGAAAGAGAGAGCAGGAACAGAAAGCAGAGAGAAGGAATAACAGATAGAGAGAGAACAGAAACAAAATGTAAAGAGAACTGCGACTCTAAGGCACTGGTTTTTTTTACAACCGTAAACTTAGGTGGAGATGGACTCTGGATGTATTTTTATACTTTTGCTCAACCGGCTTGCCACAATAGTATCAAGCCGCCGTTGCCGACACGACCTCGCCGAATAGTAGCGTGAGCGGAAACAGCCACACAAACAAAAGGAACAAGAAACACCTATAACCAAACCTTCTTGCTGAGACGTGCCGTGGCCTCCTGGCACACAGAGTATCAGCCAGCCAGCCCGAATAACCGAGAGGAACAGCACCACACACACCGAAAAACGCTCCACCAAACAAGCGCCGCAGCCAGGGAATGGCACCAAAACCCAACCGCTTCGCTACACTTACACAACCGTTTTGTGGATCATGCGTATTTCGTCCGGCCGTGCACAAGTGTTGTGCTGCCGAGGCACAATATCCATCACATGCGTCCCCCTGAGAAAAAAAAACCCCAGCCAGCAGCAGCGGAAGGCGGGACGGGGACGGGCTGGTGGTTGCGGATCAGCTTATTCGATTGGAGATGTCCGTGATACGAGCAAAGTGTGTGTGAGAGAGAGAGAGAGAGAGAGAGAGAGAGAGAGAGAGAGCGAGCGAGAGACGAGGGCGGGAAGCGTGATTGGTCGTGCGAGAAAGAGATGGCGACGGACCGAGAGACGGAGCTGGATGTGCAGCAACAGAATAAAAAGAGCACTAGAGATACTAGAGATAGGCAAATCGTCCATTGGCAATATGTTGGTGGCGAGTAGATGGAGGAGACGAGGAACACCTAATCCCGTGCCGTCCTCTCCCAAACATTGCGATGGATTTGATTTCGATTGGTTTCGTTCGTTTGGAGCAGGCGGATGCGAACGGGGTGGAAGGTGTGGATGCGCGGAAAGCAAACGACTATCAACAACCAGCGGAACTAGGTTTCACGACCTTCTCTCCCGTGCTCCCGGAATATCCCCGAGACCTCGAGTCAACGATGCGGTACCACAAATTGGATTCAAGATTTGTCGATGGATCGAAGATTGAGCGGTAGCTTGATGGTATATCAAGCGTGTCTCCTCTACCTGGCCGGAGCGGCAGACATACATTGGGATTAATGTAGCGACCAGATTTTCGATCGCTTCAGCATCCTCTGCGGATTTGCGACCATCCAATCGATCGTTGCCCATCATCCATCAAGTTGGAGGCGCTGCTTTTCACTATCGCACATAGTCGATTTTAGGATCTACCATTTTTCGGAAGGAAACCCTGTATCAAAATTATTTTTCAGTGTCACCTGTGGCAATTGAGATACCCAAATCACACAGGTGTTCCCCGTATCTCGTATTCAGAGGTTAGAAAAAAAAAGGGATAAGCTGGATACGGTAGAATTTTTTTTTATACAAATGTCGCCATCGACGCCATTCCCGGGCGACACTTTTCCTTTGGATGTTGGAAGTCGGGAAATAAGTGATACCTCCACGCACTTCGGCCCGGACACACAGTTACAAACACCTTACCCACACCGACAGGATAAGGATATCGAACGGAACCGAAAATTACATTACAGACCACGGTTTCTACCTGAAGTCAACTACCAGCGCTGGGTTCTTGGAGGTGTGTCCCGAGCCAGTGCAAACACACCCTAACGGAGGCAATTACACCCTCCGCTGGGGCTTCATGCATAAGAGACGATGGTATCGCCAGGCTCATGACATTTAGACACACACACACACACACTAACTTGGGGCACACGCGAAGGTTGGCAGCACCTCGCAAAACTACGTTGTACCCTGCGCGAAGAAGAAACGCAAGCTTTTCTTCGGGCTCCCCCCGTCCCGCATACCGGATCCAGAGAACGAAACCACACTCACACACACACACACATACGTGCATCATTAATAATACAATCATCATTTTAGATTAAGCCCACCCTGAGTTCCGGGTGATATTTTGTAATACAGAAGGTAACAGAAGTCAGCGGAGCAGAATATTGAGCGGTAAAGGCACACGGAGCGTCCGCCATTAGCATCGAATGTGTGACAAAGAAGTGTCCCAATGCGGCCAGGGCTTGATGGTACTCCAAGTGGTTGTGAATGCCACCGATACACAAGTACTCGGCACGTCCTTGCCATCAAGCCTGCACCCGGTTATGCGCTTTCTTCGAAACACACTGGCAGGACTAGAGTGCCGGCAGGAACAACTTACAGCCTGTGTGTGTGTGGTGGTGGTGGTGGTGGTTAAAGAAGGCGAAACAGCGAATCGTTGAAACGCAACTAACGCTATAATGCCTTCCTGATGTGCTTCTGGGCGCTAGGCGGTGACTATCAAGACGATTACGGACGTACTCATGGGGGTACTGATGGGCGTAATGATCGTCCCATAGTTTGTTTCCTTGTTTTCTCTCTTCTTCAATCTTCCTCACATCCGCAGTGACGAGGACATCTTCCGGCTTCGTAGCTCTTCCGGTTGTTTTCGACTGCAAGCTATTTCCGATGCTCTCCGTTCTTTCTTGCGCTGCTACTTAACAGACGCTGGACTAAGCACCACAAGGTTAGGGGGAGGCACCTCTTAAGAGCACTGGCAAGTAGAGCTGGATAGAGCACACACAGCTCGTACTTACGGAGCTAGTCACGTATCCTTTTGCGAATTTGCCTCACGCAAGTAAGCGAGAGCTACTGATGCCTAGGTTGACCCCAAAACACCACATATCGTCCTACGACTGCAAACTTGACGTCCCAGACGTAGTAGACGTTTGTTGGCCAGCAACGTCCCAACGTCCCAAACACGGCGGAAGTTAAGGGTGTGTGCAGGCGCGTGTGAGATAAAAATGTGATTGCGAGAGCAATAAACAGTGAGCTCTCCTATATCTCTTAACGAAGAAAAAAAAAAACCCAACGGCGAAACTGGTAAAACTCAACTTACTGTCTCACAGAGCGACAGGGTTTGGCGACTTGGGTGTACAAGCGTAATCGACCGCTCGACAAACGATAGTAGGTATGGATCTACGATGTACACATGAGGTCCTAGCTAGTTATATTACAATATCTGGAGCAAACAGACTACTCGCAGGAACAAATTCTCAATATCTCTATAAGCCATCAACAACAACAACCAAAGGAACAAAGCCCGAATCCTGCGCCGCACCCGTTCTCGCCCCTCCTCAGTACATTTCCCGCAGACTTGCGTGTGCCATATACAACTGTACCGGGCGATGTTTGCCCGAGATAAAAACGGGTTTTCACTAGGCTGCTAGGCAGACAGGGGAGCTGGTGGAAAACAGCGCAGGTGGCACAGGTTCGTGATAAAAGAGCGTGCCAAGAAAAAGTACTTGCGGGAAGCGGAGTGTCTCCCGTCTTCCGTCTCCTCGCCGTGCTACACTTTTGGCCTTTTTGTGAGGGAGATCGCAAAACTAGACCAAGCAGAGAGGGAAAGAGAACGTGCATGTGTGTGAGAGAGAGAGAGATACATTTGGTCTTTTGGTGCGAGAATTTTTCACCAAGGTGAAGCGAACTTGCTGCTGTACGTTCCGGGTGCGCATGCTCCCGGTGGATGCGCACTATTCCTCTCCTTTCCCCGGTATTCACACGCCACATGCGAGTGTGTGTGCGCACGCGTTTATGTGTATGTGCATTAGCATTAGGCGAGGGTGGGGGTGGGGGGGAGGGTCTGTCGTTCGTTCAAAAATAAAGCACGATTTGGAGTAAGAAGGAAGGATTATAATTAAGGTCTATAGAGTTCTGGGCGGCTGGGGGTCACTGGTGCGGTAGCTCGTTATGCGACTACTTGCAACGTCCTCTGTCAGGATCAGGGTCCCTGCACTCCCGCCTGAGACCAGGATGCGGGGGGATGAGAGCCGTCGGCGAACATGTTTGATAGAAGAAGCGAATGGAGGCGCGCCCGTGTCATCCCCCGCCGGATTCTGCCGGAGACGCAAGGCGAAACACGTCTGCCGCTCCGTGTGGAGTCACCTTTGTTCTTTACTTGGGCTCGGTCGGGAACAACACACTCACCATATGTCCACCATTAGCCAGACACACCGAGACACACGCACACTACGCCAAACACACATGTCAGGCAGGGAAGGGAAGTTCTGCACACCGCGTTACACCGTATTTATAGCCGTTATTTTTCCGTACGCCAGTGTAGTGGGATGGTTGAAGCACCTCTCGCGAGCGAGAATATGGAGCATATGAATAAATAGGATATTTATAACGCGGCCGCAATGTCTGGCCCACCACGCGAACCCCTCCCCCAAACGGTCCGCGCTCGCAAACGGACCAAAAGGGACGGCGGGGACACGCAGTTCGAAACGAACGCACACCTCGACCCGCCATTGCCCTCGGTGCAGCAGGTGTTGGGTAAAGCAGAGCATCAGAGTCCTCCTCGGTATGCTCTATCTCCGTACTTACGGGAGTATCTAGAATGGCAGCAGTAAAAGTTGCCTGCGCTAGTGGCGAAAGCGGCCGGTCGCACGGTCGGCAATGGCGGACGACGTCCGGGACTTGACTTGACATGCAGCCATTTGAACGGATGGCAGCTGCAGCCTTGCACGCACCAGCAGCATCAGGTTGATGGGAGGAGAGCAGGTGTTGCGACGCTGGTGTGTACGGCCGGGGTTGGAGTCGATCCACAGGTCGTGGCTCTGGATGGTGCTGGACGCGGGTCCGGAACCGCGGCCGGAGTACTAAACAACGCTAGCCTAATTCACTTGCTGCCAAACAAACAATCTAGGAACTAAATCATCCCCAGGATATACACTTCTCCGCTACCGCTGTTGCTACGTTAAAACGCGAAACTGCAATGAATGAACCAGGTGACCCACGGTTACAGTGCCCTAGTATCACCGGAGACAAACGCAGGCCCACACATACAGGCACGCGTTTAGAGCACCACCGAAACACCGAAATAATCTCTCGCAGGCGCTCTCGGTGCTCGCAGCCGGGGAAAATTGAGCTCTCCCGAGCGGCGCCACCGAGAAAGGACGTGTGGCGCAGGAAAGCGTTTTCCCACTCCAGACCAACGTTGGAATGTTTCTACCGATTCCGTGCGGACGCCGTGTGGGTGCGCGTGTACGTACACGGCGATATTGTACCATTGCACCCCGGCTTCCCTTCTGTCATCGCCTCGACCGCGAGGTTTTGCGCTTGATTGCTGGATGTACTGGCAAGTTCGCCGCCGAAACTCTCAAGATATGTAATCCCAGAACTCTGAGCGCCAGCGAGAGACGTGGAAATGGAGAGAGAGAGAGAGAGAGGGAGAGTGAGAGAGAGCTCTCGTGACTTTCTTCTGTCTCGCTGCGGGGAAAACCCAACCCCAACACCTTTGGTGCCTTAGCAGCTACTTTCGGTGTTGCATTTACTGCACCGCGGGGAGGGGGATGAAGGCGATAAACACTTGAGAAAATTGTTCGAAAAGAAAGTCTTGTGTCGACGCGTCTCGCAAATGACGAATGTGGTGGATCGGTGTATGGAGTTGACATGGAGGAGATTTCTGTGCTCTCGGCTGTCGGTGGGCGATGGCGACCAAAGCCACCGACCGTCATGCCGATGAAGATTCGATGGATAGAAGGGCTACACCACTATCGATCACCGTCGAGTCGTCGTCCTCGTCACCATCACTTCGGTGTGTGTTATGTGCATGGGTGCGTGGCTATGTGCACGCACACTCACATGTACGCGCGCGTGCTCACTTTCTTTTGTAGGTTGCGTTTGCGAGACTCCAACACACAGACATCACGTCGCATCCAATGTCCAAATTGTGCACTTTAAAGAGGGCGTCTAGGACCAAGAGATAGGCACATCGCAGCGAACCGAGAAAATAGCAACCGAAGCATTCAGGCACCTTAGCAGCTAGTGTCTAATCTAATGCCTAATCTAAGTCCAAACACTTGGACAAGGACCTGTGGGATATTGCAGTTCCGGGGAGCCTAGGGACATTAGCGGAAGGCACCTACATCTCTTCGCGCTACAAAACGTTGTCCCACACCCTAACTTGGGGAGGTTTGACGTTACCCGTCCCTACCCTTCTCCCTTCCCGTCGAACAACGCACCTCACTCCTGCCGAGCAGCACTGGGAGCTCCCGAACTTTTCTTCACCAGCACACCTGCCAGGTACACTTGCTGCTGCTGCTGCTGCTGCTTCTGCTGCTGCTGCTATACGGTGGGAGAGGCACAATTCACTGTCGCGTTTTATTATCTTGCCTCCTTTGTTGGCTGTTTTTTTTTCTTGTTATACTAGCTAGTGCCTAGTAGGGCTCGAAACAAGCCACGCCAACCCACTGGTCCGGATTTCAGGCACGGGCCTGGTGACCAAGTCCCAGCTACAGCACACACACACACGCACACCCGAAAAAAGTGCAAACGGAGACGGTGTGGCGTTGGTGACAGCTATTTCTTGCGGATTTGCCCTTTTTCACGGCGCACAAAACACACATACACACAGGAAGGTTATCACACCGACCATGTATCTCTGATAGAGGTAGTCGAACTGACGAAACGGCTCTAGGCCGCCGTCACCACGGGAAAAACCTCGGGATCCTGTCCCGCTTCCACCAACCCCCCTCATCCCCCCGCCCACCCTTCCCCAACCACTCTCGGCAGCGGTTTCGCTCAGTTTTTCCGCCCGCCCTGCGAGACAGAGCCGAATCCCGTTCGCAATTTCGGAGCGTTTTCCATCCGTGCGGGAAGGAACGCGCTACATTCGCGTTCGGAAAACGCGAGCCAAACGAGAGAGAGAGAGGGAGAGAGAGAGAGAGAGAGAGAGAGAGCTCCACAAGTTCGAGAGAGGGAGAGCACGCGCTCGCGATAGAGCAAGTGGAAAATGAGAGATAATGCTGATAGATAGACATTAGACCCAGTTGATCTGCGATAATAAGCCGTTCTTCGTAATCATCGCATCACAATCGTCTTCCTCTCTTCCGTTCCGCGCCCCCGTGTTCTGTCCCTGTGCGAATGGGGAGGAAAATTACGGTCGTTCGCTGCCGCCTCATTGTTTCTTTCCACCGATGGAGCAGTGGACGGGTTTTTGGGAGCTGCCCTGTTGGAGCTGCTCGGAGCGTATATTAGTACGCTCTTTTCCCCTGCTGGACCAAGGCCTATTTAGAGCGTTCGGTGAATGAGAGCAATAGCGATGAAGATAAAATTAGCGTGCGAGTGTGTGTTTTTGAGAGCGAACGGGAGCGAGGAGGCGTTGGAGGAGGCTTGCTGTATCGATGCACACGACGTTGATTTCGGACATGAATATTGTATTAACAAAAATATTGCCGCCTTCACGCAGACCTCAATCTGACCTTCGCCGTTTGCCTTCCCATTTGGCCCTCTTGCGCGATCTATTCTGTTTCTTTCTCTCGCGCGCTGTTTCCCCTAGCCCGACGATTAGTAGCTCTTTCACGTTCCCTAGGTCGTATTACAAGCGCGAATAAAGCGCAAGTCCAAACAAATGCGTGCCCTCTTCAGTGTTGTAATGGATCAGTGTTGTCGGCTTAGCTTCTCGTTCGAAACCTCCATGCGGGCGCTGCAGGTGCCAGGGTGGGCAGGACGCGGGAGCGGCGCGTTATGATCTCTCCTCCGCTCGGACCAGAACGAAAATATACTAACGCACAAGGAACGAGGCAAGGCTCTCTTCCTCGCGCTGACTTATGGACACCCAGCGACGTCCTGATAAGCAACGAGCGCTCTCTCATCTGCAGCTACCAGAGAGCTGAAGTACCGCAAAATTGACCAACTTTTGAATTTGACGGCGGTGGCAGACAACTTGACGGTTCGGGGCGCCATCATCGCACTCGTTGTTGTCCACACTTTTACGCTCTCCAACTCTCTCTCTCACTCTCTCTCGCTGTTGGCTTCATGCTATCTGCTATCGCGGTTCCATTTCCGAGTCCGAAATCTATGGCAAGAGTGCATTTCCGAGTGGTTCCTGGGCATGGTATGGGGCGCGTGCGCTAAAAACGCCGAAGTCCGATTGGGACCTTCCTAGCCACCGTACCGTCCGCGATTCGCCGTCGAGGGATGGGGACAGGGCAGGTCTGTTGCATTATCCGCGTTTATCCTCGTACGTGAGCATGCGGGCGACACATCGAACGACAAAGGTTACCCGGACGAACACACACACATAGACACAGACACAGCAAACAAGCCCACACTTTCGTACGCAACCGAGCAGAGTTCGCCAAACTAGGAATGGAGGAAAAGTTAATCCGTTTACGGTTGGGAATCTTAATGGGGACACGCAAATGAAGGCGCATAAATGCAGCAAATGTTACTCGAAGTTGCATCACGCACCCATTATCGCATTCTATGCTCGCTTGAGTATTCTAAAACTAGGAAGGGTTTCGCTGATGGATTGATGACCCATGTCCACGATTTTGCAACATGTTCCAAAGCTACCCGGGACATGTTTGACTGTCGACTTACCAAGTGTTTCGTCTTGGAAAGATACGTTGTCAAACTAGCACATAATCAAGCTAGAGGATCTATAATAGAGTACTATCTCTGATTTATTTGTTACATATGGAAAAAAAGATGTTGATATGATGACTTCACACAACGCGCTCGGCATAGTCATACAACCGGTGAATCAACTCAATCGGATTACCCTATTCTTATTCTAAAGCGTGATGAATCACGTTCGTTTTATGGGCTCAGGATTACCTTCACGATGTTGTAGTTGAAATTAACTTCGTAAATAACGTGCAATACCCAAAGTAAACCCCGGGTGAAGCTTATCAAATGATTCGACATGCATACGCTGCCGACGGAACGGCAAACGGCAAAACTGGGGTAATTTTAGCGTGTTTAACGTTCCATTTAAGAATTCGTCACCTGAGAAAAGTGCAGAGCGCGATGCTAAACTATTAAGCGCGATGCTTTTGCTTATTTTGCACTCGTCAAACTCATTCTCAGAATCTGATATGTTATTTGCAGTAGCTTTGAACGCTGTAGTATCGTTAGTACATTTTGATGGATTTTAATATATTATATTTCAATTACGACCACTATAAGTGTAGTAAAATTAAATAATGTTGTGTTAATACAAATAATGCTATGCCCCATACTTACAAGAAATTTGCAATGCCGCTTTTCTGCGAAACGTTTAAAATCTGCTTAACATTATGACTGTATGTGCCGTGACACACCCGCACATGTAGACGAACACACGCACGAGAGATAATATCATAAAACTTAACAAATCTTATCACTACACCGTTGACTCTTGACTAGATGTATGAATCCGTGCACTGTTCCATCCGCAGAACGTAAACAACGAGGCAAGCGAGAAGTTTGTTCCTCTGCTACGGCCACGGCTTCTCGTACTTCTTGCGCGGTTCGATTGCTTAGCATGGGCAGTATTCCAATTGCTACTGGTTTCTGTCTCAACGTTTCGATATCGAACTCCCTTTAGATATCGAACACTTCGAACCATACGCACGAACGATTTAGCCTTCGACCCCTAACGCTGTCCTGGTTTCTGCATTTATTGGTTTATTGTTGTGATTACGGCGGTTTCGCTTGTATCACTTTTTTATTTATTGTTTTTCGTTTTCTTCACTTTTCCTTTCCTTCCTTCCGAGGCTTTGACAGATGCATTTCGCGGAGATGGGTAGCCATTTGCTAGCTCGCTCGCTCGCTATGACGACAGGTCGTGTGCGTACATTTGTATTTGTATTTAAAGCCAATATCGATACTCGTTCATACATGGAATATTTGAAACTGAGCAATTTTAAGTACAGCTGGTGGACGCAACGAGATAGAAAAGATGAGTTTTAAGATATTTAATAACATGGCGCAACAATTTCGGATGTGTAAATCTAGTTTGACGATAGTAGATAAAAAACGAATATGTATTTAAAAAAATGGATGAGCCATGCTGTCAGTTGCCATAGCGGGTCGAAATTTTATTTTATGAATATTTGCTTTAAGCCAGATCACAAATAAAAATAAACGATCATAAATATTTAACTACGTTTAACATGCGTACATCGTTTATTTGAAGTGATTTTTTTCACAGATGAGAACATGTGGCTTCAAAGCTGTTGTAAATCAGATCGAAAAAAAAAAAATTACCGATACAGATTGACCATCCCTGATATCCGCAAAAGTAAGCACGCCCAGAAACGATTGGAAGCGCTGTCATGGAAGGTGTCCAATATAACTTCTGCCTCCACGCCAACCAGAGAACTCATGTATGCGTCGGTTACATTTTAAAATTTATAAGCTTTGGCTGTAAGAGAAGAACCCAATTTTACCTGCCTGTAATATAATGTTCTCAAATAAAATAACCTGCAACTGCATTAGCTGCATGAATGGATCAGAGCAAGAGAAAAAAATAATTTCATTGACAGTTACAGAGGGGAAGACAGAGACAGAAAAAAGGGAATAAAGCGAGAAAGGGAGAGGAAGGAGAACGGAGAGACAGAGAGAGAGGTAGAGCCCACCAAGAACATGGGACGGAAAAACGTTAAACAAATTAGAGCTGTCTACCTGTCCATCAACCACCTTGCGCCTTGTGGTTGTTCTTCCGTACAGCAAAAGAGTTGTCAAGCACGTTTTACACGACGCGCAAATTGACAGCACAAATGACGTTTGAAACACGCTTCGTACCAATTTACGAACGCCTCGCTTTGCATTCTCCAAGTTTGGCGGAATATGCATAGGTTTTAGAACTGTATATTACATTTCTCCGCGTAAAATAATAATAAATAGACAGACAGTTGAGTTATTTTCCATACGGTAGGGGCTTCAAAAAGGTTGCTGCGTCAAACCATGCTGACAGCACTGACAGCACGGCTAGCTGCTACCGGTTTTGAGGCTGGAGTCTGCTGCGTTGAATGCGTTAATCATAAATCGTGTCGTTTAGGTATGTTACTGCTTTTCCGTTTTTAAACATACGTTTATTTTTAACATGAAACGAAAAGTAACCAAAACATTCACCAGATTTGTTGCGTTATATTTATTCACACAAACCTAAATAATGCAAACTGAGAGCAGCACGTCTAGCATATCAAGTTAAATTGAATAGTATATAACTCAACAATCATCTAACATAATTAGAAACATTGATTTTTTCATGGAATTCAGGAACGGAGTTGATATTTTGGATTTCGTAAATCCCAAAGAAACCGACGTTCCTGTAAAAGAGATATTTTATGCATCCATTTTTATGCTAGTTGTGCTTCGAAAGTAAACAAACGGTTGTTTGTAATTGTTCATTTGCAGAAAAAAATAAAAAACGCATGCGACCTTCCACCGAAATCAAACGATTTTGGTTCCGTCGTACGGGGAAAAGATGCACGTTCGAAGAGTTCTGTCAAATCCCATACATAAATTTGACACCATATACATACGAAGCACCATATACATGCAGGAACGAAACGACGGGCGCTCGCAACATCACGCTCTCACACGTTTGTCTGGCTAGACCGTCAGTTCGCTTTCTGCAGCCGTACGGGTAAGACGGATGGCCATTGATTAGTTGCGCGGTTTCTGCCTGTATTGGTGGCTGCTGCTGCTGCTGGTGTGAAGCGGGGCGTTTCGCTGAATGAAATTGCTCCATTGTTATTGTTATAGTTAATCGTAAGGCAAAACATCTTCTGCGCGCGATTAAATACCCGTACGGTGGTTCATGTGATCGGCCCGCTCGTTCGTGTTCGTGTTTGTGTTAGTGTTTCGTTCATAATTCTTGCCGCTCGAGAGTCGAACGATCGTCGCGATGGCACCGTGGTGTTAGGGATAGGAAACCTTTCCTTTTTCGTTCGTTCCGAACCTTTCCCCGCCCCCATTCCAGCCCTAGCCCACCTGTGTGTTTGTTTCTTTTCCGTACCCGTCGTTGGTGTGGGTGCGCCCATCGTGACCCGTCGTTGTCATCCCGTCACCCCGTACGATCGCATTTCGCACATACATACACACACACATACGCACATACACACACGCAGAGAAGGTTGAGAGCCGTGGCACGGTTTTCCCAACCCGTGCGGAGCATGGCGCACCTGGAGCTGCTCGTCGCGGTGGCGCTGGCCCTTACATGCCCCGTGTTCACCTTCAACCTCGAAACCCGCCACCTGCTGGAGAAACGGGGCCAGCCGGGCTCGTACTTCGGGTATGCGGTTGCCGGCCACAGCCAGCGTGGCCCACGGGCGACGACCGGAAATACGACCAACTGGTAAGCTGCCGAGCTGCAAATCATGCACCCGAACGGCACGATGGAAGAACGCGAAAACGGAAGAACCACGGGAGGGGCGGGAAGCATGACGATATGCATAACGCTTGCATTTGCATCTGAGCCGACGCACCTAACCCGTTGTTTATCTCTTTCTCTTTCTCTCCCTTTCTCTCTCTCTCTCCCTGCCTCTTCTGTCGCTGGTTCTCGGTGGCTCTTCCGCTGCATCGGAAAACCCGTTTCGCGGCTGCAACAACGAAATTTGCGCAGGATGCTGGTGGGCGCACCGCTCGGGCAGAATCTGCAGCCCGGCACGAACCATTCGGGTGCACTGTTCCGGTGCCCGATAACGCTGGCGCAGGACGACTGCACGCAGGTCATCACCGACGGCCACCGGAGTAAGTTCCTTCCACAGCACGGACGGACGTTTCAGCAAAAAGTGTACCTTCTACCGGAGGTGGTAGAGGGAGACGGGTTCGGGAAGCCTGCCGTAGTTTTGGTGAAGGGTCGCTGTTACCTTTGCTGCCGGTGCCAGGAATGCTTTCGAGGGGAGGAGGCTTACGGCGATCGCTTGCACGATGCCGATCGCCTACGTTTCAAACATTCAAACCTGCAATCAACCGCGGAGAGAAGACGCGCCGCGAGCAAACGCACCAGCTCATCGTTTCGTATGATACATCCACTCGAGAAGCGGATGACCTCATCGGTTAAGCCTTCTGGCCTCAGTGGAGTGTACTTGTCTGCTCTGGATTATTTCCAGATGTCTTCTGCCCGGCACAATCCAGGCTACATGCACGAAGAAACATCCCGGCTACATGCACCCATCTGCTCTTCACAACAATGGTTCGGCTATATTTATCTGTCCGAGTCCCGATCTCGAAGGCACACACATACACTTACAAACACACCACACCAAATGGCCCCCGATCCCCCTGACCCTTCGGTTTATGGTATGGGCTATAACCTAACCTACGCGCACCGTAACCTGATGCCTTGCGCCTTCCCATCCAACCATGGGCCGATTTTTATGAGGCTCGCCGTATGACGCGGTGTGGAATGTGCTAAAATCGCGCAATTCCCTCGGCTGCATCCACGATCAGGTTGGCTGCCGGTGGAAGTCACTGCTTGCACGCTGCGCGAAGAGACTTTATTTTATTAGTGGCAATTCGTAGAATGGCTCGGTTTGCCACCACCCCGTTTTATATAATAACCGCTGCAAATCCGCTACCTGGAAAAAGGGAAACTAACTTTACAGCAACCGGTGTAGCTAGCCGGGAGATGAACTGTTGCGCTTTGTGAGCGCTTTGTTGCGATGGCCAATAGATTGAAAATAACGTTTCGATCATAAAAAAAACACGAATGTTCTCTCAACAAACTCAAGTAAAGCTGCGCTCTTTAAAAGGTTGGGAAGCCTTTGACACGCGGACTTTTGAACTCTACGACTCCGCAAAGTTTCCGATGCAGAGTTTATGATGGCACCAGACTGGATGTTGCATGGTTTTAAAAGCCCTACCAAACCAGATATTGCAGGAAACTCAGGTTCTAAAATATTCTAACGAGCTCGATCGTTCCATTCCACCGCGACTCATTTCGTACGAGGAATGAAGAATGCAAATCCACCAGGAAATAGATGTTTCTCCTTCCCTTTGCTGTTTATTAAAACAAATTCATCGCCTTTTTATTATTGTTTATATTACCCAAGGGAATTTAAACCTGTATGGAGGTGTTTCACCCAATTGTTTATACTGTTTTATACTCTAAACATAGTTTGCATATAAACTGGTCAAACAAATACTGCTTGGTTAGCGTTAATGCTCTCCGCACAGCCCATTTTCATTGTTTACAATTGTAAGATCGCCCGTTTCTCCCGATGTGGTTTCGAAAAGATCGTCTCATTACGTCCTCTTGGACGACCGATCGACCTGCAGTCTACTGTTGTCATCAAATTCCTTATACACAACGGCCTGGCTCACGATGCTGGAGCTGCTCCAAAACCGTCACTTGTATTTAAAGTCGCGGCATTTAAAGTGGATATGAATGCGCTGCAAGCAGCGACATCCGACACACCCCTTTAAGCGGGGTGGGTTTTTAATGCGAGAAATACGTGCTGAAACGAATTGATTCACCACGGCTGTTAATCAACAATTTTGGGGCGTCCGCTCATAAAGCAAAACCGCCCGTCCCCGGTCGTTTCCGATTCCGGATAGTTCACATTAATGATGAAATATTTGCTATGCTTGGCGTCCCGCGGGACACTTATCGGCGTCTGCTTCTTTGTTTGTTTCGGCGTGCGTGCGCTCGCGTGGTTCTGGAACTAAAAATACGTTTGTATAAATAGACTGCGTGCTTGAAAATCCTAGAAGAAAATAGACATAATGTGACTCAATGCAAGCAATCGATGATTACGGGATGAATTAAGGGACGAGGGAGGTGCTTGCGGGATGATGCGGGGGCCTGGATAAATATTATGACTCACAGCGATGATGAGTTGCACACAGGATCCCCATCGTTTCATCCCTCGGCTCGCCACAAACCGAGCCAATAGCTTCCTAAACTGTACTCTATTATCGACTCATTTTCCCGTGTGTCCCACAAGATCCCGACGGCCACTACGTTCCGTCCCGCGATGCGTACAGTGAGTGTAAGTTGGAAATCCTTTCGGGTTTTTAGGTTCTTTTGCTCGCTCCATTTAATATTTAAACTTTTTTTTATTTAATGTCTTCACTTTTGGTTTCGTTATCGTAGTTTGGATGAATATGTTTGTTTCAACATCCACACACACACACACACACGCACACAAACACTGACACGCACATTTTCACACAACACACATTTATTCAAATAACACACAAACACACGCACACACACACACATACACACACACAGACAGCAAAACAAGCAAGCATTAATGGTCGATGGCAGTTCGCTCATTTTTAAATATTTCGCTGCTTTGTTTACTTTCCGTATCAGATTAAATATTTAAAGACCGATAGAGTCCTCCTAGGGGATGAGTTTGTTGCTCTGTGTAATTCGCCCGCATGGTTGGCCTCGCACGGTTGGCCCCGAACAGAACGTAGGGCGCGCGTGAGAATATCAAAACGAAACGAATTCCATCCCTTTTGTAAAACCACATTTTCAATGTATTCTAAAACGAGCCATCCGCTTAACTTTCCTATATATATATGTATATCTCTCCAGCGACGGTTCCGTACGCACTTTTTGTTGAAGAGCTTTTTGTGTCGTCACGCCACGCCAAGTGCAAAGCTTGAGTGAGTAGCGTGTGTTACTGGATGTCCGTTTGGATCGTGTGTTAATTTCCTTCGTTTGTTTGCTGTGTGCCTCCATTTAATCCCTTCTTGCATGAAGCGCCTTGCTGCCGTGTCTTGTCATGCGCGAGCCTCCGATGGAGCCGAAAACGAACCCCCAAATTGGCATGATTTGGCTAAATTAATCCTTAGTAATCGTAAGTCGCCTGTTCTTGAACTAAACTTGCCACCCATCGGATGCTTCTCGCATCCGAAGCATGAAACTAGACCGATCTCGGAACGCCCATCATCGATCCGCATCTGCCTGGACGTTACTTACTCACGTTGTCATACCTTGTGCATCGCTCGTTGTGCCTTTACTGCCCCGTGCTTTTATTTATTTATGTACACAATTTTTATTACAGCATTTTTTATATCCTTGTTTGTGCCTGCTACATTTTGCTTTTTACTCTAATGTATTTTTTTCTCGTCCTAATAATGTTTGAAATTTGACTAACGCTCGTTGGATATCCTGTTGATGGTACAATACATTACTAACGTTCGCTTTCTATACCCACACACACGCACACACTGCATCGTGCAGCGGACGACATCGACGATGAAGATGTGGCAGCGGACTATTTGACAAGACATAGACTCGAGCAGCCCGGCACGGATGAGATCAAAAACAACCAGTGGCTGGGTGTAACGGTGGAAACGGGTGGCCAGGAGAACAAGGTAAGACCTTCGACGATGGAAAAAAAATATTTTAATTTTAAAATCAAAAAGATTGCTGCAAAATTAATCTCTCGCAGGGAGTTTTATTTTATAACTAGAACGACTTAAAATTATGCACCTTCTTAGAAAATATTCTACATTCTTATTTGATACGAATTTAATTTGAATCTTCTCTCCCTCTCTCTCTGTTTGGCCTGCTCATGGTTGAGCTCGTCATGAATACTTGACCTGATCACCAATAGTCATTTAGGTCGCTCGATCCATAGTTGCATTCAATCATCCATGGCAGCTGCCAATCTCCTTACTGCTAGAGTTCATTCCCTATAATTCATTCGAATAATTCATCCTACAATAATTCCTATAGCTCATCCCAGACCCACTAAATATGAACTAAACTAAATTTCCCCATGACAAATTCCAACATCGGTATAATTGTAAGATAGATTTTTTTAATTATACCGATATAAAATAATGAAATATCAAAACTATCACTCTATAGAAATCAAATCAAACCACAAAAGAGAAAATTTGAAAGTATTTTATTGTACGTTTGCTTTTAGTGGTTGAATAGTCGTAGAGCTCATGAAATGTCACAAAATGTATACAGTCGATGTCCGCTTGTTTCCGAATCATGGACGGTTGGTGTCAGTGTATTGATATATTTATAATTTTATTTATATGTTTTCAAATACTCGACGAAACAGCAAAACCTTACCCGAAATCACTCTCTCGAATCTTTTTTCTTTTCACCCAGATCTTCGTGTGCGCTCATCGGTACATCAAGATCAACAATCCGCAGCCGCACGCGTCGACCGGCTCCGGGCTTTACCTCGGCCAGGGCGTTTGCTACGTGCTGAACGAGGACTTTTCGTTCGGGTTCGCGGTGGAAGTATGCCGGGGCCGCTCGATCGAGCGCGAACATCAGCAGTACGCGTTCTGCCAGTCGGGCACGTCCGGCGCGGTGCTGCCGGATGGTACCGCCCTAATCGGGACGCCCGGTGCGATGACGTGGAAGGGCACGCTGTTCAACGTCGCGATCGAGGGTGGCTTCCTGTCGCGCGATAAGTTCCAGTACTTTGCGCCGCACGACAACCTCCATTCGCCCGTGCCGAACTACAGCTACCTCGGGATGGCTGTTACCGGGGGACGTTTCTTCGGCGAGTACATGGCGTATGCGGGCGGTGCTCCACGGGCCGCCCAGGGCCACGGGGAGGTTGTGATCTTCGCGAACCGCTACCGCAAGAACCCATTTGATCATGTCGTGTCGCTGCAGGGCGAACAGTTCGGGTCCGGCTTTGGTAGCTCGCTCGTAGCGGCCGACGTCAACGGTGACGGGTAAGTTCGGTCTGTGAGCCGTGTGGGTTACAAAACCACTGCCAGATGTAATGTCGTCATTGCGCGCGTGTTGACCGATGTGTGTTTTATGTACACGAATCGATATGGAAATTTCTTAGTTTGGCGTGAGTGAGCGAAACTTTCAATGGACCGAATCCGTACCCATACGGGATATACAAACAGCAACAGATAAGCACGGAAGCTTGGTACCGATACCGGTACCGAAAACAGCATAAAAAACACAAATATGTGCACCCTTGCAAAGTAAAGCTAAACCGCGTGAGCGTATCTGTCCAAACATACTGAAAGCAGACGCTTTTATCAGCACCTCGGCTGATAACGTAACATATATTTTCGCACTGTTTTAGTAGTTTTATCATGCCTCACTACCTCCTCATTTCTCCAGGTTCCTCCAGCAAGTCTCCCTCCACCGATTGTACAGGTGACGCAAGCCTTTTGCGTGTGAAATCTTACTGCGAATTAATATTTATTTACGCGTGGCACGAATCGTCCACGCGCTCGTTATCGCGGATATCGTCACATACTTTCCCCATGCAACTCTTTTCGAGTGCGAGTCTTATGAAATAGAGGGGGAAAAAGACACATTCTACCGTCTGGCATCATCAGAAACGATTAAGAGAAAGGGCAAGGGTGAATCTAATTCTAACCTCAGCCTTCGCTAGCAGGCTGAAAAGATGCGGGACGGCACCCATCGCCCTGAGCGGCGTCGCTGGCCATCAGGGTTTGAAATCTGGATCAACTAATCAACTAATTAACTTAATTGTTGGCGAGCTAGCAGCTCATAGAGTCGTGTTAGAACTGTTCTATAGAATAATGGTGTAAACAGAAGTTTAAGCTTAGCTCAACTACCGAACTAACCGATTTGAACCACAGGAAGGCCAAGCACACTGAAAAAAAAACGTCGATTGAAAAAGTATTAAGTGGAATAGCAAATGATTACGATAAGGACCAAGTAAGGGAACAAAACATTATATTAAATTTGGATATAAAAGTATTAACTTTAGTTGGAGGAAAGGTTTAGAGAGAGAGGAAGATGGATACAGACAGGTATAACTTCAAACTATCAGCAAATAGCAAATGATTACGATCGAAGAGAACAAAAATAATATTAAATCGAGATAAAGAGTTACTGGATACAGACAGGAATAACTTCAAACTATCAGCAAATAGAAAATGCTTACGATCGAAGGGAACAAAACATAATGTTAAATTTAGTTACAGGGGTGTTAACTTTAGTTGGAGGAAAAGTTTAGATAGAGAGTTACTGGACACAGACAGGAATAACTTCAAACCATCAGCAAACAGGAGATGATAAGGAGCTAAAATGAAATGAAAAAAAATCATATTACTTTAAATTGATGTTAACTCCAATCACGGAGATCTTTATAAAATCTTTATATGCTTTGTAAAAAAAATGATCCTACTGAAAGTTCTCATGGTGGTGTCATCGTGTTCTTGTATTGCGCAACATGCACAAGTCTATTGAGATTAGCTTGTTATTTCGTTTCTAATTTCTTCATCCTTTTTTCTGTCTTGTAGCCTGCTGGATCTGATCGTAGGCGCACCGAACTATTTCAACCGCACGGACGGAGGCGCTGTCTACGTCTATCTTAACCGTGGCAACAGCTTTAACCAGCAGTACGACCAGCGACTGACGGGCCGTCTAGAATCTCGTTTCGGTACGTCGATCGCTAACTGTGGCGATCTGAATCACGACGGCGTGGAAGACGTGGCGATCGGGGCACCGTACGAATCGGCCGGTGCCGGGTCCGTCTACATCCACTTCGGCACGAAGGAGGGTGCACTGTCCCCGGAACCGGTACAAACGCTCGATCCGGTTGAGCTGTTCCCAGCTGGAGTTCGCACGTTCGGCTGCTCGCTGGCTGGTGGGCATGATCTGGATGGCAACGGTTACCCGGACCTGATCGTGGGTTCGTACGGGAGCGATCGCGTGGTGGGACTGTTTGCCCGTCCGATCATCAACATCCGCACGTACGAGGAGCAACCGGCCGACCAGGGGTCGATCGATCCCACGCGCCTCGGCTGCCCGACCGATCCGACCGCGAACAACACGTGGTGAGAGCTTTGTGGCGAATGGTTTTGAACGCGGCCAAACGAGTAACCTCTACCATTGTTTTACTTTGCTGTTTGCGCGATTAGCTTCACCTTCCGTGCGTGCAGTGCCGTCGACGATGGCGATGCGATGGCCGATTCGTCACTCCAGCTGCGGTGCACGATCCAGGCGGAAACGTTCTCGAACGAGCGGAAGTTTTCGCGTGTCTACTTCGGTACCGGTGCGAGCCAGCCGGGCAACGGGTCCGCCGCCACCGTGCCGTCGCGTACCAACATCCTGCGCCGTCGGTTTCGTCTGTTGGCGAACGGGGAACCCATCTGTTACGAAGTGACCGGGTACCTGAAGGAGGGTACGCGCGACATCCAGAGCCCGATTCAGTTCCGCATCAGCTACACGCTGGACGAGGACCGGGCGGAGAAGCCGAGAGCTGGCGGGCGCGAGCGAAGCCGCAAGGAGCGGGACCTACCCCGTCTGGAGCCAATCCTGAACCGAACGGCGGCGGAACGCACGTTCGTCGTGCCGTTCCAGAAGGATTGCGGCACGGACGGGATCTGTCGGTCGGCGCTCACCATCCAGAGTGCGGCCATCGTTGGGTTGACCCGGACCGAGGCAGAAAACGACTACGAGCTGGTGCTTGGGCGGGATCGTACGCTGACGGTTGCGCTCACCGTACGCAATCTGGACGATTCGGCGTACGAGACGCACCTCTACGTCCAGCACGATGCGTCCCTAACGTACGCCGGTGCGAAGGTAAGCATGCACGCGGCAAACTCTGCTCGCGGGCCGGCATCGCTCTCATCCGCCGTATTTTGCCAACTCGCCAGGGTTCGTCGGTTTGCGGTGATCACAACGGCACCGTCGTCGATTGCAGCATCGGCAACCCGCTTAAGCGCAACGGGGAGGTCCAGCTGTCCCTACGCTTCGATGCCCGGTCGCTGGAGGAGTACGGGTTGACGCACAACGTGAAGCTGGTGGTGTTTGTGAACACCACGTCGCGGGACACCGGCTCCCGGACGCGGACCACCCTCAATCTGATCATCAAGCGCATGGCCAAGTTAAGCATCAGTGGCAAGGCGACACCGGAGCAGGTGTTCTACGGTGGCGGCAACGCACAGGTGATGGGCGAGAGCGCTATCCACACGCTGGACGAGATCGGCATGCCAGTGCAGCACAAATATCAGGTGGGTGTGCTGTTCAACCAACGGTTTAGTGTTAGCCTAGTCCTAGAAGTACGCCCTGTTAGGGCAAAATCGTAAAGCCAAAGACACAAACCCATTTGGTTGCGTTTCCACATGGAACGAAATAGTTAACCCTTTTAGTGCTTGCATTAAAATAATAGTGGCTATGTGAGGGTGGCAATATATTTGCCTTTCTTTTCCTACGTTCCAATCCTTGATAGCTGAGCGCAAATTAGGACCATAAAGAAAGCCTTCCTTGGATAGCAAAATCGACCAGCCAATTATTATCACAATTATTTTGTATTAAAGTAGTGAGATATTTAGGAAGAAAGCACGGATCAGATATTTATATATATATACGTGACTTCAGAACCTTACAGAAACCTAACTAATCCTGTAACTGCTCCACAGATATACAACGACGGACCGTGGCGTGCGCCGTACGTGTGGCTGATGATCGATTGGCCGCTGCAGGTGGCTAACAACAAGCCGCAGGGCAAGTGGCTGCTCTATCTGGATGCGCTCCCGACGCTGGAAATGTCCACGAACGGCATCACGGGCGAGGGCCGCAGTCCGTGCGACGTACTGCCGATAGAGGAAGGGGACAGTGGTGCGGTAGTGATCGGTAGCAATTCGCTCGTGAACCCGCTCGGGCTTCCGGGACGTTCGCCGAACAACGCACAACAGCAATCGACCACCGTGGCCGCGTACCGGGCGCAGCGTGTACGGCGCGACCGGGCGATGGTCCTGCGACCGTCGGCCGGTGATGGTGCGGTGCAGATGGACTGCGCCAGCCAGACGGCCAAATGCGTACGCATCGTGTGCAAGATCCACGACCTCGGCCCGAAGGCGCACGCCCTCGTCACCGTCACGGCCCGGCTGTGGAATGCCACGCTCGTGGGAGACTATGCGCACGTGGACGTCGTCCGGATCGGCTCGAACGCCCGGTACACGGTCGAAGGGCTGGACGAACCGTCGGCAACGGTCGGCGAGCTGACCGTGCGTACCGAGGCGTTCCCGGAGATGGGTCCACCGATCGTGGCGATGAACGTACCGTGGTGGATCATCCTCGTCGCCATCATCGCCGGCGTGCTGGTGCTGGCCGCCGTCACCTACATCCTGTCGCGCTGCGGATTCTTCCGACGGAAGCGGCACACCGGCGAGGATCCAACGCTCAGCGGCAACCTCGAGCGTCGCCGGGAACCACTCAGCGGTGGAGGTGGTGGTGCTGGTGGTGGTGGTGGTGGTGGTGCTGGTGGTGGTGTCGGAGCCTACGACGACCTCAACGACACGAACGGGAGCGCTGGCGGAACGGCCGAGCGGAAACCGTTCCTAGCACGTCGCTCGTAAACACACACACAGACGCCTCACGTAACGCAATTCGATTGTGCCATTTTCATACCTTCGACAAACGCATCCCCGTTCCTCCTCCCACACACCCACCCGTTCATTTCCGTTCATACCTGGGTGGAAGTTAGCTGTCACTTGCTTGTTTGTTACTTAAAAGAAGAAATGTACTGTGAAAATGTTGGCAGCTGCTTCAACTTCTCGACGTCCTCTTTTAACGGGTGTGAGCGGAAATGGATGAAAATGGGGGTAAAGCGTCATTCCCTTGTCTATGACACTCAGAGAGAAAGAAAGAGAGAGAGCAAGAGAAGGAGAGAGAGAGAGTGCGAAAGAGAGCACAGTGTAGTGTATTATAATTATTATTTGTCCTTTTATTGCATTATTTTATTTTTACTTATTCCAACGGCTGTTCCACGACCAACGGGGAGACACGAACAACCACCAGTGGCAGCAACGAATAGTTTACATAAGTAGCTCAATAGTTTGGTTAGTATATATTCATGTTTAGCTATCCTTGGGAAGGGTAAACGGTGGGAAAAGTGGGTGGGAAACAATGGAAATACGTACGTACACGCCGGCGCCTACTGTGATCAAAGCTTTGCGTCAAGTTTTTTTTACATATTTGTACATCATTTATCTAGCAACCAGTTAGATATATAGAATGGATATGATGATTCAGAGAGTTTTGATTTTATGGATTTTTAAACTAGGAAGCTGTTCACTTTTTGTGTTTTATGTTTTGTGCTTCTGTTCTGATTACTACTCTGTTGGTAGTATGTGTTTCATTCCAGAGCCAAAACTTTGTAAAAGTGCAATATAGCCTGAACTGCAACATTGCCACTAAATGTCTTGCCTAAACTAAATTAACTTAAACGATTTATTTTTAAACTCTCAATTCTTGGGCTTCTCCTAACGATGCCAACGTTCAGCTTACAAACAGTATCGTTGAAAGATGAATATTTTAATCATTTTAACTCAATTTTGTGAGCATTTCGTGGCTCTGCTAGCATATGACACAGTAGCGCGTCACGTTTTCGTTCCGTTTCTTTGTGACAATAATTCATAAGGTGTACACCACCTTGCCAAACAAATCGAATATGGGGTTGAAAGATACGTGTAAAGCGAAAACAAAAACGAGCAAAAATCGGTACGGTAAATATTGGTGCTGTTGTTATAAGCAAATAAGGACTTTCCCCCGTTTCCAGGCACGCACGCTTAAGGGTGGGAAGCAAAAAAGCGTGTCTGTATTAGTATTATCCCACGAATCCCGCCAGGGTTTTGAGAGTAGCACGAGACGTAGCTTTGAGTTGAGAAATAAATGACACACGGTGCCTTTTTATATTGAAGTACGCCTTAGTGCCTGATCGGTTCGTGCCAACCCGGTGATTCTTCCAAGACTCCTGAGTCATGTGTTCCAGGGATGTCCGTGTAGGTGTTGATATATAAAAGGTGTAGTAGAAGAAGGATGGATCGATAGGAACAAAACAGAATAAAAAAAGTAAAAAAAAAGAAATGGGTACCGGGCGGGTAACGACTCTGCTGCTGCTTCCAAGCTGGTAGTGCTTCGACTTTTGAACGCTCCGGCAAGTTGTGGCGGTAAAGATATATGTGTCAAACTTTACTTACTCCATCCAGTAATAAAACCTATTTGCTTTTTTTGTACTGTAAAACGAACCCGTGACGTTACTAATCCTCCAGAAAGGGCACACCATTTCATCCGAAAACATGCGATAATGAGTACCTAAGGACGGGAAAAAACAAGAAAAAAAAAGAGAGAAACACACACGCACATACAAATTCGGGAGCTAAATATGGCAGGCTCGTTAATGGCAAATTATTTAACCACCCTAACAGGGGAGGGCGGGGGGGGGATGCACTAATTAATCACCTTCGCTCGCCCTTGCCCTCGCTGGGATCCGTTAAGACACAGGAATGGCAATTATTTTTACACTCGAGCAGACCAAGCATTGCGCTGGACGTTAATTGGCGGCTAGTTGCGGCGCCAATAATAGTTTCTTTGTTTGTCCAATTTATTTGCTATATCTGGGCGAGCTTGGCTCCCACCTTGCCATGCCAACCACAGGTGTAAAGGTCCCATTCCGATCAGGAGATGCTGCAAGATGCGGAAAACGTCGTATCTTTTTACAAACATTGTTTGAAACAAATGTTAAGGTAAAGTCAGATTTTTCAGGATCTCTTAGTTATTAGCTATTTGTTCCCGTCTTTACAAGTTTATAACTGATACCTTCCCTTCTGATTGGTTCGTTTTTTTCTGAGTCAAATGAATGTTTGCACGGTTTGTGTTGTGGATCGCAGCTTTTGTTATTTGACGACTCCTCGAGTGAGAAAGGATGTTTCACCGAAGGATGTACCTACGATCGAGTGACCAACCCAACAAGACGGTTAAAACTGCAATAAAAAATGTGTTATTTTATGTTCATAACACCTTTCTGTTATGCGTGCATTCAGTTGTGTCATAGGAAAAAAAACAGTTCGAAAGAACCATCCTGGATTTTGTAGATAAAGAACAACCCTAAGTAAATATTTTGGATTAAAGACAAGACTTACGAACCTTTTAAAGATGTTGGAATGATCCGAATTTGCTGCAAATGTTACTAAAAAGGAAAATCCTTCATCGGAAACTAGAAGCTAGTACAATTATTGCATTATCAAGAACCGATCGTATCAGGGATCGGAAAATTGCCAACGTATTTTTAAGAATTATCTTCCATATTGAAAAACGATGTAATATTCGACAAATCTATCCACAAATAGATAATTTACCAATCCAACCTAACGTCAAGATCCTTAACTTCTCTCAGATATCTAATCTAATCTAATGGGATGTATCTAGTCGTCCCTAATAGCTGATCTAACTTCCAGTAATGGCGAATAATCACACGTGTTCGAAACTATTTGAAACTGCCCTAGCGTATTGAACAAGGAGAAGGACTTTAGGTCTAATGTCTAATGTTTTTAGGAGCTTTCATAAGTTTTACTGTACATGCAACCGAAGCAATCCGGGTTAGGAAAAGAAACACTAGGGTAATTTAAAATAAACTAAGTAAAAATTTGCCTCTGGAGGCTTTCAGAACTGTTTCAGAACAGCTTTAGCGCGCATGATGAATGCACGTAAACGAGGAACCTCCGTTAGTAGGATATCTTCCTGAGCACTCAAAACTGAGGCCTCTCTTATTTTAGTTGATTCGAAGTTTAATTTAGAACTAATCAAATCTAGAGTACGTATGATACGAACACCGTCATCCCAATCCGCCGAACGGGGCTGGTGATTAAATTTCCGCAGTGATCCGTGCTAAATCCCCACTCCCGGCTGTCGCCTAATTAGTGCAGGGAGCGTGGCGTGGGACGTCAGGTAGCCACGCGCTCAAGAAGAAGCTCACCGCCAGCTGAACAATAACAACATTAAAAAAAAAAAAAAAACAAAACAGACATCCAAAGGGAATGGAGCTGTGCCGCGACAAAACATGTGTTAAATCGGCAGTTCGGAGTCAGAGCAAACGGAGAAAAGGGAAGGGGTTCGCGGCGTTTTTCGCATTTCGCACGTACCCACGGTACGATGGCGGACAGCATGCGCACCTTGTTTGTCGCACCGCCTACCTGACCAGTACATGCCCCCGATCCCTTCCTTCCCATCCCCCTTGCTCTTCCCGCCGGAGATAGAAGGAGGAAAAGTGAAGTTCATCCTCACACGCACTGGCGCGCACTGGAGAGATGAATGTGCGAGGGTAGCTGTGACAGCCACATACATACGGTGAGTGCAGCGGAAGTACACGGTCCAGTGGGTGGGGGGGGGGGGGGAGGAGAGGAGAGAGGGGGGGGAGTAAAAAGAAATTCCGATGGCACCGTGCGGACCTGCACAAATCAGTATTTTTATGCGATCGACAGCGGACGAAACTTCCTTAGTTATGATTCGCATCTGACACCGGTGACATCGCGGTGTTGGAGCCCCGATTCGAGCGTTTTAGCCTACATCCCGAGCACGTGTGGTATTAGTTCTGGGCCGGCCCCGGGATCCGGGAGACGGGAGGGATTTTTGGGGACAAACGGTAAGTTTTTTTTTGTTTTTCCGTTTGCTTCTTTGAATGCTGATGGCAAAGTGAGCGTTAGAAGTCGAACGGGTTGCTCCTGGACGCGGGAGGACCACCCGGCAGTTGCTCTAGTGCTAGCTATTTGCAAGTGTGTAAAGGCGTGTTTGTACAGTGTGTAACGTGAATTTGAACGCCTGCAGGCAGATTCTCAATCGATAGTAATTCGCGATCCAATCACGCAACGTCCGATTTAAGGTCTGCAACGACGACGACGATCAGCACGCCGCAGAAAGGATAGACACGCGCAGAATAAGAACACACACGCGCACAGCATGGGCCGGCATGTCGGATATAGCGCGCTGCCCGCCGTCCGTACTGTGCCGCAGATCTGAGGAAGCGATCAACACGCCGGGACCGGAAGTGGACGACGATCGATCGATCGGTCGGCCGCTGCTGCTAGTTCGACCGGAAGCGGGCCACTATAACCTCGAGTGACGGCTGCGAAATGCACAACACCTCCCACACCTCCAGCCACACCACCACCACCAAGACCGCCAACACCGCCGGACTACCGGACGTTGTTGCGACGAATCCAGTACGATTGGTGGTCGTTCGCGTACGTCATCGAGACGACAATATAAACGTACATTTGCATACCGGCGGCGGCGATGGTGCTGGTGCTAAGTGCGTAAGGCTGCGGAAGGATTGGTGCCGAATGCTGAACCCCGGTGCGATATGTAAGTACCACGCCAAATCGCGAAAGAAATAACACACACAACACGTGCACAAAAACAGTGCGGGTGAAAGATGCGAACGCGCGAGGGAGTGTGTGTGTGTGTGTGTGCGACTGGGAAGGCATATACGCTTTTTCCGCACGCTTCACTTTTCCGTTCTTGCCGCTTTTTTTTTTGCCTGTGTGTGCTGCACAGAAGAACGTGTTGGATTGTGGAGCTTTCTGTCGTGTCGGCATCAAAGTCTGCCCGGCACCTGTTTTGGACCATTAGGTTAGGAAGCATACAAGTAATTGGGTCACGCGCTCCCTGTTGATATCGATGGGTTCTAAACACAACGAGAAAAGGGATTCGAACTTGCTCCAGTTGATAACGATCCCTTCCTAGTTCTACTTGACCAAGATTGGGTGAAATCCTCAAGTAGGCGCATTCCCGAGGAACAGTCTCAATATCTTCATGACAGCGGGATGATACTTAACGATCCGACCGTAAAGGAAATTTAGGACCATCCATTTCGGGCGGTCCAAACGTGGTGGATTTTTTTCATTTGCTAGAACAGGTTTCAATGCGAACGAGCAGGATTCTAGTGCAAGTTTTTTATGCTTAAAGTTGTGATTATCGTGTTGTGTGTGTGTTTTTTTTTAATTAGATTTGTTCAAAAAGCTCTCGTGGATGCATTCACGGTTCGTTTTAGATCGCTTGCCAACTGTCACTGACAGAGCGAATCGGACAATCCCGAAAGGAACCGAAGCGCCGGTAGCTCGAATCGTGCGCTTCCTAGAATTCTTCCACCACAAGCACACTAAACAGTAGTTATTCGTCTAGAGTGAGAAGACGATAGCCGCGCTTACAATACTTGCAATGCGGAAGGAAGTAGGCGAATCAGGAAGATCGTAGTAGGCGTTTCTTGCTGGGAAGAAAGCCTAATGTTCACTACAACATACAAAAATACGCATCAAGAAGAAAAATACTACCCCAGAACAAGTGTTAAAGCGAGAAGACCCAATCTTTCTTCCAACTTGGGATTGCGATCCCAAGAATTGGAGATCTTTAAAAAAATTTTTGCTTGCTAAAGATCACCATAAAACAATGTTGTCAATATTTCAAAAGGTTTCGGTCCTTCGATCGTTCGGTCGGTCGTACAAGCTACTGTAAAACATGGCGGAAGTTATCAAGAAGACCTAGTAAAAACAAATCTGACACTCCACGAAAGAAAGCTCAGCTCTGCGATACAGTCCACATCGTAGGGCAAGATGGCGGCACCACGTGCTACTCAGTTGTAACGGATGATGCGAAGAAAAGGTCATCGTCGCACCGCGCGTAGCCGTTTGGTGCTAGGGCCCTTGGATTATGTTTCGCTCCGCATTCCAGACGCCGCCGTTCGAGCCGTAATTGAAATTGCAACGCAGTGAGTGCGCCGAGCGTGCCGCCATTAGCGCATGGATACGGATGCCGCATGGTGGTGATGGTGTCGCGGACAATTGGCAGCGTTTAGCGCGCGCCATCGTTGCCATTCTGCGGGCATGATGAGGTGGAACAGGCACTTTTGCGCCCATTACACGCCAATGTCCAAATTCCTCGCTTTCTCACAACCGTCTTCCATACTGCAGCGGTCCACGAGCTGCTGCTGGCGGTGTTTCTCAGCATGGCCGTGCTGTCGGTGGACTCGAAGTCGATCGACGCGAAGCAGCACCCGCATCACCACCAGCAGCAGCACCAGCACCAACATCAGCACGGTGGACACACGCCGGAGCAGCGGATGTGGCTGAACCCGTGCGGCTACCCATCGCCATACGAGATCACGTTCAACGCGCCGATCAACATCGACTTCTCCAAGATGCGGGATCAGGTCAACACCTCGCTCGGCACGATGGAGGTGTCGATCCGGAACTACGTAAGTATGCCGGTCTTCCGTTTGAAGGCTAGCTCCAACGCGTGGACACTGACTTGGACCTAACTCGCTCAAACAGACGAAAACTATCTTCGGCGTGCCGATGGACCGGCACCACACGACGTGGGAGAACCGGGACGAGCCGTGGATCTACAAGGACGGGCTGCGCATACCGAAGAAGTTCCGGAACGACATCGTCGACTCGATCTACATGCGCATCTCGTACATGTCGATCCAGGAGGCGACGCGCGACTTCTACCGGCTGCTGCGCGACTCGTACCGGCGCTACATCCGCCTCGCCAAGGGCATCGAGAAGATGAAGGAGGACCTGGAGAACGTGCACAACAAGGCGAAGTATAAGCGGTTTGAGATCGACCTGCTGAACCAGGTGCGGGAGGAGGTGCGCCAGAGTCTTCAGCAGGTGCTGTGCGAGATCTTCGAGGTGCTGGTCGTGATCGACAAACAGTTCCTGTTCCAGACGCTCCGGGAGGACCACACGATCGACATCAACGACTCGTACCTGGATGAGAGCGAGCGGAAGCTGCGCGACTGGACGATCTACCGCGAACTGATCAACCAGCTCGAGTACATCATCCAGTACATGAAGGCGCTCGAGCAGCGCCGCACGCTCAACACTAGCCAGGCCACCGAGTAGAATGCGCCGACTCTTCATCATCATCACTATCGTCCGGGGAGACATTGAGAGGCAGACAGTCAGGAGAAGCATATAGCTGTAATGTACTTGTGCACACTACTAGAGAAGTATTATTTAATTTATACAAACTAATCTATGCTACTTTAATAAATAAGATTCATCTGAATGTGGTTTTCTTTACTTTACGAAGTGGCCTGAGGCAACTCTCGTAAAAGCTCGACCAAGAGTTCAGAGAGTTAGCATGTCAAACATCTTATTCCAGCACCGCTGGACATTTCTTAGCGTACTAACACTTTATTGACGAAGGTATAGAGCTACTTCCGTAGCGAGAGAATTTTCAGATTCCTGTTCTAGGATTCTGCATTTTTCAGTTTGCTGTGCCATTGAAGAAGGAAATCAAGATGCTTATTGTGTTTTCGAAACACCACCTAATTTCTCGCACACTCATAACCCTCCCGCAAATCGGATGCAATGGCAACATTGTTATCAACATCTGCACTCACGTGGTTCGCTATTATTTATTCATATTACATTATTTATTATATATAGTTTGAAATAAAAAAAAATACATCTCGTGTTTTAGTGAAATTGTACGAAATCGCTCAAAACCAGCCTCGGAAAGCTTGATCGCGCTTGATACGCTTGAAATGGGGCTGTGCACAGGCACCGAACGTCAAACCTCCAACTCCCCCGGTAGACCATATCAGGAGTGGACGGACCTCGATTCGGGACGCTCTGCTCTAACCCCTTTTCAGAAACGGACGCCATACGGAGGAAGTACACTTGGATCGCGCTTCGATAGAATTTTGGTTCGTGGGTTTTTTGTGTTTCTTTTCAACGATGAGACGATATCATTTATTTTTCCACAAATTCTGGTGTGTCTAGTAGGGTCGGTTGCGCAAAATCGGAGAAGAACGCTTGATAAACGCTAGCTTGTAGTGTTGTTTTCTTTTCCTTCTGCTTCTGGTTTAATTCCCTTTCTCTATTTCTCTAACTGTTTTCTTTCTTTGTACAACATATGCGCTCGGGCGAAACTAGCCGATATATTTCGGTTCACCTTCACACACTTACACCTTCTTTTCAACTGTTTGTCCCATCGTCTGGGATCCTATTTTTATTTGTGTGTCTGACCTGTATCCTGCGTTGTCCTGTGTCTTGTCTAAAAATCGTTAATTTCTACTTTTCCCTCACTCTACCTTCCTTAATCAACTCAACGCTGAAGGCTGCTCTAGAAGCAAATGTACTACTTGCACCCAGTAAATACGAGCATATTTATTTTGATGACACACTATTTCACGAAAGGTGGAAAGAGGAAGAGAGAAAGGGATCCCGGGGATGAATGGGGGAAGAGGAGCAAAAGAAAAAGGCTACAAAAAAGTAATTCGTCCCTGGATTGCGTAGTTGCAAAACAAACTAGCTTGGGTGAGATTGAAACGAAGCTAAATCCATGCTACATTATCTCATTGCTTATAAATATTTCATAGGGGACGCGATTAAAATAAAAGTGTTCGAAACGAGCACACACACATGATGTCACACACACAAAATTTCCCCTTTTCCAATTGCTACTGCCGCCGGGTTTCAGTTCAAATCGTCAAACAAGTATGCGCACACCAGAAGCCTAAACAACATTTACTACCAGGCTCTTACTACACCCTAACAAAATTTAGTAATTAAAAGATGTTAAAAAAATGCAAAATCTTTCCCACTTTCCATCTTGATCGCCTCTTCTTCTCTCCCTTGTCTTCCTTGCTAACCTCTTTAGACCTCTTAGAAACAAGTACGACAAAATTTCTGTGTATTAAAAATAATCCTCTCATCCGTGTGATTGGTTTCCGATGCTGCGAAGTGTTGCAAAATGAAGTAGTAGTAGTAATAATAGTAGTAGTAGGGTAAGGGTGTTAGAAAACATGGGTATCTGATTTACTCCGGTCCACCCTTCTTGCCGATGAGAGATTTGTGGATATGGGGAATGACACCACCACCGGCAATCGTTGCCTTGATCAAGCTGTCCAGCTCTTCGTCACCGCGGATGGCCAACTGGAGATGTCTGGGTGTGATTCGCTTCACTTTGAGATCCTTCGAGGCGTTGCCGGCCAACTCCAAGACCTGCGTGTGGCAATACAAAAAAGAGTACAATTAGTTTTAGAACAAATTTGAGAATTTCGATTTATAAATATTTATTTTGAAACACGAAGCTCTAATAACAATAAAAAAAAATAAAAAACAACAATTTAAAAAAACAGGTTCTGGTGTAATAATATAGATTTTAACTATTTTTTTAATTACAGTACAATTTATTTACAGAATCTTACAGTTATCTACAGTATTCGAATTTAAACATACAAAATATATTTATATGTTCAACATAAACAAAGCGAACATATCACTTAGTGATGGGCTATTCATGCTATTAGAATATGTGCCTGATCTTTAACATTGTAATTTAACAGATAAATCATCTAATTAAAGTAAAGTTTCATTCGACATTCCAAACACAATTTCTGTCAGACTCCAGAAATCTGCCAGAGCAACCAATGTTTTGGTTTTTGGCAACCAACATACAAAAATGACCCCTCAAAAACATAATAAAAGAAAACTCAAAAACCAGATACATCTTGAAGAATTCAAAACGAAATAGGTTATGCATAATATGCAGACGAAAAATATGACTAACTTTCGCGAAGCTGCCACTCGGTCAACGTGACAGTTAAGCAAAAGGAATGGCGAAATTTTTGGCGCCAGAATCCGAAGGTACAACATAACCACAAAACATCAACAAAGCAGATGTCACACGCCGGGCAAAATGCGTAATGATAACGGATCACGTAACCAAGCGAAAAAAATGCTAACAAAAAATTAGCACAATTAAGAGCAATATTTTTTTACTACCATGAACAAATGATCACAGCAGAGTACTGGCATTTAATAGCAGAGCATAGGAATGAAAATTGTTCTACTTTCTTGCGCTTTGGCGTTGCTCGGCACTGAACACACATATACATCTTCATAAACACACGATGACGCGCACAAAGTAAGTGAACCTGTATGTGTTTTCGTCAGCGTGCGCAAGCGCGGCGTCCGTATCGCCCCGTACGCTTGCGCGCCATTTTGAAAACAGTGAGCCAGCATAGACTACAGCCGAGCGTGGAAGGTTTGTTACCGTGTGTGCCAAAAACTTACCTCGGCCGTGAGATACTCCAGAATAGCTGCCGAATAGACGGCTGCGGTCGCACCGACACGTCCGTGGCTTGTGGTTCGGTTCTTCAGGTGACGATGAATACGCCCGACTGGGAACTGATATCGAGAACGAGAGAGGGGACGCAGGAGCGATTAGTATAGTTTTTAGTTGGCGGAGGGTGAACGGGCGGAAAGAAGACAAAATTCATCTGGCGAGCAGCTGGGTGCGAGTGCGGCACCGTACAATAAAAGTTCCACACACGCACACAACAGCACAACCATTTTGGATTTTGTCTTTCCTCGCGCATTGACACACGGTGCCAGGTTAGACGAGAACAGGACGGAACATCTCCCGCCAAAAATACTAACCTGCAAACCAGCGCGGGCCGAGCGCGATACGGCTTTGGCTTTCGCTTTTCCCGAATCCTTACCAGCTTTACCTCCGGCCTGAGATGGTGAAGAAGGAGAGAGAGAGAAAGATACAAATATTTATGCGATCTGTAAATGCATTTATTTAAGAAAAAAACAAGACAGGAACAGCGCGTCTCTTGGAGACGGGAGGAAAAGGGCTTTGAGGTTAGGAAACGTTCGCTTTTCTTCACAGAACACATCATTGCGCGCGCGGTAAAAATGCACCAACACAGACACACGTACACGTACCAATCACATCAAAAACACGCACACAGAGACGCCATCGGGCTATGTCGTGATTATACACGAAGAGTAAGCTTTTCCCCATTTTGCTTCTTATCGCCTGCGCTCGGCAAAGAAAGACAAACTCTCCATCAAATAGTGTGTGTTCACGGCTGATAATATCGATTTTACTTTTTACACGAGGAAAGACTTGTGTGGTTAAACGCATATTTTCTTCACGAACACTTCACGCCTGGAAGGGGGAAGGGGAGGGAGAGGGACGCCGGACAGAACTTTTCTTTTCCGGCTTCGGGAAGTTGTTGATATGACGACATTTACGTGGGTCATCCGGAGCTTTTGACGCGTGTGTTGCGTTGAGGCGATGTATGTTTGATGGACGAAAGAAGAACCAGAAGCACTTGCTGGACGTTTAATTCAAAGAAACGGAATGGGGGAAGGAAAAAGGGGGTCGGGAGGCGGAAAAGAAAGTAACACACTAACAACTTACCATTTTGTGATTTTCCCGAAACGATGTACAACGACGTCAATGGCGCTAGTGCAAGTGAGCTTTTCTTCTACAGGGCAAGCGATTGCACACACTACGTGTTCTTGCGCGCTAATTTGTGCGAGGAAGAGAAAGAGAGAGAGATAGAGTGAGTGAGAGGCGAGGATGAGCTAGAGAATAGATGTGTCGATAGCGTCGCTTCGAATGCAGCAACTCTTGCAGGGAGGGCCGTTTTCGTAGCATACAACACAAAAATCGTTCCCGGGTCGTACAAGCTTCAAGGTTTTACAGGTAAAAACGCTACCAATTGTCAGGTACAAAAAAAAAGCGTTAGCACCAACCGACGCTCCAGTTGCTGCCGCAGGTAAAGAGGCGCGGAAAATTTTTGTAAGTTGTTAGAAATTATTTGAAATATTTTTTGTTCTTGAATAGCAAATCCTCACACCAACGGGCAAGTTCAAATTAGAGAAATTTAATTGGGGAGGTTCTTTCACTGATTTTGTTTGAAATTTCCTCCCACACGCACGCTATTTACTGAATCGCGCCGTTTTTTGACATACGCTTACGCATTACTCGATTGCGCCGAAACCGAACATGAAAAAGAAACTCTGACAAATTTGCCTAAAACAAACTCTGGCAACCAAAACTAAACCACAATCAAGCAAATATTTCACGATTTTGTTTAAATCAGCACACTTATATTTTTCCAACGTATTTTGGTAGCACGCTTCTCTCGCTTACTTTTAAATTTGAAAAAAGGTGGTACAGGAGCGAACAGAACAGGCCGGATACTGCTCCTTAGTAATGACAACCGACGCGGGCGCACTTACGACAACAAATGAGTCCACCAACACCATTTTGAACCGTCTCTCGCTCGCAAGGTCGACACTCGGCATGCAAGGGTTTAGCAAAACCCGAACCTGCCCGGCATTTAACGGATGAAGCTGTACCCCGCGCATTGGTCGTGCCGTACCTTTTCCAAGCCAATGGACGCCGTTCCGCCACCAGGGGGAGCACTAGTCAGGTACCGAAGTAACCCCGAACACGATCCGAGCGATAATTTACGCACTCATCCGTGCACGGGTGGTCGACAAGTAAAGGCGAGCTCATACCTAACGCATGAAATTGTTTCCGTCTCACATCTAGTCGTGTGTTGTCTTTCTCTATGCTATGTCGTCGTTGAATTAGGGAAAATGTTCTATGAACAGTAATGCGGTTATTAGACGAGGAAAATAGTGTCAGATGGTTTTGGATATTTTCTGCCAAATCGCGTTTGACAGAAAATATCCAAACCGCAAATCAGAATTCGACATGCTCAGTTCTGATTTTTTCAGACTGGATATTTTTTGTCAAAATGGTTGTTTGTTTCCATTTCGGTTTGTTTTGGTTTTCCTGTGGTTTTGCATTCACCTACAATTTTGTCCGTACATTGTACAATCATTATTAAAAGCATTATTACACAAAATAACCGCTCCGCCCAATGTACCGTTATTACACGAGTGGGTGGATATTTTATGCCAAACGCCGCGCCGGAGCCCAGTTTGACAGAAAATATCCAAAACCATCTGACATTATTTTTCCTCGTCTAATAACAGCATAACTGATAGGAGGCTACACCAATAAAAATCTTGTCGTAATTTTAAATATTTCCGGGAGTTTGTGCTTATAATCTAATAAATCTACATTAACAGTTTACATTAATTTCTGAATTAATCATACAACAGATTCCAGATAGTAGTTGTCTGTCAGTGTAAATAGGCCGTAAATATCGTCTAATTAAAATAATCAGTTAGTTCTGTTCAGTTAGTTATTGATTAACAATAAGTAGCTCTCTTTCTCTCTCACACACACATTGTATCTTTGCCTATTGCTTATTTGATCTGATATGTCTAACTCTAATAACTCTGAGGAAAAAAGATCAGTTTTCGAGTTTAAACGAATACGCTTATTCGAGTTTGAACGAATACGTTCCACGAAAAGATGAAACGACTTGACGTTTATTATACATAATTTATTCGGAGTCAAGTAACTTTAGATAATATTCCCTCTTTAAATTTAAAAATTAAATAAAGAGCACGATCTGGAATTCACGAATTGTGAAATTTATCAAACAAATAAGTACGATACTATAATCGAGACGACATAAAATGTTGGCTGGGTTTTTATCCACACACACACACACACACACACACACAATCAAACCTTTTGTATAGTTGAACGCACGCGCGAACGCACACGCACACACACACCCATACAAACGCCAACTTCACCAAGCTGCATTTCGTTGCAGTTTTGTTTGAGTGAATATTTCGTTATTGATGTTTGCTGTGTTCGTTAGCGGGAATCTCCTCCAATGTTTATCTCAGTCGTACAAAGTTGTACAATAAAAAATAGTAATCCCATCTAAAACGGACAACAATTTCGCAATATATAGCCTATTACACATACGCATTCATCTGTATACGACAATGACAGCTGTCATGGGGCGCGCAATGGTGTGCGTGCGTGCGTGTGCTCCGTCGTCCAAGAGACGCGCGGGTTTCAAGTCTCATCAGGCCACACCAAGTCGACATTCGATCCGAATCGTAACGGTCGTGATGGACCGTTGAAGGACGCTTCCTGAGGCGGTACCTGCAAGTGCATATACAAAGACCGGGTAAAAAGAAAATGAGTGGCGAGATAATCCAGCATCTCATTGCTTGTAGTTATGACAAACTAACGGGTTTTTCCTGGTGCTCCAAGGTACCCTAAGGCTCCAGGATCTAGCAGCACTTCTTATTGCAATAGAAGATTATGTCCAGGAGGAGTTTTTCAAAGTTTTTGAATTGTCTAAAAGCAACAAAAGTATTCAAAATTATAATAACTACCATTTGCTACAATAATTGCCTTCCCAAAATTTTAATGGGTAGATCACATCGAAGAAAAGAAACAAAATGGGTTAGGATGTTTTTACCATGAGTACGATCGTACTGGTTTCGTATCGCTCAAATTTGCGGTAAACTTTCCTGGATTGCTTTGAGCGTTCCTTTATCGCGATTTTCTTCCTTCACTTCAGACCCAAAAGCGTAAAGAATGGTACGCGAGCTCACCACAGACATGCGAAATTTAATCGCCGAAAGAGCCCATGGTCGTAAAATTTCGCAGATTCCGGATCGCTTAACGGTGATACGGTGATTGCATTCTTCCATTTGCCTAACCCTACAGATTGGCAATTTATCTATTGCACAGCTAGAAACTTTCACACGAAAATCTACATCCAGTTGCCTCACACATGGTTGCACTAATCGGAGCATAAAATACAAAACAAATCTGTTCCAACCAGGGAGATGAAAATAGCCACTCTCGCGATTTTCTTCTTTCACTTCAGACCCAAAAGCGTAAAGAATGGTACGCGAGCTCACCATCGGCAGGCGAAATTTAATAGCCGAAAGAGCCCAGGCTCGTAAAATTTCGCAGATTTCGGATCGCTTAACGGTGGTACCCCTGGGACGGTACATGAAACGACACAAAAAAATAACACATCCACGCAGTAGAAGTATTTTGTTATCTTGTACGTTATTGGTAAAAGCGAAACAGTATGGACGCCGTTTTTTTTTTTGCTGCAATGTCGCATCGAATCAGGAAGTTGGGGAACGGCACAGCTCCAAACGTAACGCTCCGAAAAAGGTTCTCGAGGAAGGGAGGGTTGTGTGTGTGCATTTATTGCTCGAAGAATCGCTTCCCATAGCGCAACGGAAGTGTGTCGTAGCATGCACGCATGTTAGTAGCTTTGTGTGGAGGCTTCGTTTTTGTTAGTAAGGAAGGGATTGGCTGGGTATGTGTGTTTGGGGCATGGCCACGTGGCGGACCTAGTACGCGTCCTGCGGGTCGGCCTTCTCCAGCTCGTCCTCCTTGGAGATTTCGGCGCAGCGCGCGGTCAGGTCGTCCTCCTCCAGCTCCAGACACTTGCCCCACTCCTGCAGCGAGATGCGATGGTCCCTGTTCGGGTCGCAGCTCTCCAGGAACGGTGCGATGCAATGCTCGAGGGCGAACAGGGGCGCCCGGATGGGGAAGAGCTCGTGCCGGGAGACGGTGTTGTCGTGCGGGTGGCCGTCCAGCTCGCACCACTTCCAGATCGCCGCATTCGTCCAGCGCTTGGTCATGTTCGTTTCCGCCTCGTGCTCCAGCTCCATGTACGCCTCCGGCAGCTCGTTACGCGACGCCAGATCGCGCATCACGTTGAACAGCCAGTCGCGCATGCGGCGCGGGAAGTCGGCCAGATCGTTCTCGCTGCACGTCGGCATCTCCCGGCAGGTGCCGTAGTAGTCGATGTGGACGTGGCGCAGCTCCTCGTGCCGGCAGGCCGCATCCTGCGTGTTGCACAGGCACCGCTGCCGGTGCACCTCGCACGCCGAATCCCACGTCTCGTTCCGGTTCGTGCAGACCTTGCGGCGTGGATCCGTCTCGGCCGGACATTCCGGGATGCAGACACACTCGCCTCGCTGCTCCGCCACGTTCGCGCTGCAAACGCGACCCGCCCCGCATCGTACGCCCTTGCAAGGATCCATCAGGCGTGGCACGCGTCCCTCGACGGTCGCTTCGTACTCTTCCTCGCGCGGCTCACCGTACGCGTAATGATCTGCAGCGATGCGAGCTGCCAGCTCCCGCTCCATCTCGTAGTCGCGGCTCACGTGCTTGGCCTCGATGTGGCGCAGCAACACCTCGTCATCGTCGTCGAACTCGTTCAGCAGCTCGTCCAGCAGCTCATCGGCATGCGCTTGCGGGGTAAGGACGAGCGCCGCCAGCACGGCTACCAGCGCGACTCCCAGTCGCACCACCTGGAACTTGACCATCCCGCGAATTTGACGCGACTCCCTGTGCAAGGAAGAACGAGGATATTACAAACGATATCAGCTGGAAGAGAGGAAGTTAATTTTTATCATACATCCACCATCTTGTACAGTCTAGTTCGAGCAAGCCAAGATCCCAACAAAGATTTGCGATATTTCGCTTTTCAACTCTAGTGGACAAAACACTCCAAACGAAATGACATGTGTGCAAACGTCCTCGGATATCCGGAAAACATTGGAAAACTTCGTTTTTTCATACAAAATTTGAATGTACAATATTAGATTCGTAATATCAAGTTTGGCAAATGTTTTGGACATTCGTCGTAATTCGAATACTGATGCACGTGGACCAAAGTTTTAGGACCAACCGTATCGAAAACTCGATTCGTCATCTTTTCCTCTAAGTTCTCTCTATGCTAGTTTGCAAATTAGGAATAAAAGCAAAAAGAACGTTTTGAATGCACAATATTAGATTTTGAATTTTGAAAATTAAAAAAATTCAAATTTTGAATGTACAATATTAGATTCCTTACATCAAGTTTGGCAAATGTTTTGGACATTCGTCGTAATTCGAATACTGATGCGCGTGAACCAAAGTTTTAGGACCAACCGTATCGAAAATGTGATTCATCATCTCGACTGCCCAAAGTTTTCAGTTTCTGTGCTATTTTGCAAATTACGAATAAAAGCAAAAAGAACGTTACCGTTTAGGTCGAAATATTAACGTAAACTATTTGCTTACATTCGCTCACGAAGACATTTTCCGCCTATGCCAGATGTAAGTTTGCGATCGGCACATTTCTCGCTGTAAAAACATGGCCGCGTCTGAAGCGACGGCAACAGGCAGACAAAAATGGCGCCCTACTGACAGTACATTCTGCCACCGCACGCGGTGGTCGACTGCAATCTTCGACCAGATCTTCCCGGCGCGCACACATCACGCTTCGTTCCCGGTAATTAAAATCGGTTAGGGCTGTAAAACGCTGCCGTCGGCGGTTTGCAGATGATGCAATCACGGCATCGTCTGCCTTTCTTCGCCCCGGGCTGGGTAATGTCGTTCCAAGGTCTGCGCGAAGCAAGCCGGACGGGGAATGGTGTCTTCGCCGCTTGCAAATTATGATTAGCTATGCAGTTTGCCAATGGTCACTCTCGAGCGGCCGTTTCCGTGCGGCAAGGCTTGCGCATGCCGGAGTCGGACTTGCAATCATCAGCCAACGCAACGATGATCTTAACACACCCACAACGAGCTGGACATTTTTGCAATCGCTTTGTGGTTGTTTATGACCGTATGCGTTGTGCGTGAAACTGTGTCAGAGTGGGAACGGAGCGAGCGAGCATGTGCTTTGGCGGGTCGGAGACGGAAGTAACCAGGCAGGATGAACTTCCGACGCGTGGTGGAGCGTGCAGCTGCGGTTGATAGGGAGGCGGTGAGAAGAAATCTCCGATAGCAACTACGGACGGTTTTGCTGATGTCATACACAAAGTTGCTACGGAGTGTTGAGTGAGGAGTGGGTATGGTTTCTTTTAGCGTGCAGCTTTTTGTGCAGTGTGGTTAATTTTCTTCATCCGTTGTTGAAATAGAGTCACATTTATTATCATGCATATGCTTAACCCGGCCGAAAAGCAGTTTATCCATTGAACAGCTAGCAACTTTCACACGAAAATCTACATCCAGTTGCCTCAAACACATGGTTGCATCAATTGGAGGGTAAAATTCAAAACAAATCTGTTCCAACCAGGGAGTTGAAAATAGCCACTCGCACTTAGCGCTGGAGAACCTCGGCAAGTGCACCAGCCATAAAAAAACGAAGTAGTTGCACTGCACCCGTTCAAGTACAATACAAAAAAAAAAGAAACCACATCGGTTCAGTCTTCGCTCGCTTTTTTTTTTTTTCGTTCGAACGTTGAGAAGGAGCAATAACAAATCCTGGGTTATTTATAACGACCGAAACGGAGCAACCGAGTTGTAAACACAACCAGTGCAAGTAATGGTTGTAAGTTTTGTCTCTGGATCCCGCGTCCTCGGGCACCCCCTACCGGATGTGCTACGCGTGCGAGTCAAACAAAGTTGGGACGTGTTGCTTCGGTTCGGTTTCGGGTGCGGGAATAGAGCTGCCTTGGGCAACTCTGGACCCAGCAAAAACCCAGCCACCCAGTGTCGCTTGAATGCTTGCTTGAATGGCTGACGCACTCGCCGGAAATGGTGTAAACCGTCGAACGGCCACAAATTGTGAACGGCACGTCGGAGCAGCGTCGGAGGTTATCGGTTTGATTGAAGGTTATGCAGGAAGCGGTGGACGAGCGGGCGCTAGCCCAAGTGTTCGCGATAAGCGCCGCGATGGGCGACTTCCAGTCCCGAAGCGCGGGCACGGATTGCGTCTTGTAGACGTCTGGATTAGCTGGGCCCGCTCGCTCAGTGCGAATCAGGAGTTGCTTCTCCAACAAACCCTTGTCCCCAATAATAGGATACTTATTTTAACAACACCGCACACTGGCTCGTCACTTACTCTTGCGATGAAGAAATCCTCCTAGGTATATTACGTGTGTAACGAACGAAATAATCACAAACACTTGAACCCGCTGCTAATGTGCCCGGGACTTCTCACTGCACGTCCGGCGCGGTTGATCGCCGAAGTTAGACTAAATTTGCTGCTGCTGCTGCTACGTCAAGCATCGCGCGCGCGTCTTGGTCTTGTTAGCGCACCACCATCTGCACCGGAAAAGACGACGTGGGTGTGTGTCGTCTCAGATCAGAACGGGTCAGAACGGGAAAGAGCTCGAGGAAGCGAGTGTGCGCACGGGAGAACGCAACGCGCGATAAATGAGAGACGGAGCGAGAAATTAAACGGCGAGAGTGAAAGGCGCGCATGCTTCCAGGAATTTTAAACGCAAACCGAAACCGGCGTGAGATTAGCTGCGACGACGATTGCGTGATGATGGCCCCAAAAATCCTGCCTCCTCCCGAGTGTTCCGGACCAAGCGGCTGGATGGGATTGTGGTTTTGCAATGTGTCGAAGTAATTAGGGGCGAGCGCAAAATGCGTTAATATCATTAGCGGACCGAACCGACCGCGTACGAGCTGGTCGAGGTCTGGTACATACTAATTATTTCATTTGCACGCGTTGAGATCCTCGAGTTTGATAGCTTGCTAGTGGCTGAACGAGGAGTTCTGATTGCCTCCGCGCTCCGTATGAAGCGCACATTTCCTTGTTTGATCCAATAACAGCGCGCGATAAGTACGAAGCATATGACAATCCGGTTTCAAAGGATCCGAAACCGAGGCTTATTTCTGTAATCTGCAAATATGCTCCGCGTTTACGATCGAGCGGCGCGACTGATGGCGCTGACGCAAAGGAAGAGCAATCGTTCGAGACGAGCTCCACATCTGCGAAACTGATCAGTTTCATCAAGACTAGAAACCAGAAGAACAGCGGGGTCGTGTTCTCAAACGACGAGCGCGCATAACACATTCGAAGGCAGGCGACAAACAAAACGCTTCCGTTTTCAGCTTCCAAGATTGCGCACAGCTGCTCCACACGCTGTCCGGTAGCTATTATCGGGCTGTTCGGTCATGGCGCACGACTGATACCTAACGCCTTGACTTGAGAACCAGCGGGAAAGGAAGCAGGGCGCTAGCAGCAGTCGTTTCCGTTTGGTTCAAATTTTAAGACGCAAATGGAAAACCACAGAGGTCGCGTTTCCAGCCGCTGGAATGATAACAAATTCGTGTGAGTTTTTGGGGGCGCCCCACCGTTCTTTGCGATTCATTGAACAACACTTATCGCGTTGTCGCGTGTGACGTCTAAGAAAGTATTACAGAGGGGTTTTTTTTTTATTAACACATAGCTGCTTTGTTACATTGCAATTATTATTACAAATTACATTTACGTTCTATAAATAGCTGCGGGAAGTAGCAAAGGCTCGCTGTCCGTTATGCTGCGCATTTGTTTATACACCAATTCACACACACAAATATGATCACGATGAAAAAACTACCGAAGGGAAAAAGAGAGACCAGTAAAACATCCATCCGCTACGGCGAAAGAACACCCAGGACTAAAACGATCGCCGTCGAAAACGCGTGCCACGTGGTGAGATGAGCTAAATTGCTCACTAGCGCCACGAACTGAGGAACCTCATCTAGTATGCGTACAAAAAAAAAAAAACACGAAACAATACCAATCACAATTAGCACGCGCATCAGCCAGTGCTTGCGTTAAAATCAAACTAATCGCGCGTGAAATCAAACGGATCTCGTTAAGGCCGACTCGTTCTGTTTGTACAATCCAACACAACCTGTTCCGGTTTCATCCTAACCTATTCCCTCCCTATCCCGCGTTTTTCCGGCGGTCGGAAAATGTAAAAAAAAACCATAAAGATAGTGTAGCTGCCATCGCGTCCCGCTACGTCTGCAAAGCCACAGCTAGGACGTAAGTCGCGATGCCTTTGTCACGATGCCCGCCGTCGAACTCCGCCCGCCGCCAACCAGCGCCGGGCCCGGGTGCAGCGTGAGGTGGCTTTCGGTGAGGCGCAATCGGAGCAGCAACAGGCACAGCAACGGTAGCCCGAGCACGATTCATATGTTGGTCGACTCGATCGCGGCATTGTCGAGGGGACCCATGCCGTCGCCGTAGTCGAGCTCGTCCTCCGGCGCGAAGTCGTCCAGATCGTGCTCCTTGTTCTCCGGGCAGTCGCGGCACCGCGACTCGTTGATGCCGTAGTTGAGGCAGTACTGGCCGATGCACTCACAGCAACCGTCGTGGAACCAGCTGGGCGGGGTTGAAGGAATAAACACAAAAATAGAACGATCAGCGGGGTGGTACGAAGGAATGGTTGGGGCGAAATGGCGGATGTCTGAAAGGTACCGGTAGCTGCTGGCTCCCATCGTACGGCAGCTTTCCTTGCATTTGTTCCACGACATACACTGCGCCTGGTACGCCACGGTACAGTTGACCGTGATCTTGTTCGGATCCTCATACTTTTGCTTCAAATCCATATCGGTTGAATCTGGCGAGGGGAGAAAAGGGTCGAGATTAGAGTGTGCTAGTGCGGAAATGTTTAGCTTCAACTATTATGTTTAAAGAATGTGAAAATATACTAATATATCCGTACTCGTACGGAAGGTATTAGACTAACGAACAAGGTTGTAGCAATGTTTCTGTTTTTCTTCATCCATATTCAAGGTCACCTATTTTGTTTAAGGTGCGACCGATCCTACGACACGGTTGACTACAACTCGATTGCTACGGATTGCATTATAAGAACTTGAAACAAACAACTCACGGACGATGTACTTGGTAGCTGCATCCCCTTTCGGGCCGTAGAGTGCCGCGTCGATGTCGATCGGGAAGGAGATAACCTTCCAGCGGCCCTGCGCGTCCTGCTCGGATGTGATCACGTCGTACAGATTCGGGAATCCCTCCAGATCCTCGATGTGCGACTGCTTGGACAGCTCGTTGGACGTTTCGTTCGGCTTGGGGCACATCTCCAGGCAGCTGCAGCACTCGGTGTACAGGTAGCTCAGACATTCGGCGCACTCCTTGCAGCAGGTGCAGCTCTTCATGTCGCACTTGCAGCTCTGCGTCAGCATGCACTTCGAGACGATGCTCGCGCACACCATCTCGTTGCAGCTGGCCGCGAGCTGGACGCAGGTTACCAGCACCAGGACGGTGCCGGTGAGCAGGACGAACACTTTGCTCATCCCACCCGCACCATTCTGACGGTCTCGGTCCATGCTGGTGTTGCAATTAGGCGTGTGGCAGGTGTTCGAGATGTTCTGGAAAGGAGCGCGAAAGGGTTGGCGATCAAAACTTGGCGTAAGGTGTCTTGCGGGATGACGGGTGGATTAACTTCTAGTCCGATCAGTCGCTAAGTCACCAGGTGCGTTTGTTCTGCGGCGAACAAATCGAGAATGTTCTAGCCAAACGCGAGCTGCAGCAAGTTATGAATGCTTTTTTTTAGCACACGCTCACACATCGATTCGTCCATTGTCCCGTCGAACATTGCACGGCTCGGTTCGAGCACTACGAAACCTACGTACGTTTGGCGATTTTCGCTTCTCGATCAGCACGATAGTGGGAGTTCACCTGCATTTTCCGTTGACTCAATTGTTTCATTTGGCATCGGTACCGAAGTACCAAGCGAACCCAAAAATAGATTCGAACACAATTCGAATGCACCCCGAGCGAGGCCGGGAAGAACCTCGCACTTCCCACCAGGTGCGCCACTACATTCCAGGACGCTTGCCGACCCGGGGTGGAAACGTACAAATTGCATCTGTTTCCCATGTCTGGTACTTAATGGCTGGCTATTTGCGCCGCGGTTGAAAGAGTTTTAGGAATTTCGGTGCGTCACCTCATCGGCATTGCTGGACATTTTGAAATGTGAGAGCTGATCGCTATCGCCCGCGTTCGCCGGGAATGGTTTACGAATCGATTTGCTTCGTGTAAACGTCCGATACGGGTTGTCATTCCGTGCGGCGTTTCGCATGTTGAGAATCTGCTTACTCCAGCGGGTAATGAATATGTAAACAAAATCTTCTCGACTACGCCTCTCCGGTCCGATCATCCACACTCTCACACACAGATACACACGCATGCCAGTGCACACATACGCATACGGTAAACACTTCCTTTATAGAGTTTGGCTTATGTGTGCGAGGTTCGCTTCTAGCAAAAGGTTCAGTTCCGATTAGCCACCGTTTGGGACCTAAGGTTGATCGATGCTTGAGGCTCCCCTCTTGGCCCTGTGACACGTTCGTTAGTGGAGGCGGTTGGAGGCTGGAGAAATGATTGGAGTAGCGATTGCGATTCGGAGAGCACCAGGAACCTGTTTCGAGTGGCTCGTATCGGGGTGGCGGATTCACTTACAACACTTTTCAAGGTTGTTCTTCGGATCGTGCGGAAAGATCTGCTGGAGTTTCACCAGACCCTGGCGACATCGATCGGTCAGGGATCGATACATTCCGTACAACCAAGCACCAAGGGTGTGTTTGTGTGCGCAATAGAGACACGGATCTGGTTTATATCGGAGAGTTCGAGTGGCGTTTTGGATCAACCTCACCTCGCCTTCTTCCCGTCTCGCTTCCGCCCGTGCCTGCGATCCTGCGAGTACAACCCAGAAAAGCACTCCAGTAGTGCGGCCGTGAGCTTACCTGTTGGACCCGTGTGGACAACTAAGCACGCACTAAGACTGCTGTTTCGTACGGACGCAGCTTTACCAGCTCCGGACGGCTTCGCGGTGTGTCGCTGTTTGCTTTCCTCCACAACAAATTCCAAACGCAACTAGCTAATGCAGGCAAGTGCGCGTGCCTAACACCAAGACGAACTTGCTCCGCGGTCGGACGGACACAACGACGCAGCAGCCGCGTGCCTCTCACATTCTCCGCTTTCGTTCTCTCGTTCGCGATCATTCGTACACGATCGCTCTCTAACTCAAGCACACGGATACATCAACAGCAGCAACAGGACGCAAAGCGCAACACCAGCATCTCTAGAATTCTCGGAATCTAGCTGGGAAGTACCTGAAGTTAATGTTTCAACTTAATCACAAAAATATGTTGTGACTACTAGGGATACCAATTCGTTTTTTTTATAAACATTATTTTTTGAATCATAATTATTAGTATTGAAATTTTAAAAAAATGTATTCATGCCAAATCGAAACGTTATGGCTGAACGTTTCATATTTAATATTAATACGTGGACATACAAATGCCACGAAAGTGTTTTAAATTTCTTTTTCATTTCCGACACACACATCAAAGGGATGCAGGACTGGCCGGAAATTCTTTGAATTTCTGTTATGCCTTCCTTTCATTTGTGCTATCACGCGGTGTTCCTCGAACTCAAAGATTGTGTAGCAAGATGGAATGGAAACGGTGTTGTTGTTTTGTTTTTTAAATCTTTGCTTATGGTAAATAAGGAAGGCTTGTGTAGTTGTTGAAAAACAATTCTCTGTTTTTCGCACACTAGTAATAAGAAATGTTAAATACGTACATGAATACCTAAATTATTCGCAAAACCTTTAACTAACAACGTGTTGTGGAGAAAAATTACAAAAACCAATGCATGCTGAAAATTTACAATTGTCGTTAACCAAACTGGATACATCACTGTGGAGGAATGTTATGGTTGCGTTTGTTGGCTGATGAAACGAGGATAGCGCGTGCGTGAAATTAGCCCTCTGCATTTTGCTCCTGTTTTGACAGTTAGGTGGTTTGTTTTGGTGATTGTGGGCGAGTATATTTTCTTCTCGCTGCTTTTGTTATCGACCGATCTGCAAAATAAAGAGCACAAGTTAGGAATGATTCATGGCGGCTAATTAAGTGTCTCAGAAATAGCAAAATTTAGATAGATTGTGCTTGAGTACGTTAGTGTGCGCTCGAGGTACACCGAATCATCATTCCACGGAAAGCGGGGCAGTGGTTAGCAGCGCGATGGCGTCCATGTTCGATCAGTACTCGAGCGACCTGATAAGGGAAAACTCGACCGAGATGGAGACGGGCCTCGGACCGAAAACATCCGGATACGTAAGCGTGCGAACGCGGAAGGAGGTGCCGATTTTCACCAAGCAGAAGATGAACCTGAACCTGCCGTCCGGCATCCTGTATATGTCGGTGCAGAACGACTGGCTGATGATGCTGATGACGAACCTGACCGTGCTGCGGATGCACCTGAAGCAGCCGGACAAGTTTACCGAGGTGCCGATCGACAAGACAATCGGAGGGCTACGTCCGTCCAGCATCTACGTCGATCCGCTCGGGGCGCACATGTTTCTCACCTTTCTACCGAAATCGCCCGGCTTCACGCCCGAGCTGCTGTACCTGCAGCGTAACAGCTTCAAGCCGAAGTTCGTGACGAAGCTGAAGGATCAGGAGATCACCGCGATCGGTTTCAACCACGTGAACCAGTCCGAGAGCAGCACCGGCCCGATACTGCTCGGTACGGCGCACGGAGTTATCTGGGAGGCGGACGTAGGGTTTGAAAGCGGCGATAAGCTGGTGCAGAACAACGTCCGGCACGCGTTCGACATCGGCAAGGGTGAACCGCGCCCGATTACGGGGCTGGAGTTTTATCTGAAAACCGAACAGCGTAACCTACACTGCATCGTGCTCGTGCTTACTGTCGACCGGCTGTACAAGTTCCATAACACGATCCGCACCAGCGGCACCACGCCCGGTGGGCTCGCCTCATCCGCCGCGACCGCCGCCCAGGAGCTGAAACTCGGGGGCTACCTGCAGAAAGTATTTGCACCGTATCAGAACGTGGACGAGCAGCTGCGCGATTTCGAGGAGCTCTCGGCGAACGGTGGCAACGGGGGCGACCGGAAGGCCGCCACCTGGCCAAAGCTCATCTTCAACTACGAGGAGGACTTCCCGAAAAGCTTCGGCTGCCTTACCGAGCACGGCATCAACTATCAAGAGATCGACCCGGCCATCAACCGGTCGCAGTTTGTCGTGCAGAAGGAGCTGATCACGTACCCGGAGCCCCGGTTCGTGCCGCCCTCCTCCACGAACAACTCGCACAAGGTGACACCGAAGACGAACTGTCCGCTGTCGTTCGTGCTGACCGATTTTCACGCGCTGCTGCTGTACGCGGATCACGTCAGCGCGATCTCGCTGCTGGACTATCAGGTCGTGTACGAGGAATATTTCGTCGAACAGTACGGCCGGCTGCTGAACATTGTGAAGGATGTCCGCTCAAACGTGACGTTCGTCTACAGCAACAAGCTCATCTTTCGCTACAAGGTAACTTGCGTGTGTGTGTTCGCGCTGAAAGTGCTGTTTCGTTTTAGGCGATGCTGAACTAACGAAAAACATCCACCATTTCCACCATTCCAGATCGTGAACGAGCAGCGGAACGCGTGGCGCCTGTACGCCGACCGGCAGAAGTTTGAGCTAGCGCTGCAGTACTGCAACAAAAACCCGGCCCACCGCGATATCGTGCTGGTGAAGCAGGCGCAGTCGCACTTCTACGCCGGCGATTATCTGCAAGCGGCCGCCATCTTCTCCGAGACCCAGCTTAGCTTCGAGGAGGTGTGCCTGAAGTTCCTGCAGCAGGGCAGCAACCAGGCGCTGCTGCTGTACCTGCGCAATCGGCTCGCGCAGCTGAAGCCGCACGAGAAGACGCAGATTACAATGCTGATCGTGTGGATCGTGCAGCTGTATCTGGTGGAACTGTCGCATCAGCGCGGCGGTGCCGGGGCTGCTGAGCTGCAGAAGCAGTTCGAAGCGTTCATGGCGAGCGGACCGGTGATGGCGTGCGTTCGCCGGTACCGGGCCGCGATCTACGATCTGATGGCGTCGTACGGCGACACACACAACCTGACCGCACTCACCACGATCAACCGGGACTACGAGTCGGTCATCCAGCAGTACATCAACCAGGGCCGGTACGAGGATGCGCTGGCGGTGCTGAGTGCCCAGACGCGCCCCGATCTCGTCTACCAGTACGCACCGATCGTTATGGAGATGCTGCCGGCCGCGACCGTCGCCATGCTGATCGGGCAGGGCTTCCGGCTCGATCCGGTGCGCCTGATGCCGGCCCTGCTCTGCCTCGAGACGGCCGCTCACGCCCACGAAACCGTGCGCTACCTCGAGTACTGCATTCATTCGCGCGGCTGCCTCGAACCGGCACTGCACAACTACTTGATCCAGCTGTACGGCGTCCACTTCCCCACGCGACTGCTCCCATTCCTGGAGTCTCAGGGACGCGACCCCGCCATGGTCCACTACGATCCACACTACGCGCTCCGGATCGCGCTCCGGCACGACATTCGCCCAGCGAGCGTGTTTCTACACTGTCTGCTCGAGATGTGGATGCAGGCGGTCCGGTTAGCGCTGACGCTGCCCGAGCCGGAGCTGGCTCGCCAGCTCGCCCGTCAAACGGCGGCCCAACCGACCGACCGGGTGCTGCGCAAGCGGCTCTGGCTGCTGATCGCCGAGCAGGAGATACGGGGCACGAAGGACGAGGAGGTGCAGCGAGCGCTCGGCATTCTGCAGGAGTGCGATCAGCTGCTGCGCATCGAGGACCTGCTGCCGTTCTTCTCCGATTTCCAACGCATCGACCACTTCAAAGAGGCCATCTGCCGGTCGCTGAAGGAGTACAACGTGAAGATACAGGAGCAGCGCCGGGATATGGAGGAGTCGGCCAAGTCGGCGAACCGCGTGCGCCAGGAGCTGCAGTCGTTCCGAAGCCGCTCGGTGACGATCGGTGCGCAGGAACAATGCGCTATCTGCAGCGTCTACCTTATGGTGAAACCGTTCGCCGTTTTTCACTGCGGCCACAAGTTCCATGCTGACTGTCTCGAGCGGCAGGTGGTACCATTTCTGAGTAAGTATGAGTGCGAAAGTTTCGTACACTTGAGAGCAATGTTTCATTATACAATGTACGCCTATCAACAGGTGGTTGGTAAGAGAGAGGGAGTTAGGATATTTTTTAACTTGCTTTTTTGTGCATTTTATTTTTTTATTTACGATTGTTTTGGTGTTGGCCTGAAATGTGCGTGTAACGGTTTAATTCAATCCGAAGCAACAAATTCAATTATTTTACCAACACATATTTCACGAAACAATTGTTTGCATAGCTCAAAGATTCTAACATCACGTTTTAAAATTATTTCCCAGCTCCCGCCAAGGCTGCACGGTTGACGATGTTGAAACAAAACCTGGCGTCGCTACAGCATGCAGCCGACAGTGGCGCCGGCTCCGCGGCTGGCACTGTCGAGCCATCTTCGGCAGTAGCAGCAGCAACGTTACCAACCGTCTCACACAAGGAGAAACTGAAGAGCGAAATCGAGGCCATCATATCGTCCGACTGTCTGTACTGCGGCGAGGTGATGATCCGTTCGCTAGACAAACCGTTCGCCGCGAACTGGCTTCAGGCGGACAGCGAATGGGACTAGGATGACTGTTTGTCGAGCGAAACCAACATCGATACTTCCGCCAAAGAGCAGACAACCAGCAGCAGTAGCAGCAACATAATTCGTTCTCCACGGGTGAAGCGCGCGGGCGACCTATGTTATTTCCATACCACAAGTGATGTTTTATAACTGTGCCGTGTCCTTCGAAAGGAACGGCGGTGACGAAATGTAATGGAACACGTATTAATACACATATGGAAACGAAATATATTGTAATAAATTCGTTAATTCTGTGACTTTCTGTGGATTTATTTACTGTAGCATCGGTAGGTGAAGATGAAAGCACTTGAAAGATGGCGCTTTAGTGCAAGTTCTTACAAAGTCACGGTGTAAAGCTTTTCTTGAAAGCTTACTCGTGCTCCGGTAGAGGTCGCTATAGGGTGAGCTTTTATTTTTTTGTATATTCCAGACTGACGCATATGGATTGGAACGATCGAAAGCGTTCGATTTCTGAATTATTGTTTCAATAAACAAATTTAAACCTTCCTGACTTTTTGCATGGAGAATCAAATATTTTCGTCTTAAAACTTTTATAATTTTGTTTCTATTCGATTATGCAATTATAACTCTGAAAGGTAATCAAAAAACCAGATCTCATTTTTATCGAGAAAAAGAGTATTTTTCATAATCTAATTGAATTTTCTTTTAACGAAGAATTGCCACTATGTTTTCATACAACAATTTTGGTTGGATAAAGATAGTCGTAACGCCAAAGAAGAAGTTGTGACATTTTTACTCAAAAAAACACAAAGAAAATCAAAAAGTGATTTAAAGAGCCACCCGAACCCATTTTGAGTTGATTTGAACTTGTTTGAGAGTTAAAAATGCTGATCATAATTATAATGAGTGTTTTACTTTTCCAATGTATTATCGAGAAACAGTTATCCCACTAACATTTACCAATGTATCAATTCTAGCTTGGAGTTTCCGAGGTAAATTGGAATAAGTTTATTTGTGTTCGCAATTTTAAACAATTTTCTACAATGTGGAATGAACGAAAAACAAGGAAAATGATAGGTTACACACACTTTATACGCATTATGGTCTAGAATGAATTTAAAAAAATTTACAGATTTATAATAGTGTTTTGATATTGACCATAGTTTGATCAACTTTCGTTTTATTTTTTTTCTTATTTCATTAAAGGTGCATTTGCTTCGACTATTGATAAAAACAGCACAGAATTGAGTTTATGCTATAGTTGTTTTTAATGCATCGTTTCTATTGGCACTACATTTTTGGCCGTAATCTGGCGGTTCTAAACGTCCAATAAGAATGATATTTAGGGTGACAGAACTATAGCGCACGTGTGAATAAAGATTTAATTCATCACCCAGTAAACGCGGAATCCCGCCGTACACAAGGGAGAATAAGAGCATGAGTGACCGAAATTTTGTCAACCAATCACAGCATCAGCGTAGCATCCTCTCAGCGCGCACAGCATCCCACGTGATAGCTTGGCCGACCCAATCGTAGCGAAGATCTGCAAAGGGGCGTGGCTACTCCTATCTCATCTCACGGCAAAACTTCTCACGAGAGAGGACTGCTATTTTCGGTGATTTGGTGTGAGGATCTCCGCAGGATCTGCAGATGCAAGAGAGCGGTACAAAGTGTTTGTCGGTAGATGACAGCTCGGAAACTCATCCAGGAGAGAGTAAACCACACAGAAGAGATACAGCAGCTCCTCGAGGCCAAACGGTTGCCTGACCCAGCACCGACTTCATTAAGCTTGTGCTTCACGTACGGAGCACGTATACAGCAGTCAGCTTCTGCATTTAATAGGCTTATTTATTATTTCCCCGGAATGATCCACTCGGTCTCTCCTTCTTTCGTCATCCGTTCAATACTTTCGATATGAATAAAAAAAAGCTCGGGATTGCTTTCCACCGTCCACGACGTAGAGCAACCGACGTCCGGCACGTAACTCCCGAGGAGAGCTTCCCGCTTTTTTCACTTTCGTGGGGAGGAGAAATGGGGACGCCCGCTCTGGAGCCGGGGTCTCAGACTCACCCGTCCTCCCAAAGCCCGAGCGAAGGGTGGAAGTGGTAGAATGTTCCACGACGCATCTTCAACGCACGACGCAGCGGTACGTATCAGAAATAGGCACGCACCGTCCTATGGAAGGTGGTGAAAACTTCGATTGATCCGATCCGGAATGAGTAATGAGCTGATGATGCGTGCAGAGCTACTTCTTCTGCCGTGGGTGTCTATTTCATTCCCTTTTTTATTCGGGGGAGGTGAATGCGAGAGGATTGTGGAAGGTGCCGTGCGGTCTGTGTGTGTGTGTGTGTGTGTGGAAAGCGAAGAAGCTAACGGTAATTAAAGTCGACTTTGGCACCGAAAACAATCCCCCACTGCTGATCGCATGGAGAAGGAGTTGTTTACTACTTAGCTTCTACGCTCTGTTACGCTGGTCCCCTTTCTATGGAGCGTCTTCTTCAGGCAAGGATTTTGGGCCAACATGCCAAACGAATAATTTTACCATTGTGTAGTACGATTTTGTTCTATTCCATCCAGCATCATGAGGTGTCATTTGGACCTAATAAATTTGAAAAGTACCTTGTTCGGCCAAACTAGTAATATAATTAAAAAAAAAACAAAAAGGATATAAAAAGAGACTTTTATAGCAGTACAATAATTAATAATACATTTACTACTATTTTAAAGTCTAGTTTTCCAGTTTTCCCCTTCTGCTTTATTTATTCTGCTGTACAAACCCAAAAGCCGGAAAAACAACAAACTATTTCCGTACATTTATTTAACCCATCCAATGATCAAATTATGTATCAATTGACCTGTAGAAAATTATCATTCTTTTCTTATTATTCTATAATATTTATTATCCGTAATATGTTCACAGCCCGAATGTCATTTCAAACAAATTTCATATTATTTGTCATTACATGGAACAATTAATTATATATGGAATAATTTATAGCTACAGAACTTACATGACTGCATTTTTAGAGTTTTTTGTATTTGAAATTTAATTCAATTAATTCAATAAACTAGTAATCTAGAGTTTGCATTACCTGTGGATATTTATTTCTTATTGTTGATTTCTTGAATTTCTTGAAATTCCTTCAACACAAGGCACTTATCTACTTTAGGCATTTTTGCATTTATAAAATTGAAATAAAATAAGATTTTAACAGCTTCTTAAGACGAGCTTCTTAAAGGAATCCATATTTCTGATAGTCGCAGGAATACCCCTACGTTAAAAAAGTTGACCATTTTTATAAATAAGCTAAAAACCTACATGAGTTTTTGCGTTGATATTATTTTTCGTTCCATAAATAACTCGAGAGCGCGTGTAGAAAACCATATTTCTAACAGAAAAAAAAATCAAAACCTCATATAGGTTCAAATGACTTGCCTTTATACGTTTAGTGTTAAACAATCTGTTCGCTCTTCCTCTCTTCCTGTTTCTTTTCCTTTTCACACTGCCGTGACGCCGCTGGTGACATTAGAATTTGGGAGAGGAGTCTACCAGATCGATAGATTACCTATATCGTTACGCGATCGTGCCGGAGACGAAATCGACACAATTATTGGAAGCTGAGAGCGACGCCACACGGGTCATACGACCACGATAGGCAAATCGCATCGGTCGGTGCATTGACCGCCATTCGTAATCAGAATTTGGTAAGCGCTTCGGTGTGTGCGTGTGTGAGTAGTGGAACGGTTTCACACTTTTCAACAATTTTTAACACGCTGCTTCCGCAGATACGTCGCACTGTGGTCGAAGCAGAGGGCCAAAGTGTATTTTGTTTATGTCGTAAATTTCAACATATATTTTTTCCTGTGTGTTGACTTTAATCCATTCAACGTCTATAAACATTTAGCTGGGAAAAGTACTGAGCCCTAACGTCCTGTGTGTCCCATATATTGAACGCTAGTAGACAAGGCGGCAGAGGCACGCGACCTGGCACGCTGCCTGGCACGCGGCCTGATTAATTAATGTTTTATTTCCTAACTTTCCAGCGCTTATCAGTCCCGCGCTCAGACAAAGTACGCCCGTTGTCACGCCGTTGCCTTGCCCTTCCGTGTGGACGTTGCTTGATAAGCCAGTTCCGACGGGTAACAATCCAAAACCATTCGGTCTAGGTTGTGGTTTTTATTGCGTTTCGCGTCGATCACCCGATCGGAAAAAGGTGACGCACGAATAAGAATGTTAGAAGAGCACAAAAAAAAACATAATTAAATAAAAATCAAAACCAAATTCGCGACAGTCTGAGCATTTGAGGCGTGATTTGAGCATTCCACTTTTTGCTGCTGTACAAATGTTGTTTTTTCTACATGCGGCTTAGTCTGTGATTGGCTTCTTTTGATGCGTGAATTGTCTGTTAGATTTTTTGTTTCACGTTTTTGCTGCTGTTATGCTGTCGGAAATTATACTCGCGCTTAGTTGGGACTGTTTGTTTGACCTGAGATTTTATTTAGTAGCTTCCCAAGCCCATGGCAGTTACGCTACTGCCCCCGGGGAACGGTCAACGCGATGGGTACACGATTTATTTTACGGGAAATGATTAAGCACGATTAATAGACGGTCCGGGTAATGTAGTGATCGAGTGTTTTCGTATGCAATCGTTCTAATAAATCATCGTGGGAAATCAGTGCGCAGCAATATCAGTCCGGGGGGAAAAGATTTCAGATCGAAAGTTAGTGCACTAGTGCACGTCGCATGCCAGCCGAAATATTAGATTGTATAGCAGCCGATCGCTCTAGTCGACCAGCTTTTTTAATCTGGTAGATGAAACCACAAGATAGGAAACGATATGTTCCATCGCGTTGTCTAGTACGCACGAGGGATCTGGTCGTGGGTAAAACACAGACTTAAGTGTTGATACGTTTTGGGCTTTCTGCATATTTTCGATATAAATGAAATCAAATGAAAAATAAATTAAATGAAAACCTTATTTCCAGGATTTAAAAAACACACGTAACTTTGTTTGCATCATTAAAAACAAAAAAAAAAACAATAAAATACTCAAGTAAATACAAAACACTAAAATTATAAACAAAACAAAAACAAGTAAAATAATGTTAAGATGTTATCGTTAAAAAAAAGAAAAAAATTCAAACTTGAATAATTTGCATAAATAATCCAATCAAAATGAAATGAAATCCATTTTTTACAGCTAACAGTATTCACAATATGCTTAAAAATATGATGATAATAATTGGCACCGAATATTTAACATATCAGAAATTAGGGAAAAAATGCATCAAAGCATGAAGCTGCTGTTGAAATACGCAAATTACTTCTTACACGCAGATCGGAAAACGTAATATAAGATTTATTAACATTTAACATTTTATTTTAACATTTCAGTTTATCTTAAATTTAAAGTTAGTTTAATATTTCGAATTGAATAACAGTTCACTATCGCAATTTATAATGAATGTTTTCTTGACAGTTTCGATAAAACGTGCCTGCAGGAATAAAAAAAATAATTTAAATAAATTCCCGTATCGGTAGCTATATAACCATATTTTGTCCTGCCCAGCACCCACTGTTCGAAAAGCAAGCCACGGACGAAAACCAGCAGCCAAAATCCTAATCAATAACGAAAAATGGGCACCTCGGCAGCATGCCGGATGATAAGCTGGGCGCGAGGTGATTAACAGGATGCAACAGCGTCCTTTGCTCGTGCCGTACTAGTCGCAGCTAAACAACTGACCAGAACAGTCGAGTCCCATTTGGGCAACCAAACCAACAGGACCGGAATCCTGCAGTGACGTTGGCCTCGCTGGAGGTGTTAAGCGTTTAGGTTTATAAGGTTTATTTTTTGTGTGATTTATTTATCCTTCCCCGAATTCATCCGACGACGCAGTAGAGACATATCCACCTGTGCCCTAGCGAAGAGGAACCACAAAATGGGCGATCTCGGCATTTAGTGCTCGTTTTGTTGGATCGACAGATCGTCAGTAGCAACGGTGTGAGTGGCTATGTGACGTGTGGTGCGTGTCTCTCTGCTATGTGTATGTGATATATTGCCAAATGGCATGAACAGCAACCCCGATCGAACTGAAGCAAAGCTGGAACCAGTGGCCGTCGTCGAAACCAATTGCTGACCTGTTGACGTTGCAGTATAAATTCACAGATCGAAGTGAGTTTCCTTTAAACCACAATCAATTTCACGGTAAAATCCTTATTCTTCAATCAAACAAAAAACAAAATTCCAGGAGAGCTGTCTGTGAAGCAAAAAATCACTCTTTTATTTTTGCAGGGGTTTTCAATGTGGCTAAAGTAGTTTATTTATATTTTACGTTCAATATCTATTAAAAACCTTTCTAATTTCTGGAGAGCAGCCAGTGAAGTATTATTTTGCAGGGGTTTTCAATGTGCAGTTTCAAAGCCTTAATATTTTATTTATATTTTACGATCAATATCTGTTAACATTTTTCATTTCTAGATTCTTCGTTCTATTATCATAATATGTTTCGTGTTCTAACGCTTTAGAAGTAAAAACACATTTTCCCCTTCGTTAAACCCAGAGTAAAATTCGATTTTTTTTTCATTCTACTGATAAATACTTGACTTCCCGGGAGATTTGACGACAGCAGTAACTTGAAAATCTAATGAAATACGAATGTCGAGCAGGAGTGAGTGAAACACTTGTGGAGATAGAAGTGAATCTAAGATCGTCATAATTCAATTGCGTCTCACTTCAGTTCCTACGAAGTTGTCCCGAGAACATCGTGCCGGCGTTCGAGCTTTATTTTGAGCTAATCAAAATGTTTCATCGAGAACGCTTGTTAAAGGGTTGAGAACGGGTTAAAGATGGCTTCATTCACTTCCCGAATCCACTGGAATCAACTATCCACTCGAATATCGACGTTCCTATTTTCTGCGATCGAATTGTCAAAATCTTCTTTACCGGATGACATTTGAAAAGTTCTATGACGTTTCTCCGATCGCATTTCTGGCGAGTTCTCAATATTTCAATATTTCAATCAATATTTCGCGTTTCCCTCGTAAACCGACAAGACGCAGGTCAGGTACGGCTCACGAGTATCGCCATCCCCTTCTTTGGTGTGTCTGTGTGAAGCTCCTGAAATCAGTTCTATGTAAAATGAGCAATTTTTTGCCGAGATTTGATTTAGCGTGCACTGTAAAACGGGCCCCGTTCCCTGTCCTGCACAATGCATAATTTGTTTTCGATTGCGTGATTTTTCGGCGAAATTTGCGTTGATTAAAGTCGGTGATGCGCGACGTCCGGTCCGTTCCAGTAACAGCCCATTATTGTCCATTGTCCTAAAAGCGGCTCAAAAAAAAAAAAAAAAAACCCATACGATTGATAATGAGCTTTTTCAACGATTACGATTTCTTTCCCTTTCCTACCGTAAAGATCTCTGGTTTGTGGTACGCGAGACCGAAGGCAATTATGGCTGCGCGGGAGACGATCATCCGGGCGGGAGACTGCGCTGTTGATAACCTTGACGATGCGCCGTCGGAGGCGACCCTAATCTGGCACAACCTGACAGTGACGCCGGCCGCGAAGACTAGCTCGCGGCTTCCGGTGTTGAACGACATCAGCGGAACGCTGCAACCGGGTACGCTGGTAGCGCTGATGGGCCCAAGCGGTGCCGGCAAGACGACCCTCATGTCGGCGCTGGCCTACAGGTTGACTGGTAAATCGGGAAGCTGGGCAATCTGGGATATCTGACCCTGTTTCCAACATTTCTCCCTGTTCTCTACCACCGCAGACACGATGAGCACGACCGGCGAGATACGCGTGAATGGACGTCCGATCGGGCCGTACATGTACGACATCAGCGGCTACATCTACCAGGACGAGCTGCTGCCGGACGGGATCACCGTGCAGGAGCATCTGGAGCTGATGGCGAACCTGCGGCTCGGCAAGAGCGTCACGCCCGACTGCAAGCGCGCCATGATCGCCGACATCCTCACGAAGACCGGACTCGAACGGTGCGCCCGGACGTTGATCGCCAACTCCATCGGCATCGGCAAGACGCTGTCCGGGGGCGAGAAGAAGCGGCTCGCGTTCGCCGTCGAGCTGCTATCGAAGCCGAAGTTTCTGTTCTGCGACGAACCGACGACCGGGCTCGATTCGTACAGCGCCCGGCAGCTGGTCGAGATGATGAAGTCGCTGACGCGGTGCGGCACGACCGTACTCTGCAGCATCCACCAGCCGGCCGAGAAGCTGCTGCACGAGTTCGACAGCTTGATCCTGCTGACGGGCGGCCGGACCGGCTTCATCGGGTCGTCCCGCGAAGCCGTCCAGTTCCTGCGGCGCCAGGGTCTCGAGTGCGAGCAGGGCTACAACACCGCCGACTTCCTGCTGAAGGCGCTCTCGACCAGCACTAACACCAATGGCCGGGGCAATGGCTTCACCACCGGCACGGTCTGTCCACTGTCGATCTGCAACAACTACAGTGCGAGCGAGGTTGCCCGACGCCAGGAGGCCCTGATCAGTGCGGAGTTGTACCGGGCGGCGATAGGCGAGGCGGGCCAGAGTTCGATGCGAGATCGCACCCAACAGCGGGGCCGATGCTGGTTCTACACGCTGTACTGGCTGATGTACCGGCACACGCTCCAGTCCCATCGCAATCCCAACCTGCAGTATTTCAAACTCATCCAGCGCATCGTAAGTCGCAGTATCAATGAGCGACGCAAAGGAGTCAAGGACTATTTTGAAATTATAATCTTAGCAATGTACTCCGTAATAGGGTGTTTCAATATGAGAGTGCATAAGATACACATCATAATTTTTTGGAAAATTCTTCTCCAGCTTCTAAGCATAGTGTTCCAACTTGTAGAGAATCCTAACCTTATTACACCACGCCATAAGCACTGCAAAGTCTGCGCTCCAAAACTGAGCGGCTTCTCTTGTATATGTCCCACTGGAACGTCCAACTCTTCCACACACTTGAATCTCATCTATTGCACTCCGAATTCTCGAGCACCATCGGAAGATCGGACCGCAGCATCCAAGTTTAGTTTTTTTGCCGGCCAATGACTTGCTTTAAAGTGTTACAATGACATCCATATCATATTAAAATTTTTTGAATAATTTTTCTCCAACAAGCAAAGTGTTCCAACTTGAAAAGAATCGTAACCTTACTTTTGACTTCACCAAACCATAAGCATTGCAAAGTTTCCACTAATGTCTGTGCTCCAAAAACTGAGCTGCTTCTCTTTTGTATGTCCCACTAGATCGTTCAACTCTTCCCCACACTTGAATCTTACATATTGCACTCCAAATTTTCGAGCAGATATTAAAAATCTGAGACGCTAGATGCGCATCGGAATCTCTTCCGCAGCATCCAGGCAACGTTGTTGTTTTTTTGCCGGCCAATGACTTGCTCGGTCGTGCACAAAGAACATCGGGGGGATTTTGTTTTTTTTTTGCGTGTTGTTTTCGGAAATCTATTATCAGCCGCCGCACGCGGATCAAGCGATAGTTTCATGCCCCTGGTCACGTTGCCGCTAGTTCCCCCGCAAACACGCCAGATGGGCTGGAGCAAGGGCGCAATCGTGCACTGAGTGGGCCGCTTGTTACTTTTCACTACAATCGCTTGATAAGCGCTAGTCAAGCGTATCAGCTACTGTATTGCGGTACCGTTGATTGATTTTCGGTAGCTGTTATTCTTTGTGTTTGGTTTTTTGTTTTTTGGTGCCACGTGCCCACTACACACCTCGGCTACATTGTACTATCTATTTTGGGTTGTTTGCGGCTAATGGGCGCACATTCCAGTGCGTTTGTTGTGCGTGGATTCGTGTTTGCCGTCAGCGGCAGCGCGAACAAATGTTGGAAGCAGCCAGTTTGATACGCAAATCACGCTCCATTTCGCAGGCAATAGCGCTGCTGGTTGGGCTCTGCTTTTCGGACGCGATCGAGCTGTCACAGCGGGGCGTACAGGCGATGCAAGGCGTCATCTTCCTGATCGTCTCGGAGAACACCTTCCTGCCGATGTACGCCGCCCTGTCGCTGTTCCCGGAGAGCTTCCCGCTGTTCCAGCGCGAGAAAAAGGCCAACCTGTACAGCACGCCGCAGTTCTACATCTCGCGCATTCTGGCCATGGTGAGTAGAGGCCTTGCAATGTCCCCTATATCGACTTCTTCTACAAAATCCATTCACTCTTTCTTCTCCACCAGACGCCGTTTGTGCTGCTGGAGACGTGCGCTTTTATCCTGATCGTTTACTTCCTGGCGCACCTGCGACCGACGCTGTTGGGGTTGGTCGTCACCGTGGCCGCCTCGGTCCTGGTGATGAACGTGTCCATCGCTTGCGGCTGCTTCTTCTCTACCCTCTTCCCGACGGTAGCCACAGCGATGTCCTACTTGGTCCCGTTCGACTACATCCTGATGATCACCTCGGGCATTTTCATCAAGATCTGGTACGTTTGGCGAACGGACATGCTGGAATCTATCTCCACTAACTCCCCGCCGTCTAACTCCCGCAGGTCGATGCCGCTCTATCTGCGCTGGATGCCGTTCATCTCCTGGATGATGTTCGCCAGCGAGGCTATTTCGATCGCACAGTGGGATGGCGTTAAGAGTATTGGTAGGTTTGGCGAATGCTCGTACTGCCCGTGGTCTAGGTTGCTAACATATCCTTTCTCACCACTCCAGAGTGCTCCGACATCATACCGAGCGTTTGTCTGCACAACGGCGAGCAAGTGCTGGAACAGTACTCGTTCAGTAGCAGCCACCTCCGGACGGACTTCGTCGTGCTGGTCGGGCAGTACTTCATCTATCATACGCTGGCGATGCTGTGTCTGGCGTGGCGCGTGTCCCGCAAGTAAGCCCGACCCTGACAGGTGTCACCCGAGGTGATGCACCATGCTCGCTGAGTTCGTATTACCTAGCGCGTAATTTATGGATTAACCAAACAAATAAACTGCTCCGTTCGAGAGTAGATGTACCACAGCGGAGCATGTTAGGTCTATGTTTGATTGTAGTGTAGCCCGCAGAGTTCGATCGTAAAATGGCAAGGTGAAAACGTAGAAAATGTAGCCATAAGCGAGGATGAATTGGATTTGAAATTAATGCAGAAAAATATGTCACTCGATCGCAAATGTTCCTGCTCGCTGTAGCTCTACGCATGCTAATGACAATGGTTTTTAGATACTTTAGAAATATATCTAATTCGTTTATGTTTTCAATCGGATTTTGATGAACCAACTGTTAGGTGTATTCCAAATGCATTAGCGTGGATCATTAAATTGTAAATTAGGCAAGATCTGGATCTGGATCCCTACTTGAGCGTCGCCAAACCCCGTTCTCCAGACTCTTTTGCGTTTCCCCTCGGGTGCCTTTGTTTGCCCGTAAACCGGCACTTCATTTCGATGATCTCGAAAAGCGCAAGTCGGCGAGACGTCTGTTGGAGAAGTCCAGGACCAGCGTACGCTGCGCACGTGCTCGATTCTTTCGTTCTCGCTCGCTCGTATCTCGCCGGGCGCATCTCTTGGCGCGGCTTTTGCACCTGCTGCTGCTTCATGTACTCATCTGCCCCGATCCCGATCTCGAGCAACAGCAGCAGCAGCAGCTGAGCACGTGCTCGCAGAAAAAAGAGAGAAAGGATCGCTCATCTGTTCACGCTCAGCTGATTCCGAGCGGTGACTTCCGAGTCTGGGCCGTAAGCTGCTAGCTCACATTGTAGCCGTCCGAATTGAGCGTACGAAGCCCGGGGAGCCGTATGCTGCGGTGTGGAGAGCGAGCTGTCACAGCTGGCGGAACGGGAACGCCAGTGAACGAGATGAACCCATCTCACGTCCGAGCACATTAGATGACTCGCCGCCGCGCCGACCGGGAGCGAAAGCGAGAGCGAGAAAGCGCGTGAGGTGATCTCATAACCTGAGTTTTCGGTCACAAATGCGGGCGCCGACACCGAGGCCAAGCCGTAGCTCATTCAGCCCTACCTGCATGCCGCACGTTCGCTCTTTCGCTCTACCCACCAGAAGCTGCGCTTCCCCCTCACTCTCCTTCTCACTCGAGCTCATCTGCTGCCGGCTGAGGCTGGTCATTACATCGTCCCGCCATACGAGCAGTTTTCGACTTCCGTCGCATTAATAGCCGCACTCCCGTGCGCCCCTCTCGCCTTAATGATGATCAGCTGGTGGCGCGGGTACAGGTGTTTATTGAATTATAAATGAATTGTGATGATGATCTGCTCCGGCTCCAGCGCTCGTGCTGGCGGCACCACCTCGAGACGGTGACGCCGCTCGCATGGATGCAGGAACGGTGTGCGAGAGCTGACGATCGTTTCGGGATGTAAATGAAGGTTGATTTTTTGTTGTTGTTTTCCGTCACAGGTTCAATGTGGCATCATAGGCGGGTATAAGACTAATGTAGCGGAATGGGCAATTTATGGCGACGGTTTTAAAAATATCTTCAATTTCTAGCATTTGAATATAATTTGACAGACATTTATATTAGAAATATATAATTAATAAAGATGATAGAACGTGTAATAGAATTGTAGAATATAACTATAGAATATTAAATTTTAAAGGAAAAATTATCACTAAATTCTAATCCTATCAACAACAGATAATATATGTACGGAAAAGATAAAAGAATAAATTTAAAATATTAATTACACTATTAATCAAATTAATTGGTCCAGATTAAAGAAATTGAGTTTTAAAATTATTATCTATATGAGTTTTATTATTTTTTTTTAAATTAAACTAACCTTCTGTTGTCACAACAAACTTAGACATTTGCGACCATTAGTAATGTATATATATATTTTCTAAAGTTTTTCTAGCTTTTTTTTCTAGAGAGCAAAATCTAGAGATTTTTAAACTGCACATTTTGCTCAAACATGCTAAATTAAATTGTTTTCAAAGGAGAACATTTCTTCGACGGTATTCGGTAGGCTTCAAGTGGTACAAGAGCAAGTTTCGTACAGACGCGAACAACATCTGCAGACTTTCGCGCCCGGATCTAGGTTGCTGGCATCAAACGCACTTTACGATCGTCCTGTTAAAGTTCTGCGCGATGAGCATCTCTTCCGAGAAAGGGCACGTGCGCGATCTTCCCGTTTTCTTTCGTCCTTGCCTTACGCTCCCTTTCCTTCCCGCTCGTACAACTTATACTAACGAAAAATCGAAAAAATAATAACAGACCCAATCACCTAGAGGCTGCGTTAAATGTATCCTATCGACCAAACAAAACATGATGAAGATGAGAGCCGACAAATACATACACACAAAAAAAAATAACGCTCATTGACGCCAGAGAAAAAAAACTACAGGAGACTCGCGCTTTGGTACCCCTCTTGCGCGAGAGGAAGGGCGGAAGAGCGCGTGCGCGCGGTTTTTGGATAGCATCGCGCAGCGGGCGGCAGGTGACGAACCTGCCCCGAACTCGGAGCCACATTATTGCGCCGGTTGCTTCTTTTTCTTCCCCCGTTGCGGTTGTTGTTTGCTGCTGCTCTCCCCCAATTCGCTTGCCGTTGTTTTCCTTTCGATCAGTGCGTTTGCTCCAGAACCAGCCCGTGTGCGTGCGGCTGCTGCTGCTGGTCCTGCTGCTGCTCCGCACTCGAAGCCTTCCAAAGCTGCAGCAGGTGTTTAGGGGATGAGGAGATCGATCGAGAGACTGGACGGAGCACCGAAGACGAAAGGAAAACCCGGCACACGGGTGGAGGAAGGGCGGGTAAAGGAAGTTCGTTTCTCCCCTCTCCCAATATTGCGATATGACCGCCCGACAGAATACGTCGGCGATCGTTAAACTTTGGCCTTGCATCCGTCGATCAGCTGGTTTGCTGGTGGTTACTGAGCGCATGTGCATCGAAACGTTTTTTTTTTTCTTTTTGTGAATGCTTATATTTACAATGTGTGCCACGGAAGGGGACGTTTGTTGGACGAGGAGATAATCAAGCGCCCAGACAGGCAGCACATAAATTACTTCTTTCGGGATGCGAACCGATCGAACGGTGAGCTTAGAGCAACGATTTTATAAGAACGATTACATTCGTGAGCAGAATGAACTAGTGCGATAGGAGAACTACTAGCGCTACACAATACATCGCTCAACAGTGTACGGCAGTCAAATCTGGAAGCAATCCGCTAGCAATTAATCCGCATTAGCTTCGATCAAGACGAGAGAAAGCGGGAGAGCGCGCTCTCAGCAGAAAAATGCACACACAAAAAAAAGACCCCATCTTCTCACCGTTCCTCTCACTTGACATCTGTCGTGTCTCTTCCGATGCGTGTGTTTATAGGCGGCTCGACTCTGCTCGAAACACAATCGAAGCGTCGTGTGTGTGTGTTTGTGTGTGCTGTGTCCACCACCGCATGTCAATGTATATTTTATTCCCCATCAAATCAACCGTTAATCATATCTCTCTTTCTCGTCCGCAAAGCGAACACACAAAATGTGTGTTACGTACCACAAACACGGGCACGTCGTCCGATGTACTCCAAAGGCCGAAAATGAATTGTTCATTCCAAGCGGGAAGCCCCAGAAGCAGCAGAGAGACAGTGGCGCGCGTATAACAGACACACCAACTAGAAGCGGAAGTAATCACGATTTCTTTGCATTTTTGTATACACATACACACACTGATGAAGGTAACAATTAGGTGGTGGTGTGGTATGGTCAGATACTGTGTGTCGTGAGAGAGAAAGCGGCAAATGAAGTAGCGTAAAGTATCGATTGACTAAAACCGAACTTGCCATAAGAAGTATGACCAGTTGGGTTGACGAATTAAAAACTGTTCTGCACCGAAAAGGGAGGGGGAAGCTGTAGGATGTTGCAAATCTTCGCAACTGGGCGGGAGAGAGCACCTTCAACCCTCCTCTCCCCCACCCCTCCCCCCGCCCACCCTCTCCCCTTAACCTGCGATGAATGAAGGCCCAGCCGAAAAGCGTTTTGCGTTAATCGCATTCATAAAGCATGGGAACGTGTTTGGCATACCACGGCCGCCGGAGCCATTTCGGCAGTGCAAATTCCTGAATGGTTGGCCGATGGCAATCGCTTGCCGGACGTACTGGTGCCTTCCGGGAGGCAGCAGGAAGAGGCGACGGGCGAGATGACAACTGGATGCCGGCCGCTGTGTGTGCCGTATGACAGATGGTGGTGCGCAGATAGTGACAGTTTGCGAACGCGCAAGTAAATCGTCATTAATGACACCTTCGCAGCGCATCTGGTGCGCGTTCCGAGCCGCGTTCTCGGCCCGAGACTGGACACTGGAGCATCGTGGTCATTTACGAGAAGTAGCGAACCGAACCTGGTTGGTGACCTGGTTGATCTCGCACCGGTCCGGTTTGAACCACTCTCGGTCGCTATAAATAAGCGCTAACGGTCGCGACATTTACATGCCGGTGGACGGACGCTGTGATGCAACCGGAGGACGCGAATGCGCCGTGCTCCATAGGAATTGCTCGATTTCGTTGCGGTTTCATCTCGGTTGGCACTGGATGGGAAGAATTTGTGCGTGCAACGCATGGCAAGTGCGCGTTGGGTAGTGGTCCTGGGTTTTTGAGCAGCCAGCCAAACCGCTCGCACCATTTGCCGGCCGCCATTGCTCGCGCCATTAGGTAAAGCTTTCGCACGAGATAAGCGCGAGAGTGGCCTTTCTCTGGATGTATCGAACGGCTCGGTGTGCCAAGCATTGTTCGGTGCACAAACGAACAGTTGCGTTTGCACACCCAAGCAGACATTAAAAACTATCGTTTAAATCCAACCAACCAGTGAGGGTTGAGTGAGAAATGTGCACGTGTTTGGCCCGGGCGTTGGTACAGACGAGGGTCCTTTTTCGTCGCCAATTTATTCCGACGCACCAGCACCCCTATTGCAGCGTTCGCTTCCCTTTAGGGCCCCTTCGTTCGTTCGTGCCGGAAGTCCTTTGGCCCTCTCGATTTTCCCGAGATCGAACGCGATCGGAGGGGAGTCCAGCCACGGACTTCGGGCTCACGGCGGGAAGGTAGAGAAGGGAGAACGAGTGGGAGAAGGAAAAAGGAGAGACGCATAGGGAGACAGTTCAACGTCCTCTCGGACAACCTGCTGGACGCAAGGACCCCATGGTAACTGGGCAGGAACGAATCAAAAAAAAATAGAAACGACCAAAGCAGAAGCAGGAAAACTCAACAGACAGCACCACCACCCGCAAGGCTGCTCCGGAGGGAAACGACCGGAAGCGCTCCTGCATCACAACGCACGCATGCAAACGCAAGCGAAACGGCAGAAGGGAAATGTTCCACCCACCTGTCCCCGTCCGCCATCATCATCATCACCTTGGCGACGGGTGTCAGGCAACATCAACAGCGCTGTTATTCTGATCGGCTCACCTCCTCCACCGGGAACGTCGTCTCTTGCCTGTCGTCGCTCGTTACGATTCTTTCCAACGAAATCAATAACGCTCCTCTGTTTAATATAATGGTTATGGATTTTTTTTTTATTTTTACGAGCCACCACTACAATCGCAATGATTGACGCTTTGCTCTGGCGATAGGATAGTTGTTAAAATTGGACCCAAGATTCGTTGCCATAGTAACAGTGGGGAATATACATACACAGAACTATTTACGAGCATTCACGCCAGCAGGAAAATCGTATCTCGGCGTACGATTCTTCCAAGTTCCGATTCTCTGGAGAGGACTGAAGAGAACACTGCCTGGAGCTGTACGCAAGCGTAGCTGGGGGAAAAAATGTTAAATGGCAGTAAAATGATTGGTTTATTTAATTCCTTTCTTAGACGATATTTTTCGTTTTTGAAAACAATTGTCTAAAATCATGAAAACAAAAAAATTTTAATCATTGTTTAAAATCATTTTGCAATACGATAGTTCACAAACCACGTAGGGTGTACATTAGATTAGATCCAAAAGACCTCCCTTCCTCCCCCACGCAAAAGGAAGATAACTAAAGGAAGTCTATCTCGCTCACCAAAAAAAAAAACGTTTGTGTTTCGTTTTTAGTTCCTTTCCACGTCAGGCTAAATTGCGTGTTTTTAGCAACCAGCTTGCTTCTTCTTTCTCTCCGTCTCAATCGGTGTGTTCTTTTTTTCGTTTTCACTGCTCCCAGGTAGGTTTTTCCCTTCGACCGCACCGGGTTAGGGTGCGGTTCGGGAGATCCCGGGGCAGATCGATTGCGAAAGCGAGAGCGATAGCAAAAGCGGGAACTAGAGAGAGAGAGAGAGAGAGGGGGGGAGAAAGAAAAACGAGAGACAGAGAGCCGGAGACGTTGTCCTAGCGAACAGATGAAAGTGTGTGCATGTTTGCTTTGGATGACAAACAACAAAGAATACGGGGTGGTGGAAAACGAAGCAAAAAAAAAAAAACACACACACACACACACACACGCGCGCACACGGGTGTGGAGAGGCCTTCCGAGCGGTGATAATATCCTGCCCAGATCGATCTTGGCGTGTGACGAGCCGGCTAGAGGGGAGGCTGAATTAAGGTGTGGCCCACGCGGGTTCATGACACGCCAATTTTCAGCCAGAGTTTCGTAGGAGAAGGGAGGAGAGGGGAGGGTGGGTGCCTTTTTTTATTGTTGTTACGTTAGCTTCCGGGCGCGTCGCAGAGGGAAGGAGCATGAAAAATAATCCCCCACCCGATGGGGAAGTCTGCAAGTGCAAGTGGAACCGTTTACTCTCGTTCTAGCCGACGAAGAGAAAATTTCCACGGAAACATCCACGCTGTGACCGATGCGTCAACCTACGTCGCCACCAGGGAAGATATTGCTGCTTAGCCGCCCGGGCTAACATTCCGGCGTTCTTTATTTATCTTGGCACGCTCAAGGCAGCTGGGGCAGTTTTTTCCTTTTAATTCGATAAGGAGTTTCGGTCGCGCTGCAGATCGATTCCCAGCGACCTCCCCGATTCCCATCTGCTTCAGTTTCGCTTTTTACTCTTTCCAGGCCCGGTCCGTCTCGCGCGTTTTTATCTCTTTTTTATCTCTTATCTTTGGCGGAGTAGTTTTTTTTTGTTGTTCTTTTTCTTTTCCGCTCGTCTTGAGTCAGCTCACGTCATCTCTTACGCGGTATGACCTTGTTTGCTTGTTTGTTTATTATATTTGATCGTTCGATATAGCTCTCGGGTGCTGGCGGTTCTTCGCAGTGAACCGTTCCAAATCTCCACTTCATAGATCCAAAGGGTACGCGCGAGACGGCACGCCCCGTATCAGTAGTCGATGACGATGCTTATAGATCGAGCGGACGTTCGCATGGCAGCGCCCCCTAGTGGCGGATTTATGGCGGAACCGAACGCGTCGCCAATAGCAAATCGAAGCCAGCACACATTCCTGGCCGCCAAAGCAAACATCTCCAACATCGCTCCACTATCGCGAATTGAGCGTGTCGCACAGATAAAATCGATCCAATGCGTCAATGCGTCAGTTCGCCGTGTGTGTGTGTGTGTGTGTGTGTGTGTGTGTGTGTGTGTGTGTGTGTGTGGTCGGAAGCATCTTCAGTCCAGAGACCTAGAGCCCGGACCCAACAGACATCAATCACTTGCGCCACTCCGCCCCGTTTCCCGCCTTTCCGCCTTTGGAGCGCGCTCCAAAAACACGCTCCTCGAGATATCTGGACGTACTCCCCGGAGGGGACGTGTGTTTGTCACCGCGGCTCGCGTTATCTCCGGCTCTCCTGCATAGCCGATAACTCGCAATCTTCTCGGCAGACGGGTTAAACCTTTTGCCTCACACCGCCTCCCCCCCCCCCCCCCCCCTTCCCCCAGCCAGCTCCGTGCCGTACATGCGAAGGGGATTTTTCGAGCCGTCCAATGTTTACTCGCGAGTACATCTCCGCGATGCCTTTTTTGTTGGCTTTTTTGTGATTGGAACGGAACTACAACACCCCAGCACAGCCTCTGCGGCAGTAAGTCCGCTGAATCACTTCCGGAGGAACGGTTTTTAACGCTCTCTGGTACGACGAGTCAGGAAGGTGAGTTCGAGCCGTCGCGTATGGACCGGATGAACGGTGTTTGTGCGCGAAACATCCGCCACGACCGGCAGTGAAACCGTCATTGACGCAGTCTGCGAGACGTCACGTCAGTGGCTGGAGCACTCAGATGCCTGTTGAAATCATCATTTAGAGCTTCTGACATCCATTACTTGGGAACTTGGGAGGAACAGTTTTGGCCATCGCTTACGTCCAGCTAGTCCTCCACCTGGTTGCTGATGCCGGCACATCCCCTCGTCCAGCGACTTACCGCAAGTCAATAACATCACGTCACGTGCCGTGCGTGTTGGGCACGCAAACGGAACCGGATGACTAATCACATCCGAACTGCTACACATCCCCGCCTGTCGCCTACATTCTCTTTCTTGCCGTTCGCCCTCCAATGTTTGGTATCTATCTCCCCGGCCCGGGGCGCACCTTTGCCTTTGTTGAGTGTTTTTCTCGCCGCGAATGGGCTGGTGCGTTTGAGGGAGTTTGAAACAACCGAGATAAAAGCCAAAACAAAAAAAAACGGAACACACGTTCCGGCTGAGACCTTCCGAAAGTTAATCAGTGAGTAAAAACCCACCCCAAAAGGCTCTGCGGACGGGCGCGTAAATGGTTTGGGTTGCTGGCGCGGGCGTGCAGAAATAGGGACGCTTCGCGGGTGTGGCTGGAGCAGCTTCAAAAAACGTGCGTGAAGGTGAAAATGGTCCCCCGTGCTAGCAAAGGGAAAATTGGATGGTGAAGAAAAAAAAAACCCATCCGGCGCAACTCCCAGGAGAAATGCGCGCTGGAGGTAAAGGTGGTAGCTGTAACCTTTCGGATGTAGCTCTGAGGATGTTTTTACTTTATTTATTGCCGTTTTCGCTCTTTACCTTCACCAAGGACACACCCAAAATCGAAAAGTGCGCGGTCCAGTGCGCATCCTCCGCACGCGCGAGACGGCAGCCCTAGCCGCTTTTAATGGAGATAGTAGTGTTGCCTTTTTTGTGCCTGTCGTCCTCGGTGCCGTGCCCTTTTGTGCGGCGCAGGGAAATCTCCGTAGCGGGCGATAATGAGACTACATCCGGATGGCACTGTTTGTCAATTAGATGCGGTTAGCTCTTGCAGGAAATAAACCCGGTGGGTGCGATACTAGCAACACACCCCGTTTTTATTCATTTTTTTTTTTTTTTTTTGAAAAGTCAATCCCGAGTGCCCGGGAGAGTACGGCCACGTGCAGCGAGGGTTGGGAGTTTGTTGGCAGAACGGGAAAGGTCACGGTGGCGTTGGTGTGCCGAGATGACGGGAACTTCACGCTGGAGGAATAAATGTGTCTGTGCTCTTCGATTGCCCTTTCACGCGTTGGTTTTACTCTCGCCAAAAAGTCAGACTATCACCTCCGGAACCGAACATCCGGCTGGGGGATTTAAAGGTTTTTTTTATTCTCTCCAAATTCTGGACCACATTTGTAGCAGCCGAACCGGAGCGAATAAAACAAGCATTTGAAGATAGCTTGCACGCCGCTCGTTAGCTTCTGCCGGGCAAACGTGAAGAAACTGTGTCTGTGTCAGACCTTTTCCGCGGTGAGTTAAATGGTCACTTCCGGCCGGGCAAAGCGCACCGAGCGGCAGACGAGCGGTTGCACACGCAGAAGCATCCAAAGCCGGCATGAAGTCCGGTATGTAAATGTGCGAACTTAACGGCCGGGAGTGTCAGTGTCCCCGGCTAACCATTGCCTGCAGGACGGATCAGTACGTAAATCACACGATCGATCGGAGCTGACTCCGCTCGCCGGATCCATCGATCACACTCAGCCCACAAGGCTTTGATCGAGTCTGGCCGGTGCTCTGCCGCGAAGGTGCACGTACGCCGGCCGGTGTCAAATGTCAACTGGTCCGCACTGAAAGAAGACACATCCATTTGCACACACATCCATATCCGTCATGCATATGCATACGCGCTGCCCGATCGGATTGGGAAATTAAAGAGCAGTGAGGCAAAGAAGCGACCGAAAGCGACGCACCGGTGAGAACGAGTGCGAGATAGAGCGTGAGCGTGAGCGAATGAGAACGAGCGGGAGCTGCTTGGGAGAGGCTCACCGGAGCACGTCCGTACTGGACGTCCAATAAAAACAATACTCAAGCGTCGTAACAACGGATCTTTGTGGACGTAACGAACAAAACAAAAAAAAAAAACAAAAAATGTGTACACCAGGTCGTGCCGGTGATGAGTGCGCATTTTTACCCATTCTGCGGTGTGCCTTTTCGATCGATCTTGCACCCGGATCGCGCGTGTCAAAGTTCGGCCTGTTGGTGTCTTGTGGAGACGTTTGCATTCATTTCATTCAACAATGAGATCAGCGCAGAAGGTTACGGAGCAGGGGAAGGGGGGAAACAGAAGTGACCAGAAGGTCTGCTTCTAGGGTCGATATCGTAGAAGACTTGCTTTGGTAGGTATATCGAAGTCACAAAAGCAGGCTGACGCTGTGCTACCTTGAAGTAGCGTTTTGCGAGGTTAGAAATTTGATGACATATCTATTACTCTGCTTGGTTGGGAGTCTTATCATCCGCGTATTTTTATAGAATTTTTGTACGATATATCCTGAAGATAAGCGACTTTAGGCTCGTTCAGCATCCCGTCCGTTGCGGATGCACATTTGGCGAACGCAAGTCAGAGGAAACGGACGCTTGTGCAATGGAACGGATCGGACCATCTGTGCTGTTTGTAGCTTTAGGTTGGGGAAAAAAAACGGAAGGAAGGAAGTTACGACCAGCACGCGCGTACATCTTTCGCGCACACCGTCGGGTAGATGAAGTTACGGCGATAAAGCTAACGTTCCCGTCCCGTCCACGCTGTTGCCCTCTTGTGCCGCTGCGACAATTACACGCCCGCGGACCAGCACACCTACATCACGCACCTTCGCCAAGATCGCCGGACGTGCGACGCGAAGTCATCTTGGCAGCAGATGGAAGCGGCAGGAAACAAAAAGGGCGCGAAAACCCTAACACGCGGTGAGAGCAAGTAACAAAAAAAAAACCAACAAGAACACACACACCGAAGACGGTGAAGGTAAGATAGCTTACCGGACCCTTCGCGTAATTTTGTCTTCCACCGGTGCACCGGAAGGTTGCGCCGCTTATCCTGGACCTTTCTGTTGTACCTTTCGATACACACACGAGCGCGCGCGCGCATTTCGTTTTCCCCCTTTAGGTTTTCTCACTGTGTTGTTGTTTTTTTTTTTCGCTTGGTAGATACGCGGGCTGTGGCTATCTTGCCATCCTGTGTCGATGCGCGTCGTTAAGCAGCGTCCTGCGTGCGTGTTGGTCTTGACCTCCGAACCATCATCGGCTCAGGATGTACCAGGATATTAAACAAGACGGCGGAAGGAGAGCAAAATAACAACTCACGCGGAATAGAACGCCACTAGAGCGCAGTGCTCTAAAGAAGGCGAGAAAACATATGGCCTGAAGTGGACGCCTGACTCCGGCGAAACTTGACTGACTGGAGACTCACGGGCGTCTCGGAACAGATTTGGACTTAGAGTCAAGTTAGCTCGCAGCAGGGAAATGATGCTTTTGATGCAGTGATCTAAGTAAGAATTTTGGAGATACTCTCGACTCGAACTTGACTCATCTGTCTGTGCCCCTTCTACTACATTTTAAGTTCGAGAACTTACATCCTCTCTACGCGGCCAACTCGGCGTATGATAAGACTGTGAGGAAAACGACATTCTATTAGTTTGCTCGGTCATCAGCAGTTCGTTGAAGTTGCAATAAAACAAACCATGAGAAACACAAAACAAACCCGACTCGCTAGAAGAATCAACTTAAGGAGCTGCCTTATGCAAACACCTCAGGGCGAGATTCGTCCCACACCTTCGTTGGAGTAAATATTGACGCGAGAGGCTGGGCTAGGCTTCGACGGGTTCCGATTACAAGCGAGTTGTTGCCTTGCTGCCTGGTCTGAATTTTGATTTGGACCACCACAGCAGGTCGTGTCGATCTGGGCAATGTCTTCTCGATCCCTTAAATGAACCAATAAAAAAAACACCAACCGGGAAATTAAACACACGCACACTGATAAGCGTTGAGGCGGGCAAACGGTTCGAAATTTGTCTTCTGGTTTTATTGCTCGCTCGCACCGGGTGTGCAGATGTGTTGACTAATATCTTGGCTGGCGGTGCGTCAGCGGTCCGTCAACAACAAACGGAGCCATCAGCAAGCCCAGATCATCTTGCAGTCGAACGAAAAATGAGAGAGAGAGAGAGAGAGAGAGAGAGAAAAAAAAAACACGGCATATCGATATCGATACATACGTCCCGGGTGAAACCGGAGAGTAATCTAGAGTAAAGATACGCCGGGCAGCGACGCCAGGTACACACAGCCGGGCCTTTTCCGTCCCGGGGTGCCTCACGATCCATTTTCGGTCGCCTTATCTTCCTGCTTTTTTTTTTTTTTGGAGGGGAGACATTGGGAACTGACACGAGGAACTTTCGCAAATAGGTTAGGTTGTTGATGCAACATCTCGGGAAGGGAATGCTTTCCGGTGCAGCGACAAGAACAACTTCTTTCAACATCCGACTAAAAGGAAACAAGAACGGCAAACGAAGTACTGACCACGGGAAGTTAAGATCGTAACAGCCAGAACGACAGCAACAACAACAACAACAACAAAAAACCGCAGGAAGATACGGTACGGAAGGCTGGATTTTTTTTTTCTTAAAAGAATGTACGAGAGCATGATAAGCGCTTGTGCTACAGTTACCTTGGACCATATCCGCTCGGTGAGGAAGTGCTGACGCGCGGCAAGAACTCTCCGGACACACGTTTCGGGAGCCGTGAATTCGCAAAGACAAAATATCACCTAGAAGCTGCTTCTAAGCGGTGGTAGCGTTGAGTAGACATAATACACTTTGTGGAGAGGTAGTGGTACTGTAGAGGGCGCCACTGCCACAAACAGGCAGAGTTCAGGGACGGTAGGAGGATCCCCTTTTTGTTGGATCTAGCCGCGGTTTGTTATGATATTCGGTGCACCGGACAAACAAAACACAACAAAAACGTTCTCACCCTGCCCGGTACTGACCTTAGCCGGCAGGGGTCAGGAGAATGTGCTGCTGCGGACGTTCTGGTACGTAGATGCGCGACACATAGCAACTGGCGGACAAAAAAGGCAAAGCACGTCCACACGGCGGTCCGACGCTCCCGGTCCGGATGGAAGGCATCGGTGTTTTTCCGGTCGTCCCGAGCGAGACGTGCCTAAAGCCCCAGCGCCTGTTGGTGGAGGCTTCTGTCCGAGATGTTGGCTCACTCTTGTGCGTTTGGACGGTTGTTTTGGCAACACGCGGGCTGCTTGTTTAGCATAACGTGCCTGCCCGGTGCCAGAGCCTGCGCGACCGGGTACAGAATCAAACACGTCCAGAAGGTCTCGCTTGTTGCTTGTTGTAGAACGGTCGCGTATTAAGGTGCGCAACGTCACCAGCGGCAGGCAGCACTGGGAGCGGGAGCGTTACATCAACACGCACCGCGGCAGAGAAATTGTGATGATGATGATGACATCCGCCCTTTCTTTTCCAATCGCGCCTTCCACCGCCATCGCGCATGGTGTCTCGCTCGTGGGGACGCATTCATTTATGCAGCAGGCATCACATCAAACGGTCGTTTTCGATCGTGCCATATCGTAAAACCGCGGTCGGTCCCCTTCCGCGGGAGACGCGGCGGGTAGGGAGCGTCCATTTTCGGAGACTGCTTACGGTTTTTCTTCGGCCGATGGCAGCGAGAGGCAGCCAACCGGTGGCGGCTCAGCAAGAAGCTGAGGAAACGTGCCACCACCATGTACTCCCAAGCCTCCCAAGTCGTCGTCTAAGGCGCGCCGCGCGTTTTTCCCTCGAATTCCAGACGCACCTGACGGCGCTGGTGCCGGGATCATCCGCATAATCCGTGTCCGCCTTCGGGAGACCGTCCAGATGGAAGTGGAGAGGAACCAATCGTACGGCGCATTTGTGCAGGCAGCTCACGTGTCACGCCCAGCCTTTTCTGGGCTTCTGGGCCGCCCTCCCCGTCGCCGGTTTCGCCACCTGCCGCCGTAGCTGCTTTTATGTCTTCAGCTGCGTGGCCAACATTTTTTCCCTTCTCGCACACGGGCTGGTTGCGGTGGTTTTTCGGTGCCGATGCGAGAGACATTAAACCCTGCCCTACTAAAGTGGAAACCCTTTTTCGGCATGCTGTGCCGCCGGCCCGGGGCGGCTATCGGTCATCTTCGATGCGTCACCCGGGGACGACGCACGCGACGGCCGACTCGCTGGGAAGGTCTAACCAGAAGACACCAAAGTGGTCGATCTGCCTGCCAATGACCTAATCGAATCGAAGTCTCCGAGGGCGAGCTGATGAGGGGAGAGTCCGATTTCCGTGCAGGGAATAAATGCCATATCCTTCCGCCCGCGCACCGACCGATGCTTGACGGTCTTCCCCCACCACCACCACCGACCTTCCCTGTTTCTTCCCCCGAGTGGGTTTATGGGCACGAGAGTGAGTGAGACCGAGCGGTCGACGGCACGACGACGGATAGATGGGAGAAAAATCAAGGTGGAGAAAGTTTGTTTTTTTTTTCCCTTCGGAAGATCACGATGTTGTGAGGCCAGGCACCCTCGGGTGAGTGTCGCTTTGCAGTTTCCGGTCGTAGAACGGTGGAAGGAAGCAACCGGCAACCGTGTCCCGACGATAATCCCTCCGAGAGCGCACTTTGTACGGCTTCGGAGTCGTTCTTCGGACGGTGCGTTTTATGTACAGGAAATGGCGAGACGTAAGAACGGCACGGGTAGGGCTGGGTGTTCTCCCCGGCTTTGGGATCGATAGTAGGCGGATATCACGAGTTGGTTAATTGCACCGAGAGCGATTGATTCAAAGGATGTAGGAGACGCCTTATAAGGTGCGATCAATATTCGTCAGAATCACACAGATCACGTTTACTTTTCTTTCCTACTTATTTTATAGTTTACTTGAACACTGATACTCATAAATGTTGAGCAACAGAAGGGAGAAAGAGAGCTAGATAGAGACAGAAACAGAGGAATTCTGGAACTGTTGGAGTCAAAGTATGGTTTAATAATTAATCTGAAATATCAAACAAAAGGTACATGTATGATATTCTAATGTAGGATGTATTTGGACCTAACTAGATGGCTAAATAAAGATAACTAGGAGATTGCCGACCTCCTCTAGGTTGATTAGTATAAATTTCACCCAAATAAGCATCTATTCTAGACTACAGCTACACAGATGATGATACCCTACTAATTTTATAATTGACATCAACATTGATATTCAAAAATATTATGCAACAAAAGGGAGAAAGAGAGCTAGACAGAGAAGGTGAGTGAGAGGAAGAAATAATTCGGTGAGTCAAAGCAACATTTATTCTCCGATGTCAAACAAAAGATATATTTGTAGGTTGGATTTGGACCTAACTAGATATCTCAATTATATATATATTGGAGCAGATCCTAATACCCTACTTGTTTTATAGTTGACATGATCACTGATACTCAAAAATGTTTTAAAAGCGAATGGAGAGAGAAAGCTAGACAGAGAGTGAGAGGAAGAAATAAATGTGGAAGTCAAAGTTTGGCTTAACATTCATCGTCATTGACATCAAACAAAAGGTTCTAGTACACATAAGATTGAGTTGGACCTAACTAGATATCTCAAGTACAGATATAGTGGAGCATGTTGGCGCATGTTGGTGACCTCCTCTAGGTCGACAAGTGTAGCCTACACCTTTGAGCATCGACTCCACACAGATGATGAAACGTATTACCGTATTTCTTTGCATGCAACGAAAGGAATCCGCACGAAGCGGATTCGAAATGAAAGGAGAAGTTTATTGACTTTCTTCACGGAACGATTGACTGATTCGGGTGATGCACCGTGGGGAGCGTTTCGTTTTCTTTTCCCCTTCAGGCAGCGCATGTGTGCGTTATGCTTACGGTTTCGAGTGCCGTGCATAGGGATTTGCGCCGTTGTTCATCCCTTTCGCTCAGGGGGGGAGGGGGGGGGGGGCGGGTGGGTACAGGGATGCCACGCGGCACGCGGCACAATATGCTCGATCGATGATTAGCGAGTTAAATGCACTTTTAACGCGCCCACCCCAACAACAGTGAAGCAAACAAAAAAAAAGGTTCATCGGCCGTCATCGCACCCACCCTCCTTCCTCCCTCTTGGGGGGAGGGGGGGGGGCGGTTGGGTACACCTGGGCACGCAAAGCAGCAAAACAGCCTAGCACAAGCACATTTGCACGTGACGATCACGCCGCAGCTCCTTTCGGTGGGGCTCCCAGTTGGCGAAGCTTGCGAAAGAGTGGGCCGTGAGTTATGCATACCTGCATGGGGGGAGGGGGGAAGGATGGTAGTGAAGGGTGTTTGGAGTTAACTAATTGTCTAGTGGACGTAAAACGAGAGCAGCGGTCCTCCAACTCCTCCGCACAACATGGGCAGAAATTATGCCTGTATGAGCCGTGAGTGCTTAGTGATTGCGCCGCTGGTGATTTGTTTGTGCGGAGGAGTTGGTGGAGGAGGAGGAGGATGCACTAAGCAGTGGGGGAGGGGGAAGGGAGAGCATACACGGTGCATTCGTGCATCGCTGCACGAGCTGCATCAGCTTCCACGGGGAGCTTCCCTTTCGCTCGTTGCGCGTGGACGCTCCTTTGCGTGCGGAGCAGAAACTACTAGGTACCTGGTGCCTCTGGCTGCTGCTGCTGGTACAGCAACTACTGTTGGTATTGCCGTACAGGTGCACGGCTAAGGAGCGGCAACCAGTGGCAACAGATTGATCGAAAAGGAAACGTTCGAAGGCCGTCGCTGTGTGGAGGAGAAGCGATGGCAAGACTGATCTGGCGTACGTGTATGTGTATATATGTACCTCCGGGGGAGGAGGGTGGAGGACGAGGAGTGGGAGGGAAGTTGCTCATAGCAACTCGAGCGTGCAATATGCGCCCGAAAGCGAAATTCGAATTCACTTTCACTTCGAACACGACCCAACGCCGGACCGACCGGCTCGGGCAGACGCTAGGCACCAAGCATCTCGGGTCGCTGTTGCAAATTGCAACAGTTCACCATCCGATTCGGACCACCGGATCGATCACCCGTCCCACCCACCCACCACGTCCCCATTGCTGCCACCGCTTCAAACGCGCAAAAACAAAAAGAGCCGAAGGAAAAGTGCGCCTCGCAAACGCGACGAAACGCTCGCGCCGGAGTGGTTCAAAATGGCGCGCGATTGCTCACGACCAAGCTCCTCACCACGTTTGGGAGGAAGTGCGCGGTAGAAGCTGCCAATGGCGCAACGCGACGCCACGGCAATGCGAGATCCTGGGCCGCGGTTCCAGCAAACACGGGAGGAGACACTTCTCCTGTGACGGCGCGTGCACTAAGATCGCTGCGCTCGACACATTTGCCTGCTGTTGGGTTCTTCAAGTCTTCAAGACGAGACCGATCAGGAGATCGTTTCACATGCGCGGCTCCTTCGACCGGCTTCGAAAGCTTCCTCCGGTGAACGCAAACAGTTCGCCAAATTGCGTTCACCATTAAGCATTAAGTCGTTGCTGGCGTAATCATCGTGCGGACTTCTGCTGTGGTCACACACCATCAGAAGCGCCCTCTGCACGTAGAACACGAACTGCTGACGTTCGGACGTTGCTATCGGTGATGTCGGCAGTTTTGTTTGCGGCTCGTTTCTCGCTCAGCTCCCACAATGCAGGTGTCGCCGAGTAATATAACGCCCGAGCGACCGTTTCCGGCCTCCACATGGTCTGTAGCCTGCTCTAGATCTGTTTGCTCGCATCACAAATCTACTCGCTCTCTTGCTCACTCTCTCTCCGGTGCGGCACCTCGAGCAGATCGAGCGGTTCGAGTTCTTCTTAGCTACGTTTGGTGTTTGCTTAACTCTAGCCCAGTGCTATCAAAAAGCAGACACCACCGTGTCAGAAACGCAATGAATTGTCAGTTTTCAGTTCGATCAAGCTTGGATACGAACGGTGACACACATACACGCACGTCTGCGTATAGATGGAGCTGGTCAACGGTCAACGGTACGGTTCGGTGCTATCTCTTTCACCCGTACACGTTGCTCTAGCGGAGACCTTGCACGCGTCTCCGCTGATCGATCGTACTACGAGCGGCCGGGTGTGAGGACAGAGCGGCCAGAGGAGGGATTAAATTGCTCGCACAGCCGTTTTGCGGCGGGCTAAAATGGGCTCACATTTTGATGCCGAGCCGAAGACACACAAACAAGAGACGGATTGAGGCGTAATCGACGTATCTACGAGTTCGGATATCCGTTCACCTGATGCGAACGTGTCTTGCTCTCTGCTTTTCTGCTCTCTACCTTTCTGCCTCTCTAAGCCCGAAAGTCACCACTGCTTGTCAACGTGACAGATTCGGTTGAAGCGTCCCCACACGTCGTTGAAATTGTCTTGTAATTTTGTGATGCTTTTTTCGGATATTTTTCGGCCGTCACGCAAACGGTAGCTTAATGCGACCGCTTCCAGCAAGACCAGTAGCCCGGGCAAAGTTACGGGCGAAGGGAACGGGCGGTGTTGGTGGCACCAGACGATAAACGACCGGCGTGGGTCTCTACGTGACCCTGATCCGAGAGATGCTCGCCGGAACGCAAATCATGCCACAAATGAATGCTTAAATTCCATTCACCGAACCGAACGCATCGTCTCCCGTCGTCAATCGTACTCCAAACCCCGGATGGCTCAATGGCGAGATGGGCCCTGCCCGGCCGACCGTTACAGCGGCTCCAAAAACCGAAAAGCTCCAACGCCAGATCCACGCCCGGGTACTCCCGGCTTGCCGGGTAGACTTACGCATGCCGGTCACGGACGCCGGTCGAGAAAGTGCGCCGTCGGAAACGATCACCGAAACCTGCCGGTCCGAGCGCTGACGAAACAAACACGGACGTGGACGATGGTCCGGGAATGCGGGGGGTGGTTTGGGCAAATCCATAAAATAAGGCAACCGCCGGTAAGAAAGCGGGTGTGGAGCAGATCACGATTATGCGGGTTGGTGGCATATCCCCAGCCGTGGGAAGGTGTCGTCAAGCCACCTGCAGCCGACCTGCGTCCGAAAGCTGGACGTTGGCGATCTTCGTTAGGAGCGTAAGCGTCAACTGCCATTTTGTGCAACTTCCAGCCACTTCCAACCGAAACCTTGCTGGACGCGGTAATGTCCGGGCGCATCCATAATCGTCTAATGTAGGGCACGCAGGAGACACTTCCGAAAAGGGCTTGCGCGCAGCGGGAACGTCCTCAGGCGCAGCAGCGTCCGGTTTGCTGCGCGCGTGATTTGTACGCTAACCTCTCTGTTCCAGGCCAGGTAGCCGCGACGGCAAAGGTCGGACGGTCCAGGACGTCCAGGACCCGGTAACATCCCTCGGCCGGATTCTAATTCTAATTGCGATATAAATAATTGCCGCGTCTCGAGCGGATCAGCCGCTCGGCTGACCCTTGGTCAAGCAAATTCGCTGCCCGGGGAAATGCCCGAGTGCCCCTACGTCCAAGGAAAAGGTACACGCGGATTAGAGCGGTTCACGGGGTTCGGGGTCGGGCCCGGATCTCGGGTCACGCTCGTCCTAGTTCTCCGGGGTGATTGAGTGCTGCTGTAAACGACCAAGTTTAAGTACGTGCGTACCGTACGGCGGGAAAGGACGCGTTTCCTTCCCCTCCCGGGTGGTGGTTGTACGAGTTTTGGGAAGAACAGAAACTGGAGCAAAACAGGACCAGCGCGCCTTGAGATCTTGGCCGGATCTCGTGGGGTTAACTTGCGCGACACGACACGGAGTGGACAGTGTCCATCCAGTAAGAAAAAAGGGGTCCGCGAAGGGTTCGGGACCGTGTTTTTTTTTTTTGCGCCGGCTTCTTGCTCGAGTTTTCCCGACCCTTCGCCGAAGAAGCCGCATGTGAAAGTATTTTGTTACGGATGGTTCGGGAAGTTCAAATTAATTTAAATTTTGATTGAATGATCTGTTGCTTGTTCATCCCCTTTTGAACCCGCCTTTTCCAGGGACGGTGCGTGTGTGTGTGTGTTTTTTTTTATTTTTATTCGCTTGAGAACATTGATCTTGGTGGACGAACTCATCGGTACGCGTATGGATGGGATGCTTCTCCGGTGATATTGAACAGTGAACGTTCATCGCACATACTGCGTTTTCCATTAAAAAAAGAAGATATTACGTATATTTTGAGCTCATTGGTAAATCTTTTAGGATTATGGAGAGTCAACAACCATAACAATGACGTTCGCAAAGAAATCTCACTTTTCCGGAACGTCCCGAACGGAGATGCTTACGGATATGCTTAGAAAGGGTTTTTCCTACCTGGACTCACGGCTGCCTGAACGCTGTCTACCTGCGCCAGGGAACGGTATGCAAATATACATTTCTCCCGGGCATCCTTCCCTCCCCCCCCCGTTCCCCTTAACCATCCACACAAGCCGCACGTTAGGGACCTCGTGGACGTTAAGATGAATTTCACGTCTACAAGGCGGAGAGCACCTAGGAACCGACAAAACCATATCTAAAAAGTACGTTTAAAGCAGCCGAAGCGCAACACCTTTGGGTCAGTCGGTGGTGCCGGGGCCCGGGAAAATGGATGTCCGGAATTCCAGGACAATCGCGCGCACCCAAAACCCCGCGTGAATAAAACTGACCAAACGGAGGTATGACGGAGCAGCAACAGCAACTAAAAAAACGACGGATTCTGCTACCTGGCTGTCCCGCAGGATGGGCGCAAATTTTTCCGAAGCGCGGACGTAGTTTGATCGAGAAACAAAGCCCGCTGGTGGTCAAGCCTGGATCCTGGGAACCACCGGTGCCCTGTCAGCTGATTTTAGGTTGGCGTTTTGGACGGTTTTTTGGCCTCGGAAAGGTTCGATGGAGGACGGAGCGGGAGCGGGACGCAGCAGCAGCAAGCAAAAAAAAAATACAAGAGCCCCGAAGACGGTTGCGCTAAGAACTGGACCACGAATGTCCGGCAGGGTGGACCGACGAAACGCGCCAGAATTGCAGCCGTTACACAAATTCGACCGTTAGGCGATTTATTCCGGAGCAAATTTAATCTAGAACAGGAGCAGCTCGGATGTGTCAAACGCTGGTCAGTAGAGGTGCTGCTTGACCGTTGCTTTTGTATCTCGTTTTTTATTTGCATTTTTGTTCCCCATGCAGGACTGGGCTCTCGTAACTCAGAGGCATTTGGCTGGGAGTGAATCAAAGCCTTTTCTTGAAACCAGACTTCAGGTCAATCAAAGTATGAGAACCTGTAGTTAAAGGTCCGTTAAAGTCCGGCCCTGGTGCAGCTGGACATCTTTTGGAGATGGCGCGAAATTGCCTGCTGCAAGATGTTTGCTGAGAGATTGCTGTGGTAAGTGTGAAGTTGTGGAGAGACGTACTTAAATGAACGTTGGGAGATTTGATAAGAGCTTGCGCGGACCCAACAACCGTCAAATCACACGTCGATAGGTCCGATTCCACGAAATGAGTCACTACGCTGACCAGCTTCACAGCAAAGGTATTCTTTTGCACAAAGTCGAGCCGGCGTTGAGTTACACCCGAGCACGTCGAAAAAGACGTGAATCATATCAAGCCCCTAGCGCAAAACGGCGCACGAGGCGTTTGCTGCGCTCCGGTCCATAATCGAGAACGGAAACGGCGTGAACGGCGCAGATACATTCACAAGCCGGCCAAAGACCGAAGTCAAAAGCAAAAAAAGGCTAAAATCGAAAATTGGATCACATTTTCCAACCGATGGCTGTTCGCCATTTTTGGCCGCTTTTGCTCACCGTACACACCCTGTCACCTTAATCACCAATTTGTCTTTCGCCTTCCCGGGTGGGGGTGGGGGAGGGAGGGAGTGGGGAAGGTTCAAAGAAACAAAGGAACGCTCTCCCCCGAAGTACTCGAATCGAGGCCAGCAACTTGTGTGGCGGGATCTTAGCGAACGTTCTTAGGGAGGATCTTGGCGAGCGGTTGGCGGTAGGTTGGCTGGGCCTCCCCAGTCCAGCCACCGGAACCGGTGAGATATCGGCCCCGGGTGCGCAGGGTACCAGAACCAAGCAGGAGAACCGTGCCCTTATCAGTGATTCTCCCACGGGAAGAGCGTGTGGGAGCCACCTACGCAATTGTCCGCGGGCGAGCGAAAGGGAGAAAGCGAAAGCGGGTGTGCGACCGAGACGGTGGCAGGAACAGAACCGACCGCTATCGATGGGAGGTCGAAAAGGTCGAAGAGTAATGACAAAAAAAAACCCCCCCCCCCCCCACCCCGCACACGCTCACACACGTGAAAGAAAAAACTTACTAGCAGAACAAGGTAGGCAACTCCGCCTGTACTCTACGGATGTGGCTAGATCTGGGGCGGAAGGAGAGGCATGCAGCGGCCAGGGGAGGAGGGGAAGTGATAGCAGGAACAGCCCGGCTGGTTGGGTTAGTGAGCTTATCAAAGCAAATGTTTGCATATAATAAGACATACACCTTCACCTGAATACCATCGAGAGGCGAAAACCCGACCACCACGCTGACGGAGCGCTGCGTGAGCGTGAGAGAGTCGAGTGAGTCGCCGAACTTATCTGGCGCGGTGTCAGCGTGACGTCCCTACTCTTCTGTCGCAGTGTTCCGTTTCGGTTCGTGTGCGTCGTTTTCTCCTTTCTTTTCAATACGAAAAAAACCTTCTTTCTTACGCACACCAACGGATCGCCTTCGGGGTGCGGTGTCACATTTTGGGTCACTACCGCTCGCTGCAGCTCTTTATCAATTCTAATTCCTGCCGCTGAACGGCGATGGCGACGAAGCGACTTCTCGAGGATCTTTGCTGCCCCCGCGCGCCAACCCCGCCCGGAGCAATCAGAACATTAAACCGGCATCTAATTAACCACAACCACCAGCAGCAGCAGCGACCGTATCGGACCGTCGGATGCGTTCGAGCGACTTGGTGACCTGGGTACTGCGGTAGATTCGCCATTCCGCCGGCCGCTATCAGCTGCAAAGGAGGTCTCTCGCGGCTGCACCACCTGCAGACGGTGTTGGAGGCGCCAACTGTGCGGTGGGAACATGCCTTTTTATCGCAAAACAGGTTGTGCTAACGGGTTCGTTCTCATTCTCGGTGCGTCGAATGTGCCGAAGCGATAGCGCGTACAATGTGGTGCCTAACTTCATCCGTACTTCGTTGTACAGGACACCGGTGGCGATAGGCTTCTTCCGAAACGCTCCAACGCCCTTCGGGTCGTTATCCTGCCTACTCCTCCTCTTCCTCCTCTTCTGCTGCTGCTGCTGACCCTCCCGGCGCACGCGGACCGTCTCGGTTGTGCATGTCGTGTACTTCAGATGGGTCATATTATTGCTCACGAAACGAACGAATGATGTCGGCGATTTCAACACCCCGCTTGGCCGGGCATTGGCCGGAGTTTGCAAAGCTCGCCTAACACCGCCTCCTCCACCTGTCCCTGCGGAAGCTAGTATGCGGGCTTTACCTTCATCCATCATATTATCCACCTTTTGCAAATAGCGTTTTTTTTGGCTGCCTCCCCCCCCGCCTCCCCACCCGTTGGGTGTTGTTTTGGCGTTTTTGCCACTGTTGTTGCGGCTTGTTGTGAGAGCACGCTGGGCGTGAAACAGAAAACAAAAAAATAAATAAAAAAACTCACTTTTTGCCGCCCCAGCTCCTCCGCAGGGTTTTGTGTTATTGGCTCGATTTTTACTTTCATTTTCTAAGCCCCTGGTGGCGCATTCCGCCGAAGGGAATCCACACGCCGACCCGTTACTCTGCGCCTTCGATTGCTTGCGCACATCGGTACTTATTATTATTAGCCTCACCTATTGGAACGGCAGGGGAGGAGGAGCAGGAGGAGCAGAAGGAGGTACACTCCCCGCCCGCAACCGAAACGGCAAAAGCCGGCTGCAAATAATTTTGTACGCGTCGGAAAACATTGCCAGCCCAGCAAATAACCGACGATCCGAGGGACGTAGTCTAAAGCGCAAGATGGCCGCGATTTCGGAGGTTCGGACTGGAGCTGGGCAGCAGCCGGACAATGGAGAGGGGGGGGGGAGGGGGAGCGATGGTCACCGTAACGTGCAGCAATGTACACTTGCATGTAGGCAACTCACTCGCTAGAGGAAGGATCCACCAGCGAACCACCTCCAACCGCCTACTCTTCAACCCACACGTATACACACGCGGCACCCGATTATGCTAGATTGTGATGTTCAATGGCCGGGTGGGGAAAGCGCAAGTTACCACGAACGTTTACCGAACGAGAAGAAGAAGAAGAAGAAGAAGAAGGCGAAGAAAAGCGATGAAAATAAGGGCAAGATAGAAGGCAGGCTGCTCGGCCCGTGCTTGGGAATCGTTGAGAAATACGAATCGTCCGGCCGGTTGGGTGTTGGTGCGCTCGCGAATCGAACTCGAAGCCTTTCGAAGTTGGCCGGTGGCGAAGAACAAGTGGCGAAGACGGGAAAAGAAAAACAAAACGCGCGCACCATACCGATTGCACGAACTAGAGAGAGAGAGAGAGAGAGAGAGAGAGAGAGAGGGAGAGGGAGAGAGAGAGCGGGAGTGAGGCAGAAAAAATCTTGAAAAATCGCGCTAAATCAACGCAAAAATTGAAACGTCGATCGGCAGTGACTGACCGCCAGGAAATGCCACAGTCAGCAGCCGCTGCGCAACGAAATCGAGAGCGTTCGGTCGCACAAAAGGCCGCACAGAGTTTACCCTGGGCAGGCTCCAGGCGTTGTTCCTACGAAGACTCCGCTCCGGTCCAACAAAGCCGCGCGTATGTGTGCGTGCGAGTGGTATGATAAAATGATCCTTCCGGTAGACGATGACAGTTTGACAGATGGAGAGCAGAATCGGAACCCCCAAGCCCAGGTGTGACTGGGAGCAAACATCTCACACCTCTCCCTCCCACTCTCCCTCTCCATCTCTCTCCCTCTTTCACTCTCCTTCCCCCGGAGCGGGGCATCGTTATCGCACCGAGGTTGGGATCGATAGCAGTGATGAGTTCATGTGATGTGCCAATGCCTCCACGCTGGTACTATTTCTCGTTTTATCAAACGATTTCATCACGTACGTGTTCCCAACGGAACACCTCCACCATCAGTAGGGGGAGGGGATGGGGGGGGGGGGTTTGGGGTTTGGAGCAGCGCAGGGCGTGACATATACTCTCCTACCGCATCTAGGCGAGGGCTCGGTGATTAGAAGATAATGGCATCGATTGGGAACAGCGTCGGTACCGCACCCGCAAGCTTTATCCTCAAACACAGGCACAGCAAATAACAGAAGAAAAAAATACTAATATCGTTCTGGGAGTGTCGCTGTGTCTATGCGTGTGTGTGTTCCTCTTCCTCTAGGTCCCATCTGCGCGTGAAGCATCTTTGGCGGCTCGAGAATCTCTTATCTACCGGCCGGTGGAGTGAGCCGACCGCATGTACACAAGACTATCGAGCTCGAATCAGTCAGCTTTCGGCCGTCAGCGGCTGGGCGGGCTCTTACTCAGGGGGGGGAAAAAAATGAAGAAAAAAATATTCTCTTGTCTCGCGACGCGGCGGCTATCCATCCATCTTGCACATCACATTCGATACGTTGCGTCCGATAAGAGGCTGGTGGGGCTTACCTGCCGGCACACAGTAGTAGACTTGCCGCAGCAGAAGGGGAGCTTACAAGCAAGCTACGCCGCGATATCGCCCGAGATCGATGGGATGTCCATCACACGGCGTGTCCACAAGCACACACGCATGTCTCATTTGTCACATTTTTGTCCCATGCCGTGGTAAGCATCCCTCCTGCTGCTGATGGCATTAGCTGCTGGTGCCGACCTGAGCCGTCGCGGCGCGGACTCCACGTTCCGAACTCATTACGTCCGAACGATTTGCCTAGATCCGTCACATCCGCTGGTTTTGTGCGAAGCTGTCCGATAAGCTTGATAAGGTGGACACCGCTTGCAGGGGAGAGGGGTTGTCACCGATGACAGCAGGCGGCGGATGACGGTGAGTGATCGGCGGTTTGTCGCGCGTTTGGAATGGAATCGAGTCTTGAGTGCCCGCGAGCTGTAAATGGTGGCCCAGATGAGCTTGCTTTTTTTTTATATCGCTCCAGCGGAGCAGCGATGGAGAAAACGATCGCCCATCCAAAGGGTGCTCCAGAGCGGGTCGTACTAATAACTTCATCAATAACTTCGAATGATTCAGCCGGAAGTTTAAGCCATCAAGTGAGGTAAACTAAATTCGAAACCATATCCAACCGACAGTAGTAGAAAGAGTCTGTTCTTCTTTTGCAGACAGTAGCTCCGGGTAGAATCCGTTCAGTCAAGTTTTATTGCGAACGGACACCAAAGCGTGTGTCGCTCAAGTATCTTGGCGGTCACCTCAAGAGCATCACCGTTGCAACGTCTGATGCCCGAGGCGTTTTGCTTATAGAACATATTTTCTATTCATTCGCGCCAGCTGCTACCAGCTTCTAGACTACGTTGACCATTGTTGGTCATGAATGCGGTGTACTTCGCCACCACAGGTACAAACAAGAATAAAATGATGTCATGTTTTCTGGGAGTTTGTTGACGGCTTTATTTTTCAACGTTACAAAACTTTTTTTAAACACAATTTTACCCATTAAATTGTTAAAATGCGAGTATAAAAATCCGATGGTCTAACTCCTAACATGGGTTGAAAATGTGACTTGTAGTAAAAAAAAAAATCTCCAAACTATACCTCCACGCAATCCCGAGCCAGATGACAGATGACAGGGCCGTTTTCTGATGATGCACTTGTTGCCATCAGGAAGCGATGCCCGTAACAACAATGTGGAAAAGGCAACCCGACCGAGGGGCTTCACCCGGGATGAAACTCGTCCGTTCCAACGAAAGCGTCCGTAAGTGCGAAGGTGGATAGACGTTTCGGAAGTACGGGAGACACCAGCAATAGGGGAAAGGTGAAGAGCGAGAGAGAGAGAAAGAGAGAGAAAAATAAAGCCACATAAACACACAGACACACACGTACGCGTGACGCCACGAGGGCAGACGATCTGCCGTCCAGACGGCTCAAGACAGCCGGTCCTGGGTTAAAAGGTCTTCCTTCGTTCGCCGTTCCACACGAGTTTCCGTTCTCCGATCTCGCTCTGCGCCGTCTGTCTCGGTTTTGAAATGTTCGCTCGTTCGGGGGGAGTGGGGGGGGGGAGGGGGTGTAGGTCGTCCGATCGATTTCCGTTTACCGATTCGGAGGAGCCCGTTTGGTCCCTGCTTTGGACACGATGTGGCGACCGGGGGTCAGGCAGCTGGGAAACGGATATCAAGGATATCGGTTACGGTATCGATTTCCGAACCGCACGATGTTCCTCCCCATCGCCCGCAGCCTCTGCAGCGAGACGCTCCAGCAGCAGCTCGGAGTCCAGAGCGTCAGACAGCTCTAAATCACCGTTTCAATGATCTCCCATTAGGATGCGTTGGACAAGTGGCTGGCAACGGTTTCGCCCATGAGCGGTTTCGTTAATGACCCCGGACATTACATACCTGGCCTGGTGGACGCAATTAGACGCGTCGGGTCCGGGGCTGTCGCGTCACTGCCGAAGGATGCTCGGGCAGGGCTTACTGCTTACCTGTACTCCGATGCTCCGATGGCTCCGGTCGCTACCGAAACTAGACCAGGCCGTCTCCGTGCTCCGTGCTAGCGGAGAGCGGTCAACTGACCCGAGAGGTCGCTCAACGTGGCGGCTGTGGAGTCGGGGGTTTTGTTTATGGTCAGTTCCCACGAATCCCGCCGACATGTGCGTTACGCAACGCTGGTGCGGTGTGTGCGAACGTTCCTGGAAGTGGGACGGCTACTGCTGCAACGGGAACAACCCGGGCATTACAACCAAACAACAACAACAACGACGACCAAAAACGGTCGACTATCACTGCAGAACATCGCATTCACAAGCAGCTGGAAGCTGATCCCCCAAGGGGGAGCATCTCCGGACGGAGCATGGTAATAAAACCGCTCCGTTAAACGCGAAATGCGTCGGAAAGTCACATGCCGTACACCCGGCGTTGGACGGGGAGCTAGCTCTTCGCGCATATCTTGCACATCTCTTTGCCGCCTGAGGTGGTGGGGAGCGAAAGCCAGAAACACGTGTGCTCATGTCCGATACGGCACGGAGTTGTACGAGATCAGCGTCTTCTCTCCAGCGTGGGTCATTAAGCGCACACCGGAGACCGGTCAATCATCCATGGGTTCATCTCCCAGATCAACGTGAATAAAAGTGGAAGAGAGAGAGAGAGAGAGAGAGAGAGAGAGAGAGCGAGAGCTAGAGCTGCAGTTTGCGTTGAAATGACATTAAAAGAACACAATCCAAAACCAGAAGTTACCCATGTCGTTGGAGGTAAACAAAAGCCCTTGCGGCAGCAGCCAGCAGCTCCGGTAACTAGCTGTCGAGATGAGCCCGCGAGGCTCGAGTCTGAGCGTCCGGATGAAATAGCAGTAGCGTGCAGCACCACACGAAGAGGTGAGGATTTTGATGCCCGAAAGAATGGCAATGTTGGCGGTATACATAGGAGGCACGGCAGAAGACGGTTTGCTCTCTTGCGGGATCGCTCCCGTATCATGTCTTAATTCCTCCCGACCCGGCCCGACCCGGGGCCGGTAGTTAGTTAGCGTCGTGTTGTTTAGTGTCATATTACATTTTCCCATAAGCCGACCTTCGCACGCATCCTCCACGCCGTCGGACCCTCGCCGTGGGATGGAATGCGTAACCGGAGTCACGGTATGGGCCCGCGAAGTCTCTGCAACGGCTCCAGTACGTACGAAAGTGTTGCGGTTTTCAGAATGCCGCTCGGAATATGCTGGCACGGCTGGAATGCGTCTGATTAGAGTGACGCAGCTGTGAAGCTGGTTCTTTATGAAGATGCTCAGCACACACACCTGACACGTCTCTGGTTCCTCCGAAATCCGGATGCTTCGAGCTCCTAGCTAACTTCGTGAGATCTACTGCGCTTATCTATCATCGCTCGCACCCGGATCGATCCACCCGGACTGTGTCCTGTCGTCCGCTTCTCGGGCACGGGAGAGGCACGAGAAATTGAATATTCAATTCGAGTAATAAAAACGAGATAAACACGGGAAGCCGTCAACCGTCGGCCGGCCATCATCTCGTGCGCATCCCGGAAGTCAGCGTTATGTCATCACGTAGGAACCAACCGTAGGAACCTAGACACGCTTTCGGATGCGATTAGAATTTACATGAGCCGGGTACACCCGTTGCTCCCGGTGTCTTCTTCCCCACGCCTTCGCACACTGCCCCGCAGGAAGTTCACCTAGCGCGTCTCTTTCTCGCTCTTGGACGGACACGCCGGTCTTCCCGCCGTAGGTCTCAGGTAGCCGCCGACGGTTCGGTTCGGTTATTCGGCTGCAATTGCTGCAATTTCGTTGCACCCTCCGGAGGGTCGACGGCCCTTAGACCTCGGGTCCCGTCGACGCTGGTGTAATTAATATCCCCGAGGTGCGTCCTGGCATCCTCGTACCTCGCAAGCAGTCCCCGGGGAACGTCGACGTCAAACCAAACAAATTTGGCTTCATTGTCGAGCTCGTTTGCGTCAGAAGACAGCATCGGGGGCTGGTCGCCGTTGGATCTTCTTGCACCTTGGATGCATTCGGTGTCTGCTTCCTGGCAGCGCGTGGCGGGGGAAGAATTTTCTATGGTATCTTGTTCCTGCTTTCACCTGAGACACTTCCTGAGCTGTTGTGATCTTCCAACGGATGCTTCCTGCTGGCGAATTTGTGGCTCATCCCCTACTCGAATGGTTTCAAAATAATGCTTGATGGATGCAGCAGTCTTCGGAGCTTCATCCAGTATGCAGCAGTCAAATGTACCGATAATCATGGTCGAATTCCAAGGTTCTTAAACACAGCTTGACTCAGATCGAAGTCGGGAAGTAAAAGCTTTATTTCTTCTTCAATTCCACATCATGCAATTGCACTTATCGGCTATCCCAATTGTTGCCTGCAGCAGTTATAAACAGCAGACAACAATCGACAAACCAACGCGCATATCGCGTAGCACCAACATACCAAGACGCTATAGCGTCTTATTTTATGGTGATTCACATAAATCACCTATGACGTCCAGGAAGCCTACTCAAGAAGAATGACCATCGCAGCGCATCGTCTCGTGCCCGACGTGCATATGCCCATTCATGTCGGCCAGCTGCGGAAAGTGTTTTACGATCGGTGCGATCATCGTGGACTTCGCGGAAAGCATTGGAAGCTAAGCTTGTGTTTCTAACGACGGTAGCAACGAGCAGAAATTTCAATACATATTTTTAGCCTTACCTTAATCGTAGGATTGCCATGTGAGTACCAAACAAAAAATTATTTTTCAACACTACGTTTCCTTTCGAGAACGAATTTTCTCATTTATAAAAAAAATCAACTAGTATAGATGACTCCTTTGTTTACTTTCCTTTTTTTTTTACTACAACTAGAACTCCACTCTTTTTTTTTAGCAAAAAAATTTAAAATTTCCAAAAGTAAAAACTGCACGTTTACGTTCGTTTTAGCGTTTACTCACACGGCGAAGATAGTCTTTGGAAAAGGTTGTACCGTTTTAAAAGCTCTCACACATGTTTCAAATCTCTTTCAAAATTATATTTCTAATCACTTCGCTAATTCGTGTACCAAAATGCAGCTTTTATTGAACTCTATGTTTTATTTGCTTGTGCAAGTTTTAGCTGCATTTCAATCGCGTTGGTTTGATTTGTAACACAGGTATGTTTCATTGTTGGGGTCCTTTGTCCTTTAGGCAAGCGATCGTAGAGCTATTTTTACCGATTCATTGCAGGCCAGCTGCGGCCTGGACGGCATTATCCGGGGCGGCTGCTGATGCTGAATGAACAATCCATTTTTTTCTCCTTTTGGGTTGAATGAATCATCGTCGAACGCGCTCGCGCTCGGAGAAAGGGTTACGGAACGGATAGCAGCGTGCGTGTATCGAGAGAGAGAGAGAGAGAGAGAGAGAGAGAGAGAGAGAGAGAGAGGGGGAGAGAGAGCGCATCTAGCCCGCTTGCTGTCTCTCCGGTCTTGTATTTCCTTCTCCTTTGCCCACGCTACCAGCCGCGCTCTTGCCACACACACACATACTCGTTCGCTCCCTCTCGACGCGCCGACGCCGCACGGGAGAAAGCGAGACAGACGAACGGTGTGAGTACGGTACTGGAGTGCCCTCTCAGCACAGGTACGATCTGCGCTTGTGTGCACTCACGACGTGCGAACGGAGCCGCAGATAATCGAGCCTGCGATGGGTACGGCGTCGCGGCATCATCCATCTCCTCGTTCATAGCTGCGAGGCGAGCCGTGGAAGCAACACCGCGCTCGCATCCTCTCTTCTCTCGCTCGGCCGTGAAGGGAAGAAAATTCACGCAGCAGCTTGAAGGAGGCTTTGCGCGCGAGATCGATCCTTGCCAGTGATCAGTCGTGGTCGGTGGCTGCTTCGAGCGAGATCTGGAGACCCTTGAGTACGTCCCGACCCTGAAGTTCCTGGTTGTTTTTTAAAGTTCTGGTTGTGAATCGGCAGTTGTTGGAGGATGTCCTAAGTGTGTGCGTACATGTTTTTTTTTTGTTTTAATTTGTAAGTTACTTCCGCCGGTGCGAATGCTCAAGTGTTGGATAGTTTGAAGTGAAGTTTAAGCAACTTTTATTGGTAGTGGATTATTAAAAAAAAAAATAAAACAAAAAAATTGGACATAAAGTAAGACTTGAACGGCAACACTGAGTCCGGTGGACCATCAGCCTAGCGTTGTGTTGTGTCGCATTTGCAGCAAACCTAATACGTCCATCCACGATTCAATCCAACACCTCCAAAGTCAAACAAACGTCCATCAACCTCCAGCGATTAAGCGGCAACTCTTGGGTAACTTCCAGTGTATCCCAGTGCTCATCGTCCCCCGCAACGACAAGTGCAGAAGCGGCCAAAAAAGTTCGACGAAAAAAAATTCTCATCATTCCTGCAATCAACCGCCCTATATTCCTACGAAAACTCTCTTCGTCTAAGTGTTGGAAGGAACACTCGGATTTGGTTGCGACGCGAGAAACGTGCCGCAAAATTTTACTTTGAACGATGCTCTTCGACGCCAATTTATCGTGTATCATCGAAGTCCGATTGCGATCGCAACACGATCGAGAACGCGAGGGAGGACACGAATTCTGAACCGGAGAAGTTTCAGTAGTGAGACGTTCTTCGTGCGGTGATTGTGGTCTCTCAAATCGTGATTGCATCAGTTTCTGGACGCATTTCGTTGAACAGCTTTACTTCACTGTCCGGTGTGTGATCCATCATCTTCTAAGAACGATATTTCTTCCAGTGCGATAGGTGTTGTGTTCCACGCGCGGCAGTAATATCAATGTTAATTAGTGTCATTTTTTCACATGCATTTTTTCAACTCATTTACAGATTAACCGAATTTTAAATTGCCAGCCAAGCCGTGTACAGGAGAATACAAGACTACAATTTTAATTTGTTCGTAACAGTTCATATGTGTGTGTGCCCGTGTGTGTGTAAATGATTTTAATCTCGGCCTTCGCAATATTTGCTCGCTTTCGTGTGTTTGACTGTGTGTGATGCGTAAGTGATTTTAAATTCCGGAAAATACCATATCGAAACGGCAAAACTTTGTTGCGCTCTGTTCTGTTGCCCGAAACGGATGGGCAGAAGTCAAAAAAAAATCGCCAAAAACGTGTGTGTGTGTGTGTGCGTGAGCGTGAGCCAGGGGTCAATCCGTGACAACAGCAGCTCCTGGTGATTAGCAGAAAAATTAAAAAAATAGATAAAACGCATCAATCAAACTATATAACTGACAAGATCCAAAGATTTTACCACTACGTTACTACCGTGTTACGGTGTGTTTGTGTGCAAGTGTTTCATGCTGCGTGAGAGTGTGTGCGTGTGTGTAAATATCTATTATACTGAAGCAGATCTGGTGATGTTACGGTCGCATTAAGGTAGGTGGACCTTCTATTCCTCATAATATCCGACTTGTGTCGAAAAGCTCTTCGATCGGAGCTGGCAATTTTACGACATAGCAAACTTGTTATGATGTTTTTTTACTATTAAAAAATAAATTCTTAATCTTTTTATCTATATCGTCTCGTTCATCTTACGTGGAAGCAACGATAGTACAAACGATTACTATTAGAAAAAATGAAAGCTTATAGCGAGTTCTTGTGGGTCTTGATTTGATTTTCGCTGTTTAAAGTATTTCAGCAGTAGCGAACGGAAGGCACACGAAGAAGTGTGTGATAAGAGAAATCCCCGATAAACCCACACTACCAACAAGATTTGTTACCTTGCTCCCGCAAATATCTCGAACTAACGATTAGCGTGGAGAGGACTATATTTACCTTACCACGAGAGAGAGAGAGAAAACGAGAAAGAGATAGAAAATTTAAAGAGAGAGAGAGAGAGAGACGACTGACCGCGACCTCCAACCTCCGCTTCAATTTTGATTTTGGATTCTCTCCCAACATAAGGACGTTGAAAAACTTCAGATACAGGATGATCTGGATATATCTGAAACAACTAAGATTTGCATTGCCAGAGAGAAGCAGTTGGGGCTACTAAAGCCTGTTCAACTTTATTATTGAGAAACCGGATTACTACCACTTTGAGCAGGTGGTCCGCCTCCAAGGATACGGCCATAGATACTGCTGCTGTTCGGAGTTTTCAGACCCCCGGCGGCACGTTGGTCCCATTTTGTGGATGTGTTCTTATTTGGTGCGGAATATGCGCAGAATGCCCGTCCCGAAACACGCCAGCAGAGCGAGAAGGCAAGATCCGGTGGGCTTTGGAGATGTATTTTTATGGTTGCGACAGGAGCTGGTGGAGCAGGAAACCCTACCGACGACGGGCGGCGGGATGTGTGTGCCTTTGTGGAGTTAGCTATGTGCTATTATTGTCTCGCAGCAGGCTTCGAGATTTTCCGATGTGTCAGATGCGCTGCGGAGCACTATCTCTCTCTCTCTCTCTCTCTCTCTCTCTCTCTTTCTCTCTCTCTGTCTCTCTACCTCCGTCACTCATCGCCTATTCGGCGTGGGTGGTGTTCTTCATACGTTAGGTTGTGTTGGCGTTAGAGTATCTGAACTCTCCCGTGGGGCTTCTCGTGCACTATCGGGTAGGCTTTTTCCAACAGTTCCCCCGCAAACACCTGCCGAGCAGAAGCAGTGGTGTTCTCCATCTTCCGCTTTAGATATTTCGTCTCGGGCATCGTTGTGGGGTTTCCGAAATCGTCTTTGAACTTTTGCTGCCAAAGCAGCTTTTGATACCTGACGCGCTCACGCAAGAGGCGAGGATGGAATATAGGCGGGATAAGGCTGTTTGCTACATCGTGTGCTATATGCCCCGTTTTGGCCAACTCGCTGGCGGCGGAGGTCTTTGTTGGAGCGTGCGCGCAAGGACATACGACGCAAAATGGTTGGGGGACGGGCGAGGGACAGGTGGATGTGTTGTATGGTAGAGCGGAAGCATACGTAACTAGGCGGCAGCAGGAACACTAAGAGGCTGACAGGTGTGTGTTAGTGCATACAACCTTCCCCCTCTCGCTGACGGGTACCTGAGCACGCTGTTGGTATTGGTACGATACGAGACGAGATGAACGCGGGTTCCTTTCTCGTCTTTTTTTTTTGTTGAAGAAGGGGTCTGGAGGAGGAGGAGGAGGTTTTAGTTAGGAAGCCCAACACCACCACCACCATCTTTCGATGGACGCTGCACCCACACCCAGAAAGATAGGCAACGTTTCGCCGCCCATGATGGCGTCCTTTTAGTTAGCAGCGCGCAATTTCGCGCAAGAACGGGAGATGTGTGTTTGTGTGGGTGTTGCTGGGGCTTCTGGGGAGAGCAATGACAGGTTGGAATAATCAGGCAACCCCGCTAGAACTCGCTGCTCGCTCGTCTCCTGTACACGTTTTCTCGCAAGACACGCAAAGAGGAAGATGCGAAGGAGGTGGGGGGGGGGGGGGGGGGGGGGGGGGGGGGGGGGGGGGGAGGGCTAGTAGATCGATATTTCGATGACGACGCAGATCTCTTGGAATTTCCCTGAGGAAACCCAGGTGCCATCGTTCGGCACCGACAACCGAGGCCGAACACTGGCTGGGGCAGAGACCTTATTACGCTTATTGGATTTGGGGAAGTGAATGTTCGCGTTTCGAGCTTTTCGTTCGCTCACTCGCTTGCTTGGTTGCTTGCTTGCTTCGTTGCATACGTGATTCCTTTCGGTTGCTCACTAATTCTCTCGCAAGCCGATCTTGCGAATGGCCCAACGCGCAACACTCCCCGCGACGAAGACACGACCAATAAATCCCAAGGTCTTTGCGTACTCTGCGGCGAAAAAACTGTTTCGGGGAAACGGCTGCGAACTAAAGGAAGCCGCGGTAACACGGATTTAATACAATCCAAACGGCGTGAGACTTGAATATTAGACTCTTTTTTTAAAAACAAATGTCTATACTCTAGATCCTGGATCGTAAAACTTACCCTAAGTTTTGCTCTCGGTTTGCAATCAATATGATTCGACAAGACTCCAATGCGGATTGCTTTTTCGTTTGATTAGAGTCACCATTTGTGCCCAAGTGTCGTAATAAATGCCTGCATCCTGCTATGTAGCGCTTCAGCTTTCATTTGCCTCTGCGACAGGAAATCGAAGCCATCTTTTCTCCGGTTTTCATTGGTTCGAATGTGGCTGTAGCGGTGGTGTGGGTGGGGCGGAAACCGCGGAGATTACGAACGTGGGGAACGGCGGTCACGTTCTTCACGATTGACAACTTTGCGTGACATTTATTTTCTACCGAACCACTCGCCCGGTGGCCCCCCTCCCATCGCCCACCCCACCGCTCGCAGCGAAGATGTAAACGCAATTACTGACCGCGTGTCTCTCGTGTATGTAATCAATGATGATGATGGTGATGATGGCAGCGGCAGAGAGAAAGAAGACAAATCGATCGATTCGATCCGACGACGGCACGACGTGTGCTGTATTTGATGAGATACGTCCGCGATGAGCCGAATGGCGTCTCTCCTTCGCCGTCTTTCGACCACGTCGTTCAGCTGGTTTCGAGCGAACGTGAAATCATGCAAATGCCTAGCATCCTCCGTACGCCGTCACGCCGCAAACCACCGCTATTGTGTTGCTTGCTCGGGCGAAACAATCGCTCAAATGTTTGACAGCTGTCAATGCGGGGTAGTGCGCAAAACCAGGCTGCATCTGCCATTTCGCTGGCGCGCCGGAAGAAATCGAGAAAGGCGATAACATTGAGGAGAGCATCCATGCGATTACTTAAGAGATCTTCCAGAGACCTTCTCTTGGATCTTCTTGGAGAGAAACAAGTGGAAGATCTCCTAACTTCTTGGGTGCGTTGAGCCAAAAGATTGGTTCCAGCCGATGGTCCAATGAGATTTGTCTGACGCTATGGGGGGATATTACAGGACGCCAACCTTCTTAACTCCTATCTTCGTCCATTTCCACTTTGTTCGCGGTTTGTTGGAACCCGTTGGAAGAAAGCTCTCCGAGTGAGCTGAACCCTGATTGATGTTCCTAACCTCATCTGCCAGCCCCGCAACATCTTCGGGCTCGGAAGAGTCTTCATCGTGTCCGGAGAAGTCCACGGCGTGATCGTGATTTGCTCGCACGCTTGCGCCTGCCTGTCAGGCCCCTGGAGTTCGGATCTACACCAAACGGCCATAATGGTGTGTCGTTGGGGAATGGTGCGAAAAGCCATAAAAAACAGAAACGAAAAGAAAGGAAAGAAACAAATCGAATCGTAGCCTCCAGCTTTGCCTTTGGACGATCACTGATACTGCCGGGGTTTGTCAGGGTGGAGGACGGAGCGAGAGAGAAAGAGCAAGAGAGAAAGAGAGAGAGAGAGATATTGTGTGTCGTTCGATCGGTCGGTCTCTGTGCATAATAACATCATCTTTGTGCGTGGTTGAAAGCGCTCCTAACGAATTGATTTCCTGCCAACACCGTGCGCTCGCGCTGGGTGTATGGAAATCTAAAGGAGGACCTGACACATTTCAGACTCACGCATACGGACCATTTCGGGGCAATCTCTCCCTCTTTCTCGCTCGTTGGCGCAGGTGAAGTGTGGTGGTAGAAACGGGAAAGACACATAATGTAAGCGTCGTCGGAATTAACTCATCACCTGCGTCTATCTGCGGACTCCTAGCGTCACCTACACCGGGTTCGTACACGCGGAGCACGGCGAAGGGGGAAAGAGGCGACCCGTCTTGCGTCTTCCTCCTCATCCGCATTGTGTACATCGCTCTTGGGTGGTTGGGTGGTGGGTTTGGTGTTGCGGTGCGATATTATAATGTGCGATCACGTTTCCCCCTTTCCGCGCCTAAAAAGCTCACGAAAGCGGTCGACCAGTTTCCTGACGACGATGACTTCAGGAGCAGTGCGCACGTTGGGCGCATTTTCTCCGCACCATTCCAGCGCGGACGTACGTACTGCTTTCTTCCCCGTCCCAAGTGCTCTCCGCGTCCCTCGTGAGTGTCGTGATGTCAGGCCCGGGTCGGGCCAAGCGAGAGGCCTCTTCCAGGAAATATGGGAGTTCGCCGGCGTCCGCCATGGCGAGATATGCTTGCAGAAACGTGTCAGCACTCTTCGGTTCGAACCGCGCGCATCATCGACCGATCGACCCGTATATGAGCGCGCATTATGCAAACGGCGTCCCCGCGTATGATTTGTGACGCAAAAGTTCTGCCCCAGCCGCCATGTTTGTATTTCTGCGCTTGTTGGAGAGCTCCTCCCGTGGAGGACGGAGAAAGGAACGCAAGAATTCGTTCGGCTCCCGCGCCAGGTGGCAGCAAAGATGACGCTTGTCCTGCTCTTCCACCTTTTTTTTTTGTTATCTCGCTCGAGATGGATCTTTGGAAACGTTCCAAAAACGCCGGAGGAGTCGTTGGAGGAAGGCAATCCCAAAAAAAAAAAAAACAAAACGAAAAAACGCCAACTGACAAAGAAACTCCCTCCGGTGTTCGTGTTCGTGCGCCCGCTGTCTCTGTATTCGTTCAACGGCTTTGCGCTCCCGCGATGCGTAAAGCGGGTGATTAATAATAATGATGGAAATTTATTTTATTTCTCCTCTCCCAGGCCGCCCATCAGGATGATGGAGGGAAGGGGATGAGAAGGTCTCCTTTTTTATGTTACCCATGCGTGTGTGTGTGGTTGATGGTCCTCTTCCCCATTTTCTTCCCTCGTCTCTGCTGCTTATCGCGCGCGCTCGCGTACATGTTCTTTTTCACATTTCACAACATCTTTCCACTCCGGTGGGTTTTACCTTCGCAGGGCGCAGGGAACGATACGCAATGCCGGTGAAAGATCTTCTGGTGGTTAATGTGCGCACCGGTGGCAGATCAGTAACCGTCTTTTGGTAGCCTTGGAGTTAGGGGTTTTTTGTTTTGTTTTGAGAAAACTTAAGAGTCCTTTTCCAACACGTTGTCCAGGAAGTAACGCATGAACTTCTTCTAGCCGGTGGTGACTTCACGTTGTGTGTCCACTGCGTTGTTTGTATCGCAGCCGGCATGATCACTTGCGCCATTGCTCTCCCTCCGCCGTTCGATTCTATCTTCAGACGAACAGACTCATCCACGGTCGAGTGGGTTTCGCGGCGCGAGAAGGCTCCTTTCAAGAACGGGACAACGAAAAGGGCACGTTCTGCCGCGTGTATTGTGTGTGTGTGTGTGTGTGTGTGTGTGTGTGTGTGTGTGTGAATCGAACCTCCAGCCACATGCGCCACATGCTCTCCACCGTTCGAAGATTATTCTCCCATGAGGCGCTCGCTGCGAAAGGGGAAAAGAGCTGCCCGACGACGACGACGAAGATCTTCCAAAGGAGGCGACGGCGAATGTGTAATTGCGGTGTGCGGTGTGGCCTTTACATTATTGCTGTCCGTTTGGCGCGCTCAACCTCATCTCATCTCGCTTCGTTCCTCCACCGTCCTGTTCGCATCTTCTCCTTGCTAACCAAAAAAAAAAAGAAACAGAGAGAGAGAGAGAGAGAGAGAGAGAGAAAGACGTTGGCGCGCGCTTTTTTTTCTCCCTTCCCTCCACAAAGGCGCGCGCGCTGCTTTGCGAGTGTTCGTACGATGATCGTTCAGGTGGAAAATAAAAAGCAAAAGGAGCTTCAGACGGTGGCGGAGGACAGAAGGCACACTTTTACAGCCTCGGGCGGTATTGCGAGCGGAGAAAATAAACCCACCGGCCGTGGAAAGCGCGAGAATGAAACTGAAAACGCGTGAAAATGAAACTGAAAATGCAAAAACGAAACTGAAACCGCTGAAAGGTGCGGTGCCGTGCGTGCGGAAAATGCGCGTGGAAAATGAAACCACCCACGGTGCATTTTGGGGCAAAAGCAATTGAAGTGGGAAGAAGGGAATGGGGATGATTTTGGAAGCCATCGAGTATTGTAGAAGACACGCACTAGCCAAGTATTTTTCTTCTTCACATTCTGGCTCACAAAACACAATAAAAAAAAAAAGATTTTTTACAATCAAGCGATACCTGACTTTGAGGATTTTTTTAAAATGAAAATAACTACTAAAATCAGATAAATTCCTATAAAATCATAAATGTTGTGGTCACGACAAATAATTTTCGCCTGGAGTTGACTTTTGGAAAAACTTGACTTTTGGATGAGTGTGAAAGTTGTTTGGACTATAAAATCATCGAACTATAAAATCAACACTCGGTAAGAAAACCAACGTGTGATTAGAAACAAAAAGTCGTAGGAAATGTTTTCTAACAAAAGCGAATGCGTTGAAATGTAAAGACTAGTAGAGGACACTTATAGCAAACCAAGAAAATTGTGCTCCAAGCCTCGGGTGGTCGATGATTTTGGAAGCCATCGAGTATTATAGAAGACTTCCACTAGTCAAGTATTTTTCTTGAAAATTCTTCTCAAAACACAATAAAAAAAAAGTTTATTTACAACCAAGCGATACCTAATGTTGTGATATTTTGTAAAAATAACTACTAAAATCAGATAAATTCGTAGATATGTTGTGGTCACGGTAGAGAATTTTTCTTGGAGAGCAGTCAAAAACTTGACTTGTTGGATGAGTGTGAAAGTTTCCTAAACGATAGAAATGTCCATCAAAATGTCATTGGAAAATTGTTTTTTAACGGAAGTAAATTAGTTTAAATCTAAGGATTAGAAGAGGACACTTACAGCAAATCGAGAATCTTGTGCTCCAAGCATCGGAGAGGTCAGTGTACGGATTTGTCTCCTCTCATACTGTGGCTGGAATGTTCTTTTGGATCTTCTGCCAAGCGGGGGGGAGGCAGTAGTTTTCCGTTTCGCAATTCCCATCACGTCCCTGCTGGATGTAGAGACGATCGATTTTGGGCTGGCTTTTCTTCGCCTTCTCCGTCTGGCAGGCTTGACGGACTCAGCAGGGGCAAGGAGGGGGGGGGGAAAGGGCAGGGGGGAGGACGGCCGAAAGCGACGAAACGTGCACAACAACACACACACACACACGTTCGCTCACTCCGGTTGACTGGGTTTTCCGTTGGTTCGTCTGTTACTTCTCGTCCGTATGGTCATGTGTATGTATGTGTGTATGTGTGTGTGTGTGTGTGTGTGTGTGTGTGTGTGACTTTGGCGGTCTCGGTGGATGCTTCCTTTCCCTTAAGAGCGCTTGATCCACTTATCATCATCGCGTCACACACACACACACACACATGGCCGTTCTGTTCATCTCGGAAGTTTTTTTTTTTGGCGAGAACTCATCCGAAGCTTCTCGGTGGGTTCGTCCGTCATCCACCTACCTGTCTGCCATATCAACAGGATCGATAGGGGAGGGGAAAGAGGAGGAGATGGGGGAAACGCGACAAGATACGAGATGGACTCTTCTTTGTTCTCCTACCCATCCTCTACGAGAGAAGAGACGTTAAAATGCAGGAATATAAATGCAGAAATAGACAGAGATCTCGCCCAACGCACGAACCAGCCAGCTGGTGGAAGCGGAGGAAACAAAAGGGTGGAAACAATAATCATGTGCCCCCAGGAGAAGATCATCAGACGATATTTTGCTCCACACACACACACACGCTCACAACCAGCGACCATTTAAGAGCGATTCTTGTGATCTTCATTCTCGTGCGGCGGAGAAAACAAGCCACGGGCGAAGAAAAGAAGCCGGCGACACGGTTGGCTGCTGGCCGTTGGAAAATTAACGCATTCAAGAGGTGAATCTTCCACCGTCAGAAGAAGGGTTTTTGCTCCGGGTTGTAGTATATGACACACACAGACACACACACACACACACACGCTTGCACAGGTCGCGCGGGAAGGCGGGAAGAGAAAAAAGAGCGTAAGAGCGAATTGATCTTCAAGACAATTTCGTGGCCGGTTTCTTACAATTTTTTGTTTTTACATTCTTTGTTCAATGCGCAACGGCGACTTCGCTAGAGCGCAGCTCCTCTCTGGGGCCTTCTCCGTTCAGGTTCACCTGCTACTGCTGCTGTAGGGGATGTTCCATGCTGCGCGGGAAGATTCGTTTGTTATCCCTGTTTGCTTCTCGTGCGAGCGAAGTTAATTGGACGCTTCTCGATCTCGCTGGTTCTGTTCTCCACACACACACACAAACGAAGACCCGTTCGTTGTTCGATAGTCAAGTTTTCGATGGGTTGTGAAGCCACCAGCCAGCACATCTTATCCAATTCGATCTCGCAGCGAACTCTCATGTGTTTCGAATTCGCCCTTCCACACCTGTCACACACATTGACGCTTCCGAACGAACTTCGAGTGTCCCAATGAAAACCAATTGGCAGCAGCGCATCTTTTGACAGGTGTGGCGAGATGAATCGAAAACAAACGTTGGATGAGTGGGAATAACACAAAATTGTGTATGTGTGTATCGCGTTAATGAATAGTCGAATTTACGTTCACAATTTTATGGTACAGAAATACTGGAAAACAATTCACTTTCATCTGATTGTAAACAAACGCGCCGCCATATTTGCCCAAATTTTTTGACAGCTAGAATTATCGTGTCAACAGTAATCTGACCCGTTTTTCACCCAAACTTGATGTATAAAGATAAAATTGAATTCAAAATCCAAAATTCAGCGATTATAAATTAAGGAAAACATATTTTATTTATTTATTTATTTAAAGGAGTAACGGCGTGGCCATATTGCTTTTGAGGAAAAAACATGTTGATAAAATCGAAAAAGTTTAGAAAACCCACTAACGTCTAAACTGAAAACATTACCATCGAGGGCAAGAAGTAAGTAAAAAAAACAAACAAGGCATCTAGCAAGGGTGCGGCAGTAAAAGGCTTGCAAATGTCATCATCTTGAGAGTGGCGGTGAGCGCGAAACGTGCTGGCTGACGATTAGCCGCGCGCGTGATGTTAATAGAAGTAGTAAAACAAAAAAGAAAAGAGCAAAAGTACCACCCTACGTACGTCAATTCGCCTGCCCTCTCACCTCCCCCTCCGTTTCCGTCGCCCGCGTGTGGCGTTCGCGCCTCGTTACACCTTCCTTCGGCTGGTGGTGGCGACGAAATTTTCATGTGATAATGGTCGTCACATTTGTTTGTGCCGGCGTGTGCGAGATGATGCGAATGGGTGACGAGGGTGTAGTGCGAGGGAGTTGTCGAGGGGGCATGATTTTCATATTGTTCGTACGGTGCGCATTTAACGCGACCGCCGAAGGTGCCTAATGCAAATGACATAATGCCTTTTCGTCTTTTCGTCAAGCGCCGCAGCGCAGCAGCAAGTGCTAAGCATCACCTCACTAGGGAGAGCACCCTGCTCTCACTAGCCTAGCCGCCATTTTCTTTCCATGCGCCAATTGCGTTACAGAAGCCGTACTTGGCTGCTGTTGCCGGCGGGCCTTTCTTCCAAAAACTATCATCCAACTAGGATGAGGCCGGTAGCAAAAGAGGAAAACAAAGAGAGACGGAAAATCGGGAGCGCTTGCTTTACTCTACCTACCAGATCTCTGACAGGTGACCCGAGGGCGCTATGGCGAACCCGATTCCGATGAAACACTACTACCCATACCCACACGCGGTAATCGATAGCGTTCACCCGAGCGTCGTGTGTGAGGGGATGACCGAGTCGTTCGCAGATGAACCAATCTCAGCGCAGGATGTGTGCTCTTGTCCGCACGCGTTCGAGAGCCGGAGCGAGCGAGATAAAGATGGCCGCGGCAGCAGCCTGAGCAGCGCCATTTTTTCATTCCAATGGCAGGGCAGGTTTCGCTACCGGGTGGGATATTTATTCCTTTCATTTCTGCGCATTTAATCCCCCCCCCCCCCCCCCCCCCCCCTCCCCACTCCCCAATACTTTCCGGGAATAATGTGATGATATTGTGCTAGCTTTAACGTAGCATTTTTTTTTGTTATTTTCTTCCCGTATCGATCCATGGCGTTCGGATGTGTGTTGTTGTTGTTTTATTTGCCTCGTGCCACGGGATTGCGAGACCAACGATGATGTGGATGTGCTCTTCTTTAATGACCTGCGCACTTCGAACCTGGAGTTTTCCTACTCTTTTTTTCTTTGCTGTGGAAAGACGGGAGCGCGCATCATAGGTAAAAGCAAGACATTCCGAGCGGCTCGCTCCTAACGAGGCTCCAATCAGTTCCTCTCAAGTTGATCCGTTTGCAATGGATGTGTGCGTGTGTGTGTGTGCTTTTTCAATCAATTTCCTAATTTCATTAGCTTAAAAGCCGAGCGTGGCGCGTCCGTTGCCGTTTTTGTAGCGTGCGTACCAAAAATTCTCCACAAAGTCTAATGGCAACCGAGAGATCGATTTTGGGCGTTTTTTTTGTCGTTATTTTTTCTTCTACACCAGGGCATTCTTATCTCTTATACCAGCTAGAACTATACGTTAGCTCGTCGGAAGAGGGTGGTAAAGCCTCCCGTGACAAACCCCAAACATCAACACGCGCACCATCACCAAGGAGTCCGGAACTTCTGTGCGAGGGGTTCGAAGCGGCATATTCAAGGAGGATGGTCTCTCTGTGGCGTTTTAAGTCGCCGAGGAGCAGGGGAGGGTTACTCGTTAGAGTATCCAGAAGGCGTAGGAAGTAGGCGGGCGGGCGGGAAAAAGAGCTGCTCCCCTCCGTGGCAGATCCATTATCTCCTTTTATGGTACTCCCATCTATCCTGCTCGTTCCGTCATTCGTTCCCTGCTCTCGTTCGCTCGTTCTACTCTTTGTGGTGCTCCCTTTGTTTCGTGCATTCGTCGCTAGGCCGAAGACGTCCGGACATCCTGCGGCAGCCATTATTTGTGAACGCCCGCTGCCTGGCAACGTGCCGAGCTTCTCTCCCTCGCAAGCGAGGGCAGTGGTGGTAGCCGCCCCCTTTTGGGTCAAGTTCGTGAGTTTCGAAATCGATACCCAACTCCCGCAGCCTTGTTGTTCTGTTTCAGCTTTCTGTCGCTTTCATCTGAAGTTGGGAAGCGACTTCGGAGGATTAAAATGCAGCAGGGCGTACGGGCAGGTTTAATTCGGGTTGTAAGTACGGTGTCTTTCAAAGCGAGCGAGTAGCGGCGAGGTACGAAGGAAGACCTAAAACGGTGGCCGCCGTGACTCACCCGGAAATGGAAGGACGGCCATCGTCTCCGGCAAATCATGGACGACGATCTCCGCGCCCGGAAATACACACCACCCTCGCCGTATTTCAACAACGGTGCGCTGGCGTTGCGAATTTCCAACCGATACATGTATGCGTGTGCGTGTCGAACATGCGCGTCTGTGCGCCATCTTGTTTTGTTGACTCACCTGCAGATAAACACCGGCGCCGGGTGCCTCTGCTCTGCTCTCCCTCTCGAAAAGGGATATAATTTTTTGGGATCGCGCTAGGAGCGTCAGTGGGAAGCTATATCCCGGGGAAATCCCCCACGCAAACAGCTACCCACCCTTTCCAACCACACAGACACACATACACACACACACACACACACGAACGGGCGCGTGCAGAGAGTTATATCGATCGACTCTCGTACAGCGACGGAGGGCGCCAAATCCTGAAACATCCCTGTAGGCTATTACATCTCCCCCACCTTCCCCCAAGCGCGACCCTGCTTCCTGGGGAAGAATCGTTGGGCTTCATTTGGACAACTCACACAGACACACGCGCGTGTACAGAACAGGGCACTGGGAGTATATCTGATTCGGGGGCAGAATAAATAAAGAGGGCAGATTTGATGATCTATCGACCGAAGCAGTCACGGGTCTTTCTCTCTCTCTCTCTCTCTCTCTCTCTCTCTCTCTCTCTCTCTATCTCTCTCCTCGTTTACCTCCACCACTCCACACGAACACATGTGTTTGTTCTCTGGGGGAAAAAGAGCCAGCGGTTACGAAACAACTGGCATGTTTTTTTACTGCTCCCTAGCTCCCTGGAGCGTTTGGAGTTAGGTTCGTTTCCAACATCTGTCCAACGATTCGGATGGCAACCCTGCACACGAAGCTAATGAGAATGATGAGAAAATGGCGGCCATTTTGCCACAAACCGAAGCCTCTAGTGGCGATTCCATTTTGCTTGATTTTTTGCGCCTGTTTGCGGCTGGCTCCTGCCACTTCCATTGTCCTTAATTGGACGAAGAAGACATATCTAAAATCAATACGGTCGTCGCTGGCAGCAGCGCTCATCTTGCTCTGCTCAGGCGTAAAAAGAGGATGGCAGGATGCGGGATGGGAGAGCTAATCACATAATTTGATTAGGGGCGACCGTTTGCGGGGGACAACCGCGAGAGGACGCGGACTTGCTCCTCCCAGAGGACAGCAGGTTTGTGTGAGTGTGTGTGGGGTTTGTTGTGTCTTCCATAATCTTGTTTTGTTTTTTTTTTTCTGGTCGCGATGTTCCTGGCTGACTGGAAGGGAGCGACAGGAACATGAGCTCTCTTTGCTGCTCATGCCTTGTACTCTTTTAAAGCTGCCCACACTGGTACCGTTTCGTTGACGCCTAGTTAATTTTTCCTTCTACCGCTTACGGAAGAGCGCACTGTTTCAAGGCTTTCAAGATAGCCGTTCGTCGGCGCAGATGGCTGCGAGAGAAAATGGACCACCTTGGACGACTTGGTCACCGGGCGCATCTTCACGGCGTCTTCGCTGCTCTCGGCACCGCGTCCTTCAGCAGGAATCGCTGCTACTTTCCGCCTTTCGCCGGAAGTGGCCGGGGGTCGTCGCCAGTGACGAAAGGAAGGAAGCGCGCGCGAAGGCGGCTGCGTCTCGCGATGTGTGACGAACGTGAGCGAGGAGACTGTGCGCGTGATGGTGCATCATTGAGCTTGGAACGGGGAGTACACGACTCCAAGGTCTGTAGGCACCAGCGCGCACCCGCGCTCGTATCCTCCAAACTCTCGGACAGTCGGTGATTCACGGTGCTACGTATCGGTGAAAAAAGGTTTTTGGGGATGCTTTTCGAAGATATTTTACGTCTAGATATCTGATGGCTTTAAAGTATGAAAACAATTATGTCTCTCTTAGCAAGTTGTGAAGGAGTCCATGAAAAGTATCCTCCAAAACGAATAAGTTATAGAAGATCTTTATTTATTTATTTATTTATTTAATTAGAGAATAAACGGCCTGGCCGTATTGTTTATAACTATACTTAAAACTAAACAATGGTTACAAATGGGCATTTCCTCCACATTACACATAACAGCACCTTATCCCGGGTGATAGAAGATCTTTATAAAGGTCTCGAAAACCTAGTATACTACATGTTTAGATATCTGAGGGCTTTAAAGTATGCAAACAATTATGTCTCTCTTAGCAAGTTGTGAAGAAGTCTAAGTAGAGTAGCCTCTACAACGTCTAAAGTCTAGAAGACCGTTATTTAGGTCTCTAAAACCTAGGATACTTGATGTCTAGATATCTGAGGGCCGAAAGTGTACAAAAAACTATGCCTCCCTTAGCCAGTTGTGAAGAAGTCTAAGTACAGTAGTCTCTAAAACGTCTAAGGTCTAGAAGACTTTCATATAGGTTTCTAAAATCTAGGATACTTCTTGTCTAGATATCTGAGGGCTTTAAAGTGTACGAAAATCTATGCTTCTCTTGGCAAGTTGTGAAAAGAAGTCTAATAAGAGTAGCCTCCAAAACGACTAAACTCTAGAAGACCTTCATATAGGTCTCCAAAACCTTGGATCTTTTGGGAGAACACTCATAAAAGCAAATGGCAGCGGGGAATGTGTTCGGGTGTGTGCATCAGACACACGACACACGTGCGAGACCTGAAAAATCATCCATCGTTCCAGGGAACCCGGTTGTCGGACTTTCTGTGGTGGTCCCGGCCCGTTACCGTGGTAACCAATCAATAAGATTCTTCGCTCCTGTACCTACTCTACTGCTGCTGCTGCTGCTGGTGGTGCTGCTGCTGTGGGGCAAAGAAAACAAGAAGCCCTTTCTCCCCCAATGCACCGAAACGAGACGGCGAACGTCGGAAGTACGGACATTTGAAGAGCAGAGTCGGTACTGGTATGCTGGCGGTGTTTGGGGAGGAGTGCGGGGTTTACCGCCCTGCTTTGTTTCGCGAATCCTGCTCGCACCCTCGTTCAATCTTGTTGTTTTTTTTTTTTTGAAACGCCATCCCTGTTCTGACTCCCGCGCTCACACGATTTCAACCCTTTGGAAACAATCGGTTTAAAAATGGAAAATAACCGCCGAACACACATATACGCGCGCGTTTTGGTAGGGGTGGTGGTGCGTCCTTCCTTCAGACCCACAGGGGGGGAATTGAGGGGGTAGGAGGCAGAGCTGTCGTTTGTTCGTTACGGCTGGGTAGTTTTATTCCTCTTCCTGACGACCGCCGCACGCCGTTGCCATCATTCGCCCACCACGAACTGATGCGATTCTTTTGCTCTCTCTCTCTCTCTCTCTCTCTCTCTCTGTCTTCTTCTGTCTCTTTCACGCTCTCTTTCTCTCGCTGTGCCTCTTTTGTTGGTACCAACGGGCTGCTTGTTCGTATGTCCTCATCTCCTTTAGATCAGCTCACGCGAGATCCAGCCCCAGCCCATTGTTAAGTACTGCGGGGGAAAGAGATAGAGCGAGCAGGAGACGTTGAGGTGTGCGTGTGTGTGTTTGTGCCTGTTTCTACGGCGCGAGTGTTAGTAGATTGGATGGGACAGATAACGCAAAAGAGCGTCGTCCCCTACACGTTTGCGCTAGGAACAAAAGGGGTCCAAACGGCAAGCACCAGGATGCTTTCGAAAAGTGCCTCCCCGTTGTCCCAACAAACTCACCCCAAAACAAGCAGACGGCGCGTCCTGGCAGGGTCCTAGCGCTCGGTTGTTCCATTTGATGATTGATTATTATGTGTGCTGGTGTCTTTGTGCAGGGGGATTTCCGATGGAAAACTCGAACAGTGGAGTGGGGCTCCTTTTTCTGTTCGGTTCCTGCAACGAGTCCGTACGCGGGGGTGTGCCTCATCTCGCACGGGCGAGGAAAACGCGAGCAGAAACCAGCGAACCAATCGCGTGTAACCATAAGGATGAAAACAAAAAAAACAAAGCAAAAACAAAGCAGGAAAGAAGAAACACCCCTGCCAACCACCTATCTAGCAAAGCGCGCATGAGGACATCCCCGTGGAGGAGGAGCGGAGCGCAAAGATAGCTCCGAGATATTTCTCTCGCCAGCCGGAGGGAAATAGTTGGAGGAGGTGAGAAGGTGAGGTAGGTGCCAGGGGCAGTAGCACAACATTCGGAGAGAGAGAACCCGAATGGGGCCGCCTCTCGAGACACAGGGCCTGGTGCGTGCGTGCTGCGCAGTGTTGGCCTCTCTCTGCCGTCTTCTGTGCCCGCGCCTGCCGTGCAGGATATAATGCCCCGCTGAGATCGCTCTTCTGCCACCGAGATCTCTCACGAGCTATTGGCTCGCTCCTTTTCCTCGTTTCACTCACTCTCGCTCTCTCTCACTCTGGCTGTCGCGCGCGCGCGCTCTTTCTCTCTCTCTCTCGTGCCGCAGTCTCCACAGGAAGGAGACTCGCCATCATCGGATCGGGTCTCAGCAGCACCAGCAGCAGCAGCAGCCGTACCTGCAGCAGCAGCTTCGACCTCGTCCGTTCGTCAGTCGTGGAGCCGAGTTTGATGCGGTATGGTGCGCGTGAGCGCGCAGCAGCAGCAGCAGCCGAAGCTCTTAAGCAGCCGAAAAGCAACCAGAAGGACCGAACAACATTCGTTCGCACAGTGTTGCCAACTATTCGAAGCTGCTGCGCTGCTCTCGGTGTTTTTCTCCGTGTGTGTGTGTGTGTGTGCTTGTGTTTCTTTTGTTGTAATTTATGTGAACTTTTCCGCGGCTCCACTGTGATGAAGCTTTCATTCTCTAGTCAAAACACTCGTGGCCAATCTTTTTTCCTTTTAATTTGGGGATTCGGAAAGCAATATCCTAGCGGAGATAAAATACCCCGAAACGAAGTTTGTGCCGGAAGCCCCAAAAGTGCTCGGTGTGTTTACTGCGTGAATCTATTTGTGGTGTGAATGTTGTAAATCCTGTTTTTGAAGCAAGTGTTGGTGAGTGTGACAAAATTGTTTCTTGTTCTTTCATGGTCAAAAATCTCGATCGAAGAGCATTCTCAGCATCTCCCGGAAAATTTCACCAATCAATAAGCTCAATCTGCCATTACGCCCCGCGGGGTTCCGGAGGCCCTCAGCGGGCTATCGCTATCAAATACACGGACTGCGAGCGTACGGAGAACACCGTCGCGTGTCCTGAAAGGGCTTCCTTCATTTAGAAACCAAAAAAAAAATCCAAAGCAAGACATTGGTTGGAAACGGGGGGAAATCCATCCAGCTCTCTCCGGGGGTTGTGCTGTCGCCGTTTCCCTGGGGCAAAGACGGATCAGAGCGGCTCAATATGTCAGCAATCAGAGGGGGGGAAGCGAAAGCAATGCCAGAAAGAGAACGTCGCGGCCGGAAGTGCGCGCACACATGTGATGTCCGGAATTCCCTGGTCTTGGAGGGGAGTGGAGATCATTGCGTGACGATGATTCATTTTTCCGTTTTTCACTCTCTATCTCTCTCTCTCAGTCTTCCTTTATATCTCTCTTCTCTTTCTCTATACATTCATATATATTGGAGGGCAGCTAATTCCGCTTCCGAGAATGTCTATCTGGTCTCTTGGGCTATGTGACTTCGGGTGGCTATCGGTGTGTGTGTGTGTGTGTTATCAGTTACCCAGTGAAGTCGCAATCATAACTCCGGTTGCGCCATTGTAGGAATTGTGAGCAGAAGGTTCTAATGGAATTACTGTGTCCCCCAGTTTTCCACTTCTAGAGAGTCAAAATCTTGCGTGCGGAGATGATCCAAGGGGAGGTTGTAGCGTTCAAATCGGCGGTTGGTTATCACTCACCCGGATTGAGCTGGCTCCGAGTCATCGTTTTCCGATAAACTGACTTGTCATTGAGGCGGGAGAATGTTCGACGTGCAGCAGCAACAGCACTCAAACACACGCAGAGATTGCGCGATGTGTTCTGTGTGTCATCAACATCAATTTTGGCGCTGATTCGCATCAATTTATCATCACCTACAAAACGCGCACTCGCCTCCCCCTTCACCACCCCCTTCGTCGCCCGGTGTGCGCAGATCGCGATGAGTGATTACCATCTAAATGAACTTCAAATGCGCTTATCGCTTATCGGCCGTCTACGGAGCCCGTATTTAGAGGGGGGCAGGAGAAATGGAGGAATTTTTCTTCACCCATCGCCGTTTTTTTTTGTGTGTGCTACCGGTGTGATAAGAGCAGAGCGAGAGTGAGAGCGAGGATATACAACGCCGGCCGTCATCGCCACACATGTGTGGAGAAGGAAGAAAAACACACACACACGTGGACGACGGTACACGTTTTCAGTTGCGTAAAGCCCGGGAGCTGCTGGACCAGCGTAGCGGTGGTGATTGTCACTGCAGTAGCATGCTGGCCCGCTCTTGCACACGAACAGATCCCAAAGATGGCGGCAAGTTTCACGCCGCACGCCGCCGGTGGCGGATTTATGATTTTATTTTGCGATTGACCGTGCCGTGGCTCATCATGCAACATCATCGATGGGTGACGCTGGTCCGGTAATCTTCACTGATTTCTTCTCTGGACGTCTCGCACGACGCGTCGCTGCGTTGAGGAGCTGGGCAGCTTGGCGGCACGAATCGATTATTGAATACACACGCTGTCCGGATCAAGTTCACTGATACAGATACAAGCTTGCGTGCGTTGTTTTATTATTATAAGTACCATATAAGATGGCGGGGAGGAAGATCAGTAGGGGGAGGGGTGACCTCGGTGGGAGCTTGTGTGATGATGGATTTTTGTGAAAGATCGTACCGTTGGAGGCCGTCTCACCTCTAGCGAGAGACTGTAGACCTAAGATATGAACAAATTGACGTGACGTCCAGCGACTTAAACAGTGACAGGAAATTGTCTTTCAACAAGAATTGAGCATCGGAACAATATTCCAACACGAAACTGAAGATAGTGTTTATAGAACTTGGAAGATTTAAGGGTCCTGATGCTGTTGGGTTCTAAAAATACCAAACTGAAGATAGTTGCTGTAGAACTTAGAAGATTTAAGGGTTCTACAGTTGTTGGGTTCTAAACACACGAAACTGAAGATAGTTGTTGTAGAACTTGTAAGATTTAAGGGTCCTGATGCCATTGGGTTCTAAAAACACGAAACTAAAGTTTGTTTTTTTTTGTTCAACTTGGAAGATTTAACGGTCCTGAAGTTGTTGGGTTCTAAAAATTATAATTTATACTGTACTTCCAGACATTCCAGATTTACTACAACTGATTGCAAACTCTTTGCCCCGGTTTGCTATCTAGAGTTTGAAGCTAAGAAACCTTTGCTAATATCCCAATGTTTTCGATACCCACAGGAAACCAAACTCGACTGGTGTGCACCGGAAAGCAGCAATCCAGTCCCGTGTGAACAGTTTCTAGGGTATGGTATCGCCTCCCCGGCAGCTGGACGTGCAAACCATGGATACCGGCAGCAGTAAGGTGGAGGTACCGTCGGCCACTACAGCGTCCCTGTCGGCGCCATCGGTGATAAAGACGGAAATGCCGGAACTACCCGACACAGAATCGCCGCAGCCAAGCGACACAGAGACCAGTGCGGATCCGGTGCTGCGGCGGGAGGAGGCGCAGGAGGAGGAGAAGATTACCAAAAGTGGCAGCGACGAGGAGGAGGAGCCGGAGGAGGAAGATGGATCAGTGGTTGGAGTGACGAAGTCCGACGCGTCTGCAGATGAACAGAACCACCACCAGCACAGCAGTAGCACCAGCAGTAACCAAAGCCATCACCATCAACCGGTGAGCAGACAGCGAGGGGAGCATCTCCACCAGCTCACCGACGACATGCTGCGACGGAAGACGCTGAAAGCCAGCGGAGGAAGTAGTGGTGGTGGTGGTGGTCGCGCCAAGCGCTCGCTGGAGTCCACGGCGGAGATGTTGCTGCAGCAGCAGCGCCAGCAAATGGCGGCGGCAAACGCGCTGCCAGCGACGCACATATCGACACCGACGAGTGGGGGCGGGAAGCAGCGTGGTGGGACGGTGCGCCGTCCGGAGGAGAACGACGACGAGGAGGACGACCCTTCGTCGGAGAAGCGTTTCGTTTGCCCGATCTGCGAGTGGGTTTCGCCGACCCAGCGCGCCTTCACCGAGCACATCCGGTTGCACAACGCCGAATCGGAGTCGGCGACGACGGCCGTCGCGTCCGCCAGCTTCTGCTGCAAGATCTGCTCGAAGGTGCTGTCGTCCGCGTCCTCGCTCGATCGGCACGTGCTGGTTCACACCGGCGAGCGTCCGTTCAACTGCAAGTACTGCAGTCTTACGTTCACGACCAATGGGAACATGCACCGGCACATGCGCACCCACAAGTACCCGTCCGGGCGGGACAGCTTCGAGGGTGAGACTGGCGGCGGTGGGGGTGTGGGTGGTGCCGGAGCCAGTGCCAGCACCGGTGGAGGCTCTTCGTCGGACGGGAGCGGAGGAGGTAGCAAAGCGGGGCGGGGTCGTACCACCACCAACACACCGACCGGTGGTGGCCGCCATTATCGCAAGAAGAAGGAGGACGCCGGGGAGGACGGGGACGGCGATGAGGACGACGAGTACCATCGGCAGCCCAGAAAGAAGAAGAAGAGAGCGTTGTTTACGTCCGGCGGGGGTGGGCAGGGCGACGGTGACGACGAGCTGATGGGGACGGCCATGTTGGAGGAGCAGCCATATCGCGAGCCGCTCGAAACGGACGAAGATATGGCGGCGATGGCGGCCATGGCGGCGTCGGTGGCGGCTCTCAACAGCGAGGCGGATGAGGAGGATGAGGAGCAGGAGCAAGAGGATGAGGAGAGCGAGGAGAAGGTCGGCGGCAAGCAGCGGAAGGGCAAGCTGGGGAGCGATCGGCGCCGGTCGTCGCCCAACTACCGTAAGGGGCGGACGACAACCATCAACAACAACCTGGTGGAGGCAGCGAGCGGGCAGCGCTACTGCTGTCCCGTGTGCGAGCGGAACGACTTCGCGAGCATGCTCGCGCTCGAGCAGCACCTCGACCAGGAGCATCCGAGCGTGCCGGCCAAGTGTCGGCACTGCGACGTCGTGTTCCGGAGCCACAAGACGCTGAACGCGCACCGGTGCAGCAACAACAACTACCAGAACATCACGCCCGGCTTCAAGGATCTGACGTTCGTGGACTTTTCGAGCGAGAAGTTTCCGCTGATCGCGAAAAACCTGTGCGAGCAGAGCATCCGGACGCCGGTGACGAGCCAGAAGTACGAGTGTGCCCGCTGCTACCGGGCGTTCCCGAGCGCGAAGACGCTCGCGATGCATGCGATGGATTGCGGTGGGGTTGGGCAGCAGGTGGGCGGTGGATCCGGTGGTGGATCGAGTGGTGGTCGCAGGAGGAAGCGAACGCCGAGTGAGTCCGACACGTCGGACGGGTCCGGTTCGTCGTACGAGGGACGTCGACGAACGACGCCGCAGCGTCCGTCGGAGAGCGACGATCTTCACCAGCAGCGTAACCACCACCAGCAGCAGCAGCAGCACCACCACCACCACCACCACCAATATCAGCCACATCTGCACGCGGGACAGCAGCAGCAGCAGCTGGGGCACCTGCGGCGGGAGGATTTCTTCGCCAATCTCGATCTCCAGAATCGGTCGGTGGGTACGGTGTCCGAGGCACCGACGACGCCATCATCGCTGGACAAGTCGTTCTCGTCGCCGGTACCGTCCGGGTTGAAGCAGGAACCGCTCGGTTCACCGACCGGTGGTGCGACCCAAACCACCACCAACGCCCTCCCGATGTACTACGCGTCCATGTACCACGGTGGACACCAGCAGCAGCAGCAGCATCACCACCAGCACGCGATGGACGGCGGGAAGGATCTCGCGGACATCCAGTCGATCATCAACGTCGCGTCGTCCGGTGGGCTGTTCGGGCGGCAGCTGGATGGTGGTGGCAGCCATACGCCGCTCTCCGGACTGCTGGACGGCACCGGCGGGAAGGATGGGACGGGCAGTGACGGTGGCATGTACGCCCACTCGACCGGTTCGCGCGACGAACCGGAGGAAGCGCAGGACGCGTTCACGGCCGAGTTCCGGCGGATGAAGCTGCGCGGCCAGTTCCCGTGCCGCATCTGCACGGCGGTGTTTCCGAACTTGCGCGCGCTCAAGGGCCACAACCGGACGCACGTGACGGCGGCCGGACCGGGCCCGTACCAGTGCAACATGTGCCGGTACGTGGTGAGCGACAAGGCGACGCTGATCCGGCACATGCGCACGCACAATGGCGACCGGCCGTACGAGTGTGCGCTCTGCAACTACGCGTTCACGACGAAGGCGAACTGCGAGCGGCACCTGCGCAACCGGCACGGGCGGACGACGCGCGAGGAGGTGAAGCGGGCGATCATCTACCACCCGTCGGAGGACTCGTCGTGCGACGATCCGCTCAAGAAGCTGCACATGTTCAACACACCGCCGGCCGACGGGTCGTACACGCCGACGATGCTGGCGGCCGCGACGTACCAGGAGGACCAGTCGTCGTCGCTGCCGGAGGCGCGCAGCAGTACGCCGCTGTCGTCGCAGCAGTTCAAGGACATGCTGCTGCCGGCGGTGCCGTTGAGCTTTGTCGGGGCGCCGCACCAACATCCGCTGCTGGAGACGAGTCTGCTGCTGCAGACACCGCAGACACCGGGTGGGGCGATTGCGGCGGCGAAGATACAGGTGAAGAGTCTGGAGAAGCTGAACCAGCTGACGCCTCCGCAGGAGGACGACGTGCTCGTTGATGAGGACGAGGAACAGGAGGAGGAGGAGGAGGAGGACGAGCTGGACGAGCATCATCATCATCATCGCGTTGGTTCGTCCGATGGCGGGCCGAAGAAGAAGGAGCCGACGGCTTCGGCCCGCCCGATGGATCTCAGTATGGACGCGTTGGATCTGAGCAAGAAGTCGACAACGGCGGTGGCGAACAGTCGTAAGGTGGTCGCTTCGATCCCACCAACCTTGCTGTCGACCGATGGCGAAGACGAAGAGGAGGATGCTGGGGAGGAGCAGCGACACCACAGACATCGCGCCAGCTTGAACGGTGTCGAGGGCGGCGTTAGCAAGCGTCCTCCTGGTGGTGTGTCTATCAAACAGCGTGACGTGGACGTGTCCGCTGCCGGTGAGGAGGACAACCGCGAACCGATCGGCTTGGAGCAGCTTCCGAAGCTCTCCAAGGTGAATCTCGCTCAGCAGCAGCAGCAGCAGCAGCAGCAGCAGTTCCAGCTGTTCAACGACACCTTCCCGAAGCTGGATGCGATGAACATCTTGCAGCTGTATCACCTGTACAACTCGCTGCAGTTGCCTTCGTTCCCGCTGCACGCAGCCGCCGCCGCCGCACCTTTCCTGCCGAACTCGATGCTGGGACCGACGGCTGCGCTGAGCGATTTCCTACCAAACCTGGCGGCGGCGGCGGCTGTTACGGCGGCGGCGGCAAACAGCGTCGGTGGCCGGAACCATCACCACCATCAGCTGCAGATGCTGATGAACCCGTTCTATCCGCCACCGACGGCGGACACACCTCCGAATAGTGTGAGCAAGGCGGGCGAGCCGGGTATCGGGTCGTCGACGCACGTCACACCTCCGAAGCAGCTGCTGACGCCGTCGACTTCGTCCCCGCTAGCGACACCGATCAGTAGCAGTGGTAGCAGTGGTGGTGGCACCAGTGCTAGCAGCAATGTCGTCAACAACACCGCTAACACCAGCGCCAGCAACGTGTCCGGCAATGGTGGTGGTGGCGTCAACAAGCATCTGACGCCGACGAGCAGCAGTTCGCCGGTGGCGGCTTCGGCCGCCGCACTAGCCGCTGCAGCAGCCGCCGTGACCAGCTACGGTGGCGGTGGGTCCGGCGTTGGCCCGGTCAAGATGGTCATCAAGAACGGGGTGCTGATGCCGAAGCAGAAGCAACGCCGCTACCGAACCGAGCGCCCGTTCGCTTGCGAGCACTGCTCCGCCCGGTTCACGCTGCGCTCCAACATGGAGCGGCACATCAAGCAGCAGCATCCCCAGTTTTGGTCCCAGCGCCAGCGCGGTGGACATCATCTGATGCGCCGCAGTGGCGGTGGAGGAGGTAACAGCAGTAGTAGCGCTGGCGCTGGCGGTGGCATGGTTGCCAGCGGCTCCGTTGGTTCGCTTGCCGCCGCACTGCAGGGCGCGTTCGGTGGGTCGCCCGGCGGTGGCGGGGGTGGGGGTGGAGGCGCCATCTCCGACCAGGTGAAGTACGCCATTTTGGCGCAGCAATCGGGCAAGGGTGGGGCGGCGGCGGCGGCGGCGGCGGCGATGCGTGGCAGTGCTGCCAGCAACCAGCCGGAGCCGGCGAGTCACCTGAACCCGCTGCTCCACAACATGATCGTGCAGGGTGCGAGCCAATGGAACCACCACCAGCAGCAAGAGCAGCAGCGTCACAACCAGCACCATTACGGCCAGCAGCAGCAGCAGCAGCAGCAGCAGGCGGCTCTACAAGCGGGAAGCATGCGCGACGAGACGGAGGACGAGGAGGACGAGGAGCAGGACGTGCCGTCGTACGATGGGGCGACCCCAGTCCGCCATCGGCGACGCCGTCGCCGCCTACAGTCACACCTCGACCACGACGTGGAACTCCTGCGGCGAACTTACACCGCTACCCACCAGATGGCGCACGATGGCGGCGAGGAACGCCACCAGTACAAGAAGGAGGAGACGAGCCCGATTGCTCCCGAGCAGCCAAACGAAGATGGCGACGGGCATGAGGGTAATGGCGACGAGGAGGAGGAGGAGGAGGAAACCGATGCCCAGCTCGTGATCGACGAGGACGAGGAGGAAGCGGGCAGCGTGGCGAAGATGCCAAAGCTGGACGAACCGGTGGCTCCGGCGGAGATGAAGCCGTCGAAGTTCAAAGTCGAAGCGAACGGCAGCCTCGAACCGGACGTCCCGGTTAGTTTGCATCGCATCCTGAAGCAGAAGCTGGAAGAGCGACACCCGAAGGAGGTGGAAGCGGGCGAGAGTGTGGCGGCGCCGGTGGAGATGAAGCCGTGCAAGCAGCCGCGAAAGGTGTCGTCGGGTAGTAGTAGCAGCGGGCTGAGCGGACAGGACGAAAGTGGCGGCAGCAACAGCGACCTGGTGCCGGTGGCGAAGCTGCTGGATAACGCGACCAATCCGGTGCTGGAGAGTTACTTCAGGTAGGATAGCAGCACCCAAGTGCAACCGAGTAGTGTGGAGCTTTTTTTTTAATAGCACGAGTTTTTTACCATCTTACAGCAGACCGGAGGTGCAGGTACCGCTCGCCCAGGACCACAGCGACGAGGAGGGCCTGGTCGCGTCCGGTTCCGCCTCGGAGAGCAACAACTCCGGCACGGACGACCCGAACCCGTCGGCGGTCGAGCTCGCCCACCAGCACCAGAAGAAGAAGTCGGCGTACAGCTTGGCCCCGAACCGCGTCAGCTGCCCGTACTGCCAGCGCATGTTCCCGTGGTCGAGCTCGCTGCGCCGGCACATCCTCACGCACACCGGCCAGAAGCCGTTCAAGTGTTCGCAGTGCACGCTGCTGTTTACGACCAAATCCAACTGCGATCGGCACCTGCTGCGCAAGCATGGGGACGTCGAGTCGGCCGTCTCGATACCGGTGCCGATCGACGATCTGCTCGACCCGAAACCGGAACCGATACCGGTTGCGGTCGCGGAAGCGATGTGCAAGAAGGTGACCGGCAAGGGGCGGGGTGCGGCCGTCGCCTCGGTGTCCACCCTTGCGCTGAAGGGCCCGGAGCAGCTGTCGGAGGAGGAGGAAGCGCACCAAGCGCACCAAGACACGCACCAGCCGAGCGGCACTCTCCACAAGCCAAACGAGCCATCGGACGAGGATGAGCAGCGGCGGTCGGACGGAGCGAAGGAGGAGAGCGGCAGTGAGGAGAGCGGGAGCGAACAGCAGCCCGTCGTGAACCCCAAGCCGGAAACGAACGGTGACGAGGGCGGCGAACATCCAGCGCGGGTCGATTCGAAGCAGGAACGTTCCCCGGACGTGGACGGGGAAGCTCACCGAAGGCGTCAGGACAAGCGCGCGGACGTATTCGGCGAGGGAAAGGCCACCAAAGCGGAAGCGGAAGACGACGATGAGGAGGAGGAGGAGGAGGAGGAGGAGGAGGAGGAGGAGGAGGAGGAAAAGGAGGAGGAGGAGGAAGGGGAGCTGAGGGAGGAGGGGGAGGAAGATGACAGATTGCTGGTGGCGAGCGGGGACCTCCCGTACAAGTGTCACCTGTGCGAGGTTTCGACCGTCGACCGGGTGGCCTGCCTCGAGCACATCAAGCAGACGCACCCGCACGAGTTCACCAACCTGATGGCGAAGGTTTCGCTCGATGCGGCGGCTTCCGCGACCGAAAGCGAAACGCACGCCGGCTCGCACGACGACGACGAGAGCGGCAACAACAACAATAACAACAACAGCAGCAGCAAGAATAATAATAATAATAACAACAACAACAACAATAACAACAACGGTGGCAAGTATCTCGACTATGCCAATCGGAAGGTAGGTCTAAGGTCAGTTCCTTTTCTTACACCCCCAACCGGGTCGAGTGTATCCAGCGGGGGAAGCCGGTTCGTCGCCTACGTCGCCCCTTCCGTGCAGTCCCTAATGTTCACACTTCGGTATCTTTCGCAGGTTGTCTGCGCATTCTGTATGCGTCGCTTCTGGTCGACGGAAGACCTGAGACGGCACATGCGGACGCACTCCGGCGAGCGTCCGTTCCAGTGTGACGTCTGCAACCGTCGCTTCACCCTCAAGCACAGCATGCTGCGCCATTGGAAGAAGCACGGCCGCAGTGGTGATGCCTCACCCGCATCCTCCACCTCCTCCCACTGCTCCACGGCGACAGGGTCGTCGCCAGCAGCAGCAGCAGCAGCAGCAGCAGCAGCAGCAGCAGAAGAAGAATCAGCAGCAGCAGCAGCAACAGCATCGTCCCGCCAGCAGCAGCTGCCCGCCAACAGCTGCTCCGATCTTACCGATGACGACGACGAGTATGAAGACGCGCCGTGCTCCAGCCCAGTGCTGGACCGCCATTGCCGCAGTGGCCGAGCCGTCGACGACGAAACCACCAACGCCAACGCTGCGGAGATCCACGCGAAGGCAGCAGCACCGGTCGTCAGCAGCATCAAACAGTGGCACCACCACTACAATCAGCGGCTGCTCCAGCACCAACACTCCGAGCTGATCGGGAACCTGCTCGGCATCAGCGACCAGGGTATCCTGAGCCAGGTGCTGCTATCTTCCGCTTCCGAGGCTGCCAAGCTGCTTGGAGTCGACAACTAATCAAGCCGCGCACGGTGTCTAGAGGATAATGCTGGCGGGCTCATCTAGCGTATAGGCATAAATATTACTAAGGGAAGTGAGTGAGCGCAAGAGAGAAAAAAGAAGCGCCAGAGAGAGAAAGTGTACTCAAGAGAGAGAGAGAGAGAGAGAGAGAGAGAGAGAGAGAGAGAGAAAGCAACGTGTAATTCGTATCGGTTGTTGTTAACTTTTTTTTGTCATTTTTAAAAATTATGATACCTTTTTTTTATTTAACCCGAAGCATAATCAAAACTTAACATTAGCGGCAACGATTGAAAACGGCCACTCGTTCCCAATTAGTTTAAGGTACTTACCATATTTGCAAATACGCCGGGTGCGTCCGTGCTTGCGCGTATAGATAAGACTTTTAATGCGATGATTAGTGCAGTTTGTAGCAGTTTTTATCCCCCTCTCACATGCACTTGTGTAGTGTTGTTGTTTTATTTTTTTTTCTTTCTGGGTCTGCAAACTGCCACTAATCATTTGCGCTACTCTTAGCTGTCCCCGCCATTTTAGACCAGAAGAAGAAATAGATAAAAAGAGTGAGAAAAACAGAGAGAGGGTGTGTGTGCGCGAGAGGCAGGGACAAAGAGAGGAAAGGCAGAGATGGCGTATCGTAAGAAGGCGTATCATTTTGTGTACAGTTTTTTTTTTAAAGAAATATTGTTTATATTTTAATGAAGCAACGCTCGTTCGTACGTGAACAGATACTGAGAGTGTGCGTGCGCATATATTTGTAGAGGTTTAGCCATACAGAACATAAGAGAATATTAGTGAGCGATTTAAGTGCACTTTTTAAGCCTTTTTTTGTTTTTTTTAATCATTTCCATACAAAACATTCATTTGTAACTCTGTTGTTATATATTTATTTTGCTCATTATGAATATAAGCGTTTTATATTAGCTAGCTATTGTTTAGTTGCAGCATAGATTTTCGCTTTTATTCTGTTGCATGCACTACTAAGACGTGTATAGAAAAATATTTGTAGCTTAGTAAAACCGAGCGAACTAATTTGCGTTTTATGCAGAGGCAGGTATATCGACATACATCCATATTTTATCATACCAATTGTAAACTTTGTACTTATTGCTGCTTCGCATATTCCACGCCGCCCGAGATATGGCGGATCTCGCGAGTATTTTAAACGTTTTGCGTGCGTATATTTTCCTCGTTTAAGCTTTCTGCTGTCTATGAACAAAGTGCCTATGAACAAAGATATTCTTCCTTATTTTCTACAGCGCACACTATCATTTCGCTGCAGTTTAGTGTTGTTTTTTTCTTTTTAAATTAAAGTTCATGCACTGTTTTGTGCCTTTTTCTGCCTTAAGTAACTTAAGATGAACGTTAATGTTCCGAGCTGCTACCGGCAAGGACAGTGCGAGATACAGAAAAAGGATGATATTTAAGATTAGGTTTAGACGCTCACAAACGCAACCCTTAGACACAATATTGAGACATCCATTTCGTGCCCAAAGTGGGCCAAGCAGGGCAACTAGCATCAAATATAGGTAGCGAAACATAAGCAAAAGGCATAAGCAACTCTAAACCCAGCGTGTGCAACAGCGTAGATTTGTATTTGTGAAAGTTAGGTTAGGATCGTGTTGAGGAAACCTGAAAGACTACACCGCCTTCCAGTAGACCTGTTTATCAGGCTTGTCAGTCTGATTTATTTTATTTATTAGTTTTTTTCCTTTATGTTACGCCCCAGAAACCACAGTTTTAAAGATAGTCTTTCTCAAACTCACACATACGCAAACTCTAACTCGAAGATTTTCTTTTGATTTAACATTGATGAACAAGAGCGTTGTTGCATCCGCAATCTAATATGCCAATAAGCGAATATATGGATGCATGTGTGATTGTGTGAAAGTGTGCGATAGTAATACAAAGAGGTGTGAAAAATACAGCAATACGACCAAAGTGTTTAGGAGCAGAACGAGCAGGTTGAACCCAGCGACCCCCGCTTAAATTGTCTACCGTTGCTGTTTGAAAGCTAAAGTTAAAGAAAGTCATTCTCAATCTCTCTTTCTCTCCCAAACACACACAAACTCTCTCAATCTTCTCCTGGTCAAAACGTTGTAGATGCAAATGATGCAATATTTTAATCAATATATCTAAATCATTAGGTGTGTTTTTTACCATATTTACATTTTTTGTTAAAAACAACGTTCAATTAAGGATTGACTTTTGTTTTCGTACAGAGTGAGCCCAAAGTCAAAGAAGCTCTTACTAGAGCTAACCAGTAGTAGTTCGATTGTCGCTTACTTTATAACATGAAGCATGCAATAAGACATTTTACAAGATTTATTAGCCCGCCCCACTTTTGCTCTCTCATATAAATTATACATTCTAATATAGTCCAAAGAAGAGCGCTCCCACTCCCAAAAAAAGAGCCTTAAGGGCGAAAGCAAATAGGAAACAGGTACCATGTGTGGGACAAAGAATTCACTGCAAGTGCCATTAAACCAAACAACCGCAGGAGGAGGAAACAAACAAAAAAAAAACGATATCGTTTAGTAGCGCAAATAGAACGTATACGTAGGAAAGACGCTAGATTTTCTTCTGTCCACGGTAGCGAAAAAGACATTGCCGGGCGGAGGAGTCTGATGAGTTGTAACTATCACTATCGTTGCGATTGATGTTTGGCTCATTTGAACGTGTTTACGACATCATATCAGACTCCTCACAGTCGTTGTAGGGACAATACTGCATCGGAATTATACATATATACATATATACATACAGATTTAGTGACAGATCGCTAGCGTGTAACATGCACTTAACTTCGTCCAAACGGAAGCCGTGGAACTCTGCGCCTTTGTGTGCCTGCACCGACAACCCTAGTTTATGCCTTAATTATTGTGTTCAAAGCGCAGCGAATAAATTAATTACTATAGAATATACAAAAATCAACCATACGTGTCGAATCGAAAGAGAAGTTTACGAAACGAATATGACCTAAATAGAAAATCGCTAAAGCAGTGTGTACGATATAGAGAGAGAGAGAGAGAGAGAGAGAGAGAGAGAGGAAGTGAGAGCGAGGATTTGTAGAAGGCAGGCGCGTTTGTCTCAGTAACGATTTAATAAATTCCTAGCGATATATAATAAGGTATCCGCCGGCAAATATACTTAAGGGCGGAGAAAGGATAAGTGACTCGTGTAGCGGGGCGCGGTTACACGACACTTACAATAGCAACCATACTATTAATATTCATGACGCTATTTATGACCCAAAAACCCGAATCAATAAATCTAATCAAAAATGTTCTTCATGAGAAATTAATTGCATGTGTCAGTTATTTTTCATTAAAATTTGTCCCTCTACCAACACGACATAAAAAACCAAAAAGCTGCCACTGGTTCGTCGCTGTACTGTACACATACAGGTGAACGCTGTTGGCGACATATAAGCGAATAATAGAAGCTGTTTAGTAGGGTTTCTCTGATTGGATGGAAATAAATAACGGAATCTGTTTGCATATAATGTAAATCGAAGCATATTTCAATTATTATTAAAAAATTTCGTATTAAAAAAAAACAAAAGCAAACATAATAATAATAAAGAATAAAGAATAAATTCATTAATTCATTAATTTTTATGAATAGCAATAAATGTGATTTTCAGGATTATTATTTAATTTTGAGTAATTAATGCTATTTGAGTTTTTAGTATTAAATATCAAATAAATGATTTTTGGCTACCTGTGTTTGATATACTACATAATGTATGCTTCATTATGAGTCTGAAGTCCAAAATAAAATAAATTATTTTGATTTTTAGTTAAAGAACAGTAACCGTTGAAAAAATTTGAGCGCCTAAAAGTATGCAATGCATTACCATGGCCACATTCAATTGGTTGCGTTGCTTCGTTGGCGCTGTCATTCGTACCCATGTTCACAAATAACCCTTGAGTATAGCTCGCTTCGTTATGTCAATTTTCTTTGCGGAATGTAAACAAATGAAATAGCCTAGCCTGTGTGGTATACACAAATGTGAAGGCTATAAAACAATTACTCTGAATTTCACGATGAATGCAACTCACAAAATAATATACATAATCTAGACCTAACATACGTTCTTAAATCATACGAAAATTGTAAAACATGTCTTAAAAAGCGCAAAAACTGAGCCGTGTTAACATACAGTAACCAAGCGATACACACAGAACCTTACATGTAGGACACAGCCATGACATATCGGGTCCGCTCGGCTCTTGGAACTGGCACCGCTTTGACAGCTTGGCAGGTGGCCCTCTCCTGGGTAGGCGGTGGTGGTAGGATGGAACAAGAAAAAACGTACAAGAGGAAAACGACAGATACGGGGAATGATATTTATTAACGCTGGTATTACTCATACGCCTCGAAAATCAACGCTTAGCAGAGCTCGTGCGAAAGATAACAGCAGCAACGCAGTGAATGGTCCAGTATATGGTTTCGCGTGACGTGCAGGGCTGAAAACAACCCGAGTTTCATTCAACGACCACAAAACCAAACGGGCCCATCTTTCCTCCCCGGGAAATTTCCGAAAAGAAAACAGCAATCATGGATAGTAAAGGACGGCACGTTATTGTTTGTGACAACGGTACGGGGGTAAGTTCGTCTTTTCCTTCTCCGCACTGCGTTATCAGTGCAGCCAGCCAATGGGAAAACACATGAACTAATTTCCGGTGGGGCGGTGTCTCACGACTCGCGCCCAATTTGATATTTTCCAGTTCGTGAAATGTGGCTACGCCGGCAGCAACTTTCCTGCCCATATCTTTCCATCGATGGTCGGGCGACCCATCATCCGGGCGGTAAACAAAATCGGCGACATCGAAGTGAAGGTAATTGTGGGCCGACAATGCCACCGCCCTTCCTGGTTATGTTTCGTTATGTGGTACGCCAATGGAAGCCGTGGATTATTCCGATTAGTCTACCCCGTTTCCCACTCATTTAACCCGGTTCCGCCAATCTGAATTCGGTGGTCATCGAACATACACCGCCTCGTTCCGGCAACGTCATACGGGCGATACGCAATACTGCAACTATTAATGCCCTTTTATCTATTCCATTCCATCCCTTTTTGCAGGATTTACACGTTGATGTAAGTCGTGTTTTTTGGTTGTGAGTTGTGTTGTGTAGCTCGTGTTTCCCTCCACGCACTGTCGAACGCTATCCCGGACAAACATCCGTGCGCCGGTGGAATCAGCGAGTGCTTGGCTCCGGTGGTTTGTTCCGAGTGGCCGGGTGGTGTTTCGGTTTCTGTTTTGTTTTGTTTTGTTTTTGAGTTTATGCGTGTACTTTACTTCGATTTCCTGCATCTGGGTAATGTTTTAACATGGCAGCTCTGGCACCGTGTTTGTTTGTTTTAGCTACTTTAATCAATTAACACACGTACACAGTAGCTCGTTCGCTCTATTACCTCTTCGCTAGTGGCAATTGAAGTTCTTTGTTTAAGTTTTATCATCCACCTCACCTTTCCAGCGTTTGCTAATGTCAAATGAAATTACACGACTATTGTAACAGAAAAAGCCCTTGTGAGGACGTTCAAACAAACAAATTCTCAAATAGTAATGGACAAATTTGTTTTCTACCTAATTTTTAACAGTATCATTAGTATTTATGCAGCCCAGGCTGTTTAAAATGTTTTCTTAAAGACCATTTATGCGTCTTCGATTAATCCATAAAGTCAAAAAAGTGTATTGTAAATCATTTTAAGAACATAAGCTAATATTTTTACAAGTTACATATAATATAACCAGATCGAAGGGGCGACAAATTTTGTCATTTGTTTATGGCAACGCATACATATCTGGACCATACGTGTTTGAAGCATGTAGCAAACAAATTAAAATTGTCACGACCTACTAAAGATTTCATCTCAACCATCGGGTTCGTCTCTTACCTTTCTCTTGCATTTAACTCAACGACTAGATGTACGTTAGTCTGTTCTGGCTGTTTTCATACCATATCCCAATACGCAACCGATGTGACTCACACTTCGTATTTCTGACTCACTAATGCACTCTCGGCTCTTATATCTCGATACAACCTACTCATGATGAATTCTCTTCCCCACCTGCTACATGCATCACGGAATTGCCACGCGCTTCTCATCAATCTGGTAAGGCCTCAAACGGAAGCGCCTTCACTGTAAAAAAACTTTCCGTTTAACCACGGTTTACCCGAATTAGCTCCGCATTCCGTTCGAGGCTTTCTAGATCACTTCCTCTAAAAAAAAAAGAGAAACAATATAAAAGCTCACAATTTCTTTCTCACTCATCATCTGCATCTTAATCTCTTTCTGCTGTATTTCATTTAACAAAAAAAAAATCATCTCAAAACTCCTTCATTGTTCAAATCAAAACAAATAATTATCAGGAGGTCGAAGCTACCAGCACGCTGCCAGTAAGTATATCGCGGCATTTGGCTGCCCCTGCAACCCTCACCATCAAATTCATTTGCACTAAGATGGAATGAGCGGTCGTTTCGGTTCGATTTTGGTTTTCGATTGTTTGTTTTTCCCCACCACCACGTGTACTTGCATGTTTCTAATCTTCATAATCTTCGTTCCTCGTGCTAGAGCTCGAGCATGTTTTACAAACACATAAAAAAATGTCATCTTCAGTTTCGTATTTCTTCCGCTCGCTGTTAGTAATGTTGTTTGGTTCGATTTCAGTTGCGTAACAGAAGAATTTTCGGTTTCCCCTTTGTATTTGTTTACTTGTTATCTGTTATATGTCGAGCTGAACAGCCTTTCGTTGTGTTGGAATGACGCTAGTCGTTTGTTTTTTTTTGTTGTATTGTCGTTTTTTTTTATTGCTTTAAAGCACCAGGACCAACACACCCGGAAGCACCAGAAGCCGTGTGTGTGTGACTGGCAGATTGAAGTGTTTTCTTTATTGTTACTAACTCTCATCCACTCTTTGTGTTGTTCTCGGAATCGTATTTCCCCTCCGCTTCATCTATCCTGCCCTGTAGGATTTGATGGTGGGCGATGAGGCATCCCAGCTCCGGTCGCTGCTGGAGGTGTCCTACCCGATGGAGAACGGTGTCGTGCGCAACTGGGAGGACATGTGCCACGTCTGGGACTACACGTTCGGGCCGAAGAAGATGAACATCGAGCCGACGAACACAAAGATCCTGCTGACGGAGCCGCCGATGAACCCGACGAAGAACCGGGAGAAAATGATCGAGGTGATGTTCGAGAAGTATGGCTTCGACTCGGCGTACATCGCGATCCAGGCGGTGCTGACGCTGTACGCGCAGGGGCTGATCAGTGGCGTGGTGATCGACTCCGGGGACGGCGTGACGCACATCTGCCCGGTGTACGAGGAGTTCGCCCTGCCGCATCTGACCCGCCGGCTGGATATTGCCGGCCGCGACATTACACGCTACCTGATCAAGCTGCTGCTGCTGCGTGGTTACGCGTTCAACCATTCGGCAGACTTCGAGACGGTGCGGATGATGAAGGAAAAGTTGTGCTACATCGGATACGACATTGAAATGGAACAGCGGCTCGCACTCGAGACTACCGTGTTGGTGGAGTCGTACACGGTAGGTGGCCCGCTCCGTTTAGTGGGTATTCGGTAGAACAGATCGATAGCGGTTTCTTCTGTTTGAAAAAACACATTGAAAGATCCATGTCATCAGTGTTCTGGGTAGACATTTGAACTATGAATTATGAAGTACTTATCTTGAAGCATTTCCATACCAGTGCGGAGTACGAACATCAATTTTCTAGGAACTAACTTACTGTCTTCCTGAAATGGCGTACGATAAGCGTATATCTATTGCTACCGGTAGGCAATATTTAAAGTTTAGCAATCTCGGAAGTACTTGTCAGAAAATTTGCTGGTGAAGAATTAAGCGAGCAGGAGACGTTCAACGAACGATTTTCAATTACGCAATCAAAACATGCGACTCATCCAACCCGAGATCTCAACACGTGAATCAACCGGTGTGTCGAATTTTTTTTTATTATAAGGCTTGCATCGCAAGAAAACGTTCCAAAAACCCAAGACTATCTCGAAAAAAACCTAAAAGATCTCGATATTCCAGGAAATGTAAAAATATTTAGATTCATACACAAGTGCACCAGTTAGACGATATTGCTCACGTTTTCCAACCACGTTTCACCAGCTACCGGACGGGCGCATGATAAAGGTCGGTGGCGAGCGGTTCGAAGCACCGGAAGCGCTGTTCCAGCCGCACCTGATCAACGTCGAGGGCCAGGGCATCGCCGAGCTAGTGTTCTCAACGATCCAGGCGGCCGATATCGACATGCGATCGGAGCTGTACAAGCACATCGTGCTGTCCGGCGGCTCGACCATGTATCCGGGCCTACCGTCACGGCTCGAGCGCGAAATCAAACAGCTGTATCTGGAGCGCGTGCTGAAGAACGACATCGATAAGCTATCCAAGTTCAAGATCCGCATCGAGGATCCACCGCGGCGAAAGGATATGGTTTTCATCGGTATGTTTTGTGCCATCAATCCGACTTCTAGCTGTCAACTCCTAACATTACCTTTTGTTTGCGTCCTCTCCAGGTGGCGCTGTGCTGGCGGAGGTGACTAAGGACCGCGATGCGTTCTGGATGTCGAAGGCGGAATACCAGGAGCAGGGACTGAACGTGCTGAAAAAGCTGAGTACGCGCACTAGCAACTAAGCCCTAGAGCAAGGAAATTTGCGCTAAATACGGTATGGATGAATGGAAGATGGATACGTCAAAACCCATCGCCGAAACAATCGGAACTTCAATTCAGTTGGGTATTGGGGATAACCAACGTTCGCATTTGAAACGTCTAACGCCAGCTAGATTACAATTAAGCAATACTGTGGCGGCGCGGTCCCGTATGCAGGTTCAGTAATTGTGAATTCCATTTAGTCTTTATCGTGTATATCGAACCGACGTGTTCTACGAGTTCTTTTATATCTACTTTAGGGCGCTGTATTTTTAAATATCTGCAATTCGCGTACTATTTCCGCTATTTCCGTACTAGTTAACGGCAATCCACGTACGATTTGTTTTTTGTCGTAGCATTATTTTTCTTTCCATTTATGCATTTGTTTCGCGATGATTGTGGCGTTGTCACGACGCATGAAATTTTGTTTTTTAATTTTTTGTATAAATTCTCTGTATTTTTTTTTATTCCAACAAATATGTTTATTAAAATATGCGTTTACTGATTGTAAAAGAGTATTTGTTCTGTATGTACGCGAGTGCCGGTTGGTTTTCGGTCGGATAGTTTTCCTGTATTTGAATGTTGAACGGGCGCAACACAGTACACATACACACGATTGGTAGAGGGGGGAAAATTTACAAACGAACAAAGAGCTGCCAAACGATTACCAAAAAAAGGAATAAAACAATTTAAAATTTGCTTCCCGTAACGTTTAATCCTGTGTACGGATGTGTGTGGGTGCGAAACGAGAAAGCAATTCTCCTTCCGCATCACTGCAACGGGAAGTGAAATGAGCAAAGCATGAGTGTGCGTGTTTTGTGCAAAATATGAGCGTGTCATAACAGCAAAGGGAGGGCAAGCGGAAGAGCAGCAGGAGCAGAAAACGATGGACCGAAAATCAAACAGAACAACAAAGTAAACAACAAACAACAACAAATTAACCGAAGAAAGTATTGGCTTTTGTGACCTGGATTCGAGATTGGAGAGCGCAAACGTACTAAAGGTGTAGAGAATAAAGTTACAATGTGAAAACTAAAGAGGGTCGAATCGAGAAACGCGAAAGAAGGTGGGTTGGGAGGTTGAGAAACGACGTTTACCAGCTGTTGTGCAATCGCATGCTACCGACGATAGGAAGGTGAAAATAAATTACAGAAAACAGCAAGGAAGGGTAGGGCGTGTGGAATTGAATCTACTTGAAACTGTTCCTACCGCACTGTCAGCTCATTATGGGACATTACTTTGACATTACTGAGCACTTGATAAGGCAACTTGTGAACGTGTGTGCGTGTGTGGATTGGGGATGTAGACGAGTGTGGTTGGTGAAGAGCGGTTCGATTTAGTGGCGGCAGGCGTGCGGGACATCCTCCGGGTTTTCGCAGGTGAGCGACTCCTCGTTGAACACCTTACCCTCGCCGCAAGTAATCAGACGCGGATGGCCATCGACGCAGGTGATCAGCCGGTGGCAATCGCCGGGCACGGGGTAGCGCGGGTACGGCCAGAATCGGGCGGCAACCGTTCCGGACGGCACCGACTGCGGGCACTTGAAGCCGACAACTGCCTCCGGGTTGCAGGAGTCGAGCAGCTGATCCGGCCAGTTACAGCCGTGGATGCGGTGATCGTACACCAGACCCGGTTCGCACAGCTCCTGGTGTACCTCGCCGAACGCGCACTTGTGGTAGCTGGTGGAGCATTCGGCCGCGTCCGGGTAGACCCCGAACAGGTACTCGCAGCCAGGCGTCGACAACGGTGTCTGGTCGGTGGCGAACTTCCGGTTGCCGCACTCGACCGCCCAGTTGTAGTTGCAATGGTTGTGCACCGCACCCTTACCGTCGAACAGCAGCCCGTTCTCGCACGTCTCGAGCGTGAGCGTACCGTTCGTGCAGAGGAAGAACTGGTCGCAGTGGTCCGGGTGCAGGTACGCCTGCTCGCCGTATGGTTCCGGGCAGCTCGGGGCCGCAGCAGCGGATGCTGTTGGAGAAGAAATAGGAGCAAAATGTCGTATTTTAGTACACCCAGTGGTAAGTTCGGCACAGCAGAATCATTCAATAGTTTTCAAGATGTGTCTTAGACGTCCTAAACCCGCGTCGGAATCAACCTCTAATTTTCTAGAAATAATTGATCAAAATTTAAACTACATCGGACATATGCATTACACTGCTCTTTGAGACCAGTTCGAGTTCGAATATCTTTTTCATTGAAGTACTCTTTGAGGAGAAGCGTAAGTCTAATCATTGGGTTCTAGCTAATGAAATTTCACGAAATAATTTAGCGAAGTGCAACGAACATCTACTAAATTCCAATATGCTACCCTTTAATTCCGATCTAGTATTGCTTTTGAAATATGATAGCTCGAAATGTTTATATTTCTGTTACAAAATCTGATCTCGATTTAATTTCCAATTCTCATAACTGTACAGTATATGATCGAACTAGAACACAGAAAGCGATCAGGTGCTGACCTCATCGACTAGCGTTAAAGCGTTGCTAACTCAACTGGATCGGTACGAACTCGAACGACCAAACCAACTGGTTTCTTCCCGTGCTTTGGTGCTTTCTTCCCGACTGCTCTTTTACGTCACTCCAGCAAAGCAGGTGAAAGGCAAGTCCCTCGCGACAGGAACACTTAAAAGGATTCTGAAAATCAATCCTACCTCCCTTCTCCCTGTCGCCATCATCGTGCATTGTCCTTTCACAACGAGCGAGCGGGGTTTTTTTTCTTCAGAAGATCTCGTTTGAAGTTTTTGGAGATTGTTGTTCCTTGTAAATCGTTTTTGTGCTGGTTCGTTTTTGGCGTAGATTAATTGTTTCCAGTGATTGCGGCAGCAACTAAACAGGTTCTGACCAAAGCTGGCTATCTTATGTTGCCATAGCAACATGGTTCATTGTACTACCGCTCGTTCCTAGCTCATTACCCGTTGTTTTCGGGTGCTTTCAAGGACTCTTAAAGACCCGTGGTGTCGAACGTGCTGGTGTGCTTTTGCAGTTTTTTTTTTGTGAAAGGATACTGATCGGACTGACAAAAAAAGTAGTGCACCAATTAGCCGAATCCTGCTTCCTCACGCGGGCGTTTCGCAACGCACCATGCCGATTTCGTAATCCAACCTATCCAATCCCCACCCGCGTTTGGTTTTGTGCAGAGACCTTTTGTCGGTTGCTTTGCTTTTGCGCAAAAAATAAGCCGTCGGGCCCGTGAAGGTGGGCGATAAAATAGAGCAAAGCAGGCGGGAAAATGGCTCCGGGCTTCATTACGCCATCGGAAAGCCGAAGCCGGGCGGGTTGGCATTCGCTATTAATTCGCGGCTAAGTAGGACCGCCACCGGCTGGGGAGCTGGTGGTGAGATGCTCTCGATGCCCCCGCACGCGGTCCATTACCGAAAATCGAAAGTCAATCGGAGTAAAACCCGGAGGTGACGGAGAGAAATCTATGCTGGCGGTGCTGACCGCCGATCGCAACGGAGTTATTACGCGAGTCCGTACTGAGAGGGGGCCAAACGGTCAATGCACGGGTGTCGACGAGCGACATTGTAGCTGGCGAACCCGTCAACGCCACCCGTGTCCGTGTCGCTTCTGCTCCACAAAGCGTGCGGCCTCAACTCAACTGAAGCAACTGCACCACGCCACGGTATGCCAAGGAAAGGGAAAGCGCCGTCGCCTGTATGCACGGAACGGCGCCGGAGCGTTGGAGAACCTCGCGAGGATTGCACAATTTTAATTGTAAACCGAGCTGCTGCCGCAACAGAGACCACTCGCGCGGTGTGAGAGCAAAGCTGACACAGACACACACAACAACAACAAAAATTATGGCGATTCCATCGCTCCCACCCCGAAAAAGGACCGTCAAAAGGGACCCGTTTCGGAGCGGAAACCGCTCGAGGTCAGGGCACGAGCGTGCACGAAGGGCCGCTCATGGGAAAGTAACCCGCCCTGCTTGTGGTCCCCGTGTACCGAAACAATAACAAAAAAAAACTGACGGGCGCGCGATCGTCAACTGTCAAAATCGTAACGAAATACTTGTGCGGCCGGTTAAGCGACGAACCCGAGAAATTGACTTTTTTGATTACTTTTTTTTTGGTATTTTTCGTAAGAAGCACACACACACACTAGCGCGTTTGTTTTGGTAGGTCCTGTGCTCGGCCTTGTGTTGTGACTTACCGTGCGCCACTAGCGCCAGGCTGAGAATGGCTCCGAACAGCTTCATGCCTGCAGCTTCAAGTCCTTTTGAAAGGGATAGGGACGGGTGAGCTGGTTGATTGTTGTTTGGCGGTGCGAAAGGCCCGTGCCGGGGTTCGGGGAGAAGGTGACAGGAATAAAACAACCACTACCGGGTCGCTTGATCGAGGAAGTGACCGATCGCTCGAACACTCGCACGCAGAGAAAGCACGGTCCCACTATAGTTGTGTACGTGTGTATGTGTAGATGTGAATGAGCAAATAAGGATGACGAGAATGTGTGTGGGTGCGTGTATGTGTGTGTATGTGTGGGAAGAGAGATAAACAAACAGGTGTTAGAAACAAACAAACCGAATACGCGCACTAGGAACAGTGTATGCAGATTGGCGAAACCAGGCGTGACAGAAACAAACTGATGCAGAACTTGGAATGAGAAAAGGCTCCTGGTCTAGCCCGTGCCTAGTGTACGTGTGCGTATGTTATCTGTGTGGGTGGCGATCCGGCCGAGCCCCGAAAAAGTCGTACCGGTGTGGCTCGAATCCGCTTTACGAATGGCTGACGGTCGGTGCGCAGTACCGCGACCAAGCCAGCCTGCCAGTGCGGTCGACGACGACGACGACAGCGTCCCCTCCCTCTGTCACTGTCCAAGCTACGCGCGCAGTAGCCCCACACCGATTGCATAGGGGCAAGCGATCGAGAGCGGGAGAAACAGAGACGGAGCCATAGATAAGACGAAGGAGACAGAGCGAGCGAGCACTGAAAGCACAAAAAAAAATGCACAACTAAGTTGAAGCGGGCTCGCAAGTCGCCAAACGAGCTCACTAGGTGCTAGGCGGGAGAAGCAGCTGTTGGGGCGGGAGGAGAAGGAGGTCCTCTAAAAGTGACTCTCGCTTGGAGTTCGTTTCATTTGCTTTCGCACCCAACACGCTGCATGGCTTTGTTATTTTTTTATTTGAAAGAGGGAGCTGGGAGACGAGGTTGACGATTGAATCTCCGTCCAGGTCGAATGAGTGTGAGAAAGAGATGGCGAGAGAGAATGATGGTGCTACAAACTGAAGCGAGTGGGGAGAGATAATTCGACATTTCAGACTATCGTGGACTTGTCACCTCTGAGCTGAAGTAAACGATCGACCGCAAAGGTTCCAGAGGTTAGGAGCATTAGCACATTTGAAGCACCTGCTTGCTGCTCTGATAGAGATAGATCTTAATGGTATTTGAAGATACTTGAATCTCAACGCCACATGGCGTGCATCAAATCCCGTCTAAGCTCGCAGTACTGACATTTTGGTTATGGGCATATGAAGTCGAGGAAGTCTAGAAATGGTAGTATACAAATATTATAATGTAAGTGATGTACAGCAAAAATTAATTCCTTTAGTAACTTATTATTGTACCAACACCAATTCTATTAGAGCAAAAGTACTTCAAATGCCATTTGACAGATGACGTTTGTGAAATTGGTATGGTTTTGTGGTAACATTTCCAACATTATGGTAGATCTATGCAAGTAGATCTTTTCTGATCATTTCACACGATCAATAATTGATTAGATCATAGTCCACTACAATTTTGCTAGTATTAGTGAGATTCAAACGAGGTAGTGTTTGCTCTTGAAAGTCGATCATTGGGTTTCATTTTTTGTTCGCTATTGCTCTACGGTTTGTTGCGTACCCTTTTCAGTACGCCTTCCCCCGTCACTAATTACTATGTTACTAACTCCAGCGCGCCAGCCAGCCAGCCAGCCAGCCAGCCAGGTGACTCACTGCGTTCCCGTAACCAATGGCGCCTCGAAGCACGAACCGAGATTGGTAGAACCTTTTACAACCCTCCGCACTTGGTGCCTCAACCGCCACAAACTGGCCGAGTTCACGGTACCGGCCGTAACATTCACCACCGATCGCCGCGCTCGAGTGAACGGAAATCGAAAGTGAAATAATGCGTTCTCGCACGGGGCCCCTTTGTAACCTGCCCGTTTTGTGTGAAATGGTCGCATTGCGTGCGTGCTGCGCATTTTGTGGCGAGCTGTTAGCTAATCAACCGTAGCCACGGACGCAAATGATCGAACCCTTTTTTTTTTGTGTGTGTGCTGAAAGGCGCCCGACCCGACCCGAAGTTGTTGATGAAGCGCTCGTAACGCTCTTGCAAAGATGGTGGATAGGGGGAGGAGGGGTAGTACAGTGCGTGTTTCCCGGGTGGCGCAAAGAACGAGCCGATGGCAACATCATTCTGGCGGTGGTACCGACTAGGTTGCGCGTGTTACATAAGGAAAACACCATTTCAACAAATGTCCCATATCGAAGTCGGCCGTTTTTTTGTTTTTCGGTGATGGAGATCGCCAAAAATGTCAGACTACTTCGCCGCCCACGTGCTAAAAAACTGGAGTCACACGAGGCATCGGAAAGTGGAATCATAAATACGAAAGGAACCGCACAGCTCATTATCAACCAAAATGTAAAATCCCCTCGACACATGCCAAGGCCAACGTTGGATATTATCGCCCGACGGGCCAACGGCAGCCCCTAACCCAGATCATCGACCAACGCCTATCTACATCTGAGTTTTTGCTGTTTCGGTTAAGAATAACGCACAGAGTGGACAACGCTTTAGTTGTACTAGAACAAAAAAAAACAAACCGCCCATGGCTCTACTTTATTGGTTAGCTGAGTAAGTGACACTGCGAACTGGTCCAAGGCCTTACGGCTCCGGGTCCGTCTCGGGATTGTTGTACCAGTCCTCGCTGGAAACAGACAATGGGCGATTACTACGCGGTACCGGACGCGGTTGCCTGCGCGTACTTACCATCCCGGCACGTTCTCCGGATCGTCGCAGCGTTGTAGGTCCTCGTTGTAGACCATGCCCTGCTCGCACGTTCCCTGCCGGGGTTCGATCCCGTTCAGGCAGATGTAGAACCGCTGGCAGTCGTCCGGGTGTGGATAGTTCGGGTGCGTCACGATCTGCCCATTTTTGTCCATCTTCGGCGCATTCTTCGGGCACTGGAAGCCATCGTTCAGTTTCTCTGCGAAGCGCGAAATTTGCAGTTCTCAAAATGTCGCCGCACGCTGTGCTACTTACTGTTGGCGTTGCTACCGCAACCCTCGCGGTTGGCCATATCCGGCCAGACGCAGGTCCCGGTCGTCTGGTAGAAGTGAAGTCCGGCCACGCACATCATCTCCAGCTCGCGCCCGTTCACGCAGTTGTAGAAGATATTGCAGATGGATGGATCCGGATGCGGGAAGAAGCCATTCTGGCGCGGACATACACCGACCGGTTTCGGTGGCTCTGGATGAAGATAATCCGAAGCTTACTGATCAGGTACCGTGTGCGTGAGGAAGATGTCGAAGAGGCACTTACGAAGCTCCTTGCGATCGCGACACTGCACGTTGAACACCTGGTCGCACTTGTTGACCAGCTTGCTGTCCGGGTTGAAGACGAGCCCGTCCGGGCAGAGCTTCTCCGTGACGCGCCCCTCGTCGCACTCGTAGTACTTGTCGCACTGGTACGGATCCTCGAACTGGCCGTCCGGTTTCGGGCAGGTAAACTCAAAATAGTCGTCCGACTCGTCTGCCGCCGCTGCCAACGGGAGGAGAGAGATTGGAGGGATCCTGGCAGTAGAAAGTAGCGTACGATATGCGGAAAAAAGCAAGCTGCCACTTACAGCAAACGAGCGCTACGGCCATCAGGAAGGGCAGGATGAGGTGAACGCGCCCGCTCATTGTTGGGTTCGGGAGCCGGTCGTGGTGGTGGTGTTTGGAAAATGAAGATCGACCCAAGACGTTCCTCCAGTTCTTGACCTCTGGGACACACTGGTACTCTCGTGCGCTTGTCCTCAGCTCCCGGATCTCGATCCGCACGTTAGCAGCACAGGCAGCTCACTAGACGGTGGCGTCGGTGAGGTCCGTACTTTTTAGCGCCCGTGCCCGTCCAGCTTGACCCGCCCGACTGCCGGAGCCGGAGAGCTTTGGGCTCGTCGACTTGGGCTCCCTTCCCATCCCATGACGGATGCGCCTCGTCCTCTCGCGAAGTCGCTGCTCTGGATGGTTCCATCTCACGCATCGACCGTACGCCAGCGCCACTCCTTTCGATCTTACTCAACACACACAGCCTCCCGTGTGCTCCACTAGACTCCCCCGTCCTGCCACTTCCTGCGCACACACGACCGCACGGACGACCGTTTCTTCCCTTCCCCCTTGACGAAACGGGCTATTGAGTAATTATGTAAACGGCCAGTTGTGTTGTGCCAAACTGGTTTGCTTCCTTCTGGTGTGCGATTGTTCGCTCGCTCGGTCCAGATGGTCGGCCATAATGGAACACTACTGCTACGTCCACATCCTATTCCTCCACCTCTGCATGCGTCCCAAGGAGGGAGACGAGACGAAGAAGAGAGAAAGAGATCGAGCGAGAACGAAAAAAAAAGCGAAGATGCTGACTGTTTGCGTGGTTGTGTCTCTGTGTACACGGTAACACTTTCTCTCATTTCGCTGGCCGGTTTATGCAATCGGCAGTGACGCCATATTGTACACCACGCGACTACCACCTCGCCAACAACTAATTGGAACCCCTGCACAACGCTTTCCAACTAATTAGACTGCAAGCTCGCGGCCAAGAGGAGTCACAAGGCCGAAGCAGCCAAAGCCTTTTGTATTCCAAACAGCGCCACAGCGCCGTCACTGGCGTGTGGACAACATGGCGCCGCTTCTGCACGCGGCCGAAGTTCTCGAACACCCGCCCGGAGATGATTTAAATCCAACATCCATAAAACCCGCCGAAAGGTGAGATAACACGTTCAGACAAGATACGGGGTTTGTGTGTCGTTTGGATTGATTTTTTCTTCTTTTATTTGTTTCTAATTCCTCACATATAATCAGGCTTGGATGTATTATTCATTAGGTAGTTTTCTTTATTACTCTTTTCCCAGCGCCGAAGGTCGACTTCTTTCCAATCGGCGCTCGTCATTCTGACTTTTTCTCTCGGGCTTCTTCTGCTGGTATCCCACTGTTTCTTATACGTATATATTATGCAAATATAGCGACGGCTTCTGGCAGGGATCGCCGATACCCGCAAGGCATATTCTGTAGATTTGGGTGCAATTTAGACAGCCGTGTCGAGTCACGTCACGTATCGCACCGGCAGAAGAGAAATGAGAGCACAGAGGTGCACAGAGGAGTGAAGATTGGGGTGCGTGGAAGATTGGAAGGATTGAGAAAGAGATTGATAGATGAGGTGATGGTGTGCGCTGAGGTAACTGCACAAGAGCGAGAGTGCGGAAATCGAGGGGGACAATGGATTGAAAGCGAGCAGACAAGAGATATAGGAAGAAATAGAGACAGAGAGAGAGAGAGAGAGAGAAAGCCCAAGAAACCGTTGTGGAGAAAGACGAGCGAGCGGGCGTGCGATAGAGTGCGATAGAGCGAGGAACAGTGGAACAGTAAGGTCAATAGACTTTCGCTTTTGGAGCAGCACAAAAAGCCTACCCGAAGTGATTGATTGATCGTGAGTGAGCGAGGGAGTGAGTGGAGGTTCGGTTGATGGACGTTTCTGCGGGCACAACGGGGTGGGGTGGGGTGTGGGGGACGTGATCCGACCGGCGAGCGCCTACTTCTGCGGCCCGAAACGATCCCAAACGTGAGGCCAACGAGTCCAGTTGCGCAGTAGTCGGCTTGTAGGTGTGGGAGCAACGTATCACAACGCATATTAAGTAGCTATTAGTAGCAGCGACACGGAGCTCTCGGAGCCGTGCGCCTATCAGTTCTTGGCACCTTCCTCCTCCTTGTACCAGTCTTTGCTGTTGTGGGGAAAGAGACAGAGAGAGAGAGAGAGAGAGCGAGAGAAAGCAGATTAGATTGATGTTATTGACCAGGAGCAGTTCAAAGTGGAACACTCCCCGGACACTTACCACTCCGGCACGTTCTCCGGATCGTCACAACGCTGGAGGTCCTCGTTGTAGACCATCTTGGCGTCGCACTGACCGAGACGCGGCTCGATGCCGTTCAGGCAGTAGTAGAACCGGGAGCAGTCGGTCGGATGCGGGTAGTTCGGGTGCGTGATGACCTGTCCGTTCTTGTCGTACCGCGTCTCCTTCGGACACTGGAAGCCATCGTTCAGTTTCTCTGCGGAGATATAGCGCGAAGAGCTCGATTAGTATCGACCACACAACGCAATCGCAGTCGCACTCACTGTTGGCGTTGCTGCCGCATCCCTCACGGGCCGCCACGTCCGGCCAAACGCACGTGCCGGACTTCTCGTCGAAGTGGAGCCCACCGGTGCAGGTCATCTCGAGCTCCTCGCCGTTAATGCAGCTGTAGAACACGTTGCAGATCGACGCATCCGGGTGGCTGAAGAAGCCGTTCTTGCGCGGACAGTAGTCGGTCGTACCCTGCGGTGGCTCTGGAGAAGAAAAAACACCCAATCAGTAAACGCGAGTGGCCGGCCGGTCGGCTGCTAGGCTCGCTGACTTACGAAGTTCGAACCGGTCGCCGCAGTCCACGTTGAAGGGCTGGTCGCACTTGTTGATGAGCTTAATCGTCGGATCGAAGACGAGCCCGTCCGGGCAGAGCTTCTCCGTCGCCTCGCCCTCGTCGCACACGTAGTACTTGTCGCATTGCACCGGATCCTCGAACTGGCCGCGGTTCTTCGGACACTTGAACTGCGCCTCTGTGGACAAACAAGCGCGTGCGTTAGACGTCACGCCACGGCACGGCACGGTTCACGCCCTCAGCTAGCTTACCGACGATGGCCGCGGGCAGGACCAGCAGCACCGCTGTCAGTAGCACCCCACCGCTGACAGTCATTGTTTCTGGATGGCGTTGGATCTGCGCTCTGCGGTGAACGATAGAAGGCGGCACAACGGTCGGGCACTGCGAACGGGCTCTGGCTACCAGACGTTCCCGTAGTTACCGATAAACTACGCGACGCCGATGATGCGACTCTCACTTTTGTTTGCCCCAACAGCCGCACAGGCTTCGGGTGCCCCACGGGAGAGGGGGCACCCCCTCCTCCACCTCCCCAAACACTCCCCCCCCCCCCCCCCCCCCCGTCGAGTGGATCCGGTCCGAATAGGCTCGAGGTGGGGCGAAGTGCGCGGACCAGCGGCCGGTGGAAGGTGCGAAGTGTCTATGTGTGTGAGAGAGTGTGTGTGTGAGTGGGTGGGTGGGGCAGAGGGGACGGTGTTGCGGAGGGTTCCTGGGCCACCGTCTCTTTCTTTCGGGAAGGTCCGCCACATCCTGCTGGTCGTGTGCCCGCGAGCCCTACCACCCATACTTATGCGCCTGATATAATACCCTGCCACCAATATGGCGGCCAAGTCTCCCGCCGGTCGGGCCTTGGCACTGGGAGCTACGTTGCAAAACCGTACCCGATTCGAATTTCGGGCTCCACCACCCACCCCGCGCCCCTCGATCGCCCGTTCGGCATCCCCTCCCCCCCACCCGAGGCCAAAATCTGGGTGCGACCCGCCCCGGTACGGTACGGCGAAGAATGTGAAATGGATACGGTCTTGGAGACGCCACGCTTTGCGGTGCGATGTGGCAAGTACCGCCCGGGTGCAGGCGCTCAAGCCCTGGGTGCGGCCCGGTTTGAGAATCGATCGTTGTATAAGTAATTGGCGGTGGTGGTTGTGCCTTGGTGGGCTGCGTGGGCATTCGAAAGCGAACCACGCCACGGCATGACAATTTTCTCGCGCATGTTCTCGTCCGACCCGTTTGACTGTAAGTGGCATTGGGCGAACTTCACCTGGGGGGTGGGAGCTGCCGGGGGGAAAGGGGGAGACGGTCGGGCCAACGCTGGGCTTCCTGTTTTGGTTTACTGCACACACATATGCATTAGGTGGCGGTAGGTAGCGTTTCTTTTTTTTGTGTTGTGTGTGTCAGCCTACCGTCACGCTATTGTGTTTTTCTTTTCCTCCTTTCCTTTTTTTTCTTCGCTGCTCTCGCTCTACGGGCCGATTTGGAGCAAGACCAAAGGCCAACGCTTCGGTGCAGAGATCACAGCCACGAAATCGATTTCCTGAAAGATCTTTCCAGCGTGAGAGAGAAAGAGAGAGAGAGAGCGAAATGGAGAGCGAGTGAATTGAGCAGCGTGTTATCGTGCTGAAAATAAGGTACTTGAAATGAAAAGCTTAGTTGACAGTTAGTTAGCCGTAAGAGTGGTGGTAACACCTGCTGCCTTAGCCTTGACAGGTAGAGCTTCCGCAAAATTTTGTGCGCCGTGTGTGCTTGGAATAAGCGTATCGTGCCTCAGTCTGTAACGTTCGTCCATCGTGAGTAGCGATCCGCAATGAGACTCACTTTGCAGTGAGTGAAGAAATAAACCCGAGCGTGTTCCATCTGCAACCACTGAACATCCGATCGGAAGACTCCGCGCTCGCATGGCTCATGGCATCCAAACGCCATTTTGACACTCTCGCTTTCAGTGGTGCGAGATCAGGTTACCCAGCATGGGAATTTCATAATCACCAGCCCCAGCTCCCCACGGTTTTGTAGGTCAACGCGGCGCGTTATTTAATATCTCCCGGAGCCGGTTCTATGCTCCCGAACGCGCTTGCCTCACATCATCATCCTGCAACATCCTCCACGCGGTCATGTGTTTTTTCTTCTTCTTCACCTCCTCCTCCTCCTCCTCTTCCTCCATAAATAAATTGAACCGCTTTCGAGTTTTTTTTTTTATTTTCGCTAGCCTTCGTGGTCACAAGCGGTCGTGCGCAAAAAAAAAGAAAACAACACAAAAATGGGAGGATGCCTTGTGGGTGAGGGACTGGGACGCGCCCGGACCGGTTTTGGCTTTGGGTAAGCGTTGTTTACGTTACTTTATCTTGATTGTTTCACTTCACGCCGGATGCTGCGTGAGATTCACTTTCAAGGGTGAACCGGCTGGCGATGGTGATGTGGCTAGTTGCGATTATCGCACAGCTCTTTGGAATATTGATTTATGGTCAGACGATGGGAAGTTGGGATGTTGTGTTCCCAAGTTACTGATACGTAATCGAAACGGACACTTTACTCTTGAGGCCAATTATGAGGCGTGGAATAATCCAATTTATGATAAAAAATTAAACCGAATTACATGGACAGTAACTTGATCAAAAATAGCCTAACTTCATGTGTGGAGCATACGCAGCGGGTTTTAACAACTCCTGGACTTACTCATGCAGCTCTTACGGTATTAAAATCTCAATTTGCTGGCTGAAGTCCAGGCATTGTATTCTTTCTTTCAGAGCTTATGGGAACAATGCGCATTGAGAAATTGTGAAAGGTACTTTTAAGCGAACTCCCGCGAAGAGACAGTCTCAGACGTAGTCAAACCCAAGCTTGAAGGAAACATCAGTAGTTCAGTTCCCGTGCGAAGAACAAAAAACAGCTTTAATGATATGCACGACACAGCAGGCTCTGGTGGAACCGCCATGCAGGTTCTCCAACGCCAACGAGAGGAGCCACGTCTGTTGTCTCACTTTCGGCTGCCGCTACCAGGCGATCAGGCACGGATGCGGGGAGCAGTTCTGGTGCCTGCGCAATGACGGACGGGCGTCTACCTTCTCCCATCGCCATCGCCATCGCCAATCGCCATCACGCGCCACCGACGACGATCGGTGTGGTCTAGATAAAGGGAACCGGTTCCATCGGGCGGCGAACAATTTCCACGTAAATGTGATCCAGTTTCACCACCGCGCTCCAGTTCGGCATCACAACCGCACCGTCATCATGGATTCAAGGATGTTTGGGCCGGCTCCCCCCGTTCGCGCCCCCGTTCTCCCCTGTCCCGTCGCCATCCCAGACACCCCCCCCCCCCTCTCTCTCCTCGCCGGAGCCTTTCACCGAAATGTCAGCGCAGCGAACGGGAACGAACGGGCCGTACCGCAAAAGGGCAAACCGTGAGCCGCGCAGTCCCGCCTGCGATCATTCTAGAATGGGCCCATTTGGCGGCACCAAACATCCTCCTTTCACAAACATGCGATTGCGCTGGGTGACGCTGGGTTTGCAATTAGCATTCTCGCAGATTGCTGCACGATGCCGATAGACGAACCCCTTTCGGCAAGCGAAATGTCACCATCCTGTTCGGGGAGCAACGTAGTCGTTCTTCGTGTATGTGTGTGTGTCACTAGTTTTATTTGTTTTTATTACTCAATCATGATTGAGGGAGCAGTACAGTGCCGTACCAATAAAAGGGGTTTATCATAGTTTTAAAACAAAAGTACAAAGGTAATGAGTCTTTTCGTTTGGCAGTGCTAACCAACCACCGCTACGTCTACTGCTAAGCACTTGTCAGCCAGCGTCTCGGGCCCGGCCATCTTGTCCGGGGCCGGGTCAGCATTTTGTCGATTTGGAATCTTTAATTTTGCCGCTTCGATTACCGCCGCCACGTGTCGCCTGGGATGTCCCGCGCGGGTTCTCCACCATCTGGAGCACCGTTCGGGGGTTCCCGTGGATGTTGACTTCAGTCTACGCGAATGCTCTCGATCTAGGCTCGCTAGCCTCTTGTCATTGGCGTTTTGAGGATGGGGAGAAAGGGGCAGGCAAGGGGTTCGAAAAAGGAGATGCAGGATGGGTGGGATGGGGTTTGGACGAGGCGCTAGCAGCACCGTCGAGCTTAGTTCTTCTTCTCATCGCTCTCCTTGTACCAGTCCTCGCTGTAAATGGCAAAAATAGCAGGAGCAAATAAGAGAGGTTAGATCAAAACCGATCCCCACAGGCACAGTTTCCAAGCGCCGCCACCTACCATCCGGGGACATTCTCCGGTGCGTCACATCGCTCCGTCTCTTCGTTGTACACCTCGCCCACCTGGCAGCCAAGATCGCGAGGTTCCACACCGTTCAGGCAGACGTAAAACCGCTGGCAGTCGGTCGGATGGGCATACTTCGGGTGTGCCACGACCTGGCCGGCCTCGTCCGTCTTCTGCTCCTTCGGGCAGGTGAAGCCATCCTTCAGTTTCTCTGCGAATGTCGAAAGGAGCGGCTCAGTAGGGGGTGTTGGTGTTGGTGATACCGCACCGGACACTACTTACTGTTCGCGCCCGGATTGCAGCCCTGGCGGCCGGCATCGTTCGGCCAGACGCAGGTGCCTGTGTATTCGTCAAAGTGCAGCCCGGCGGTGCAGGTGATTTCCGTCGCCTCGCCCTCGATGCAGTTGTAGAAGACGTTGCAGACGGCCGGATCCGGATGGGCGAAGAAGCCGTTGCGGCGTGGGCAGAGCGTGTTACCGCGCGGTGGTTCTGTTCGGGATGGGAGCAAGAGAAGCCACGTGGTTACGTCCCCGTTCCGAGATTTTGGGCGTTCGTACACCTTGGGCGTTAACTTACGCAGCTCCACGCGATCACCACAGTCGACGTTGAAGGGCTGGTCGCATTTGTTGATCTTACGGATGGTCGGATCGAAGACGAGCCCGTCCGGGCAGAGCCGTTCGGTGGCGCGTCCATCGACACACTCGTAGTACTTGTCGCACTGCAGCGAGTCCTCGTACTGGCCATCCTTCGGCGGGCATTTGAAGCTCTGCGCATCTGGTAAGTCCAAACGGGAGAAAGAAACAACACAAACACACACATTGGAAAGTGAGGAACTGAGCGTGCAAAATTGCGTCATCTAAGTACGGACTCCGGAGAAATTGCACACCCGTAATTACATCCCCTTGCGTACCGAAACCGGAGTTACGGAGCAACAACACACGCCGGCAGACTCCAGTCGTTTCGCAACGGCACGATTGCAGCCGGGTGTGGGAGGTGGGAGAAATGCAGTCAATCAATATTCGGGTGGATTGCTTTGTGTTTGCGAAGACGTTGCCACCCCAACACCAAGAGTAACACACTCCATTGAATTGCTTTTCCTCTTTGGTGCACTGTTTCTCGCCATGTTGCGACAGGGTCATTCGGATTTGCTTCGCCTGCGCTCAGGGTCATTGCGCAGGCATCAGCCCTGTCATCCACCTGAGACGGCCCTGGACTAGGGCCTGTTCTGCTCGTTTCGTCCCAGTGTCTACGCGGCTTTACGAGCCACTGTTATCCGGCCAAACAATTGAACAATCAATCGGCGATTGGCAGAGCCTACGGCGGCGGAAATTGTATGCGACGTAAAGCTGACAGTGGACAGCGGAGAACAAGTCATCCGCGTCGAAGAAGACCTTCCGAAGTTTCAGAACGAGCGTTTCAATGCCTAGACGCGTGGTACTAGTGGTGCTACAAACATCTCTGCACTTACAGTGTAGAAGAATGTTCAGAAAAACTGCAAAAGTGCTTGAAAACTTCAAAATATAAAGTCTTCTCATCGATCAAGTACTGGCTTTATCGGGCAAGCCCACCATCTACTACGTACCGCCTGACCTGGGCTTGCATCGCTTTAAACCCAAACCGGATCTGCGAAAGGAGAAAGATTGGAGGCTTGGAGGGTAGCCGCAACAGGAAGAAAGCAAAAAAAAAAACAAACTAAAGCGGAGCAAATATAATAGGGTTACATAATGCCAGCGGCTGTCGGTTACCACATGGGTTGCCTTCCTTTTCACCAGCTCGCGTCTCGGTAATTTTGCCGCGTTTCACGCTTACCCACCCCGTGTGCCGTGTGCCTTCGCATGTGCGCAATTTCTGCAGCTACCGGCATTATGGCGGCAGCGTATCGCCGAAGGAAGCAATGGGTTATGAAAGTAAAAGTTCCGTTTCGGCACGCTCGTTTGTCGAGCTCTCGGTGAGCTGCGTTTTGGGAAGTCATCGCTTCCTGGAAACCTGCCACCCGATGACATAAGCTTGCCAGACAAAAATACGAAAACTTATTGTCTTTTCTGTTTATTTTTTGTTGTGTGTGCGTGTTTTTTTTTTTTTTTTTTGGTAACGCTGCACCCATTCGTTTCGTTAAATAGTACGTTATATAATGGAGTCTTTGAGGTCCATCCAGATCAAAATTCCAAACTGATCGGGCAAGTTTTTCGTACACCCTACACCTCTCGAACGCACACGTCGGACACGTCGGAAGCACTAATCCTTAACGCGGGATATACTTACAGACGCAGGCGGCTGTTGCCGCAAAGACGATCAAGACGTAGCGGCGCATGGTGGCTCCAAAATCCTGGTTGAAACGGTGGTTTGATTGCTGACGTACGCTGGGTTTGTTGGATCGCAACACACGGCCTCGGATCCTTGACGAATATCCTCCGCAAACACGGCTGCGCACACGCACTACGATTCGAGGATCACTAGCCAACGCTTGGTGAGGGAGCGCCAAGTCAGGCACTTCCGAGCACTTCAGTCGATTTGAATGGACTATCCGTGTGCAGGTGATAATACGCGCATTTTAGATGAATCCCTCTACGCCACCACCGGACCGGCAGAGGGGAAGGCCCCCCACGGGGGGGGGGGACGGTGGCGATCGGCGGTAAGCAGGATGTGGTAGCGCTTGCCCGTTCACTCCCCCAGACAACGGTTGCTGCTGCTGTTTCGCTTCGATGTTTCGGTCGTTCGTTTGCGGACGGAGTCTTCCGTCTCGGTTGGTTTTCTTTCGCTCTCTCTCTCTCTCTCCCACACGCTCTTTCTCTCTCTCTCTCCCGTGCTCTGTCCCGTACCGACTCGCACACGGCTGCAGTTGGTTAAGCTTTCTCATTTTCGCCGAACCATCATCGCACTACGTTCGCCATGTCATATTCCAAGTGCGTGTTGGAAACGATTTTTTGGAGGGGCGTCCAGGGAAGTCTAGTGTCTGGTGAGTGGAGCAGTAGGAAAGGAAGGTGGATGGCTAGGTGGAACGGGGGCAACCTACCAATCCCTAATAGCTCTTGGTAGCTGCGGTTTACGCACGGGCAGATCTCGGACGGCATGCAACTGACACGTCAACCGACTCAGGCCGACCGGCTGGTGTCTAGGGGAAATAGCGTTGGCACGCAGGGCTCGTGCCTGTTGTCGCGCAAGTGCGACTTCTAGGCGCGTAATGGACACAAAATGGACCGAACTGGCAACGCCCATCGGCGAAAGGTGGCCAGGTGGCAAACCATTCGCGCTATCTGGTACGGGAGCATCAACCTGGTTCGTGCGCACAGAAATCCACGATCCGGTCCCGTAACCTTGGTTATGGCGTGTTCTGCTATCTTGATGCCAATACCCATCACCCTCACAGCACTAGAGTTATCAGCACTTCATTTGACAGATTGGCATGCCGTCAAGGTAACGCCTTGGACACTTGGAGGAAGTGATTTGGTGGCAAGATCCAAACCGTAAGCCCGGTACTATCGCCGTGTACGACTTTCATTTCCGACCTCATGCCACCTGCACGTGTCAGTGCGCAACCGATGGGGCGTAACCGCCGGCTAGTGTCCTTGTCCTGCTCAGCGACTACGAGATCTCGTCAAATGAGGTTCGGCAAACAAACATGGCCGAAGTGTGCACGGCTTCAAGTGACATTTACGCATTCATCATTACGCACAATCCCCGAAATACCGAACGCAATCGATTCGGGGTTTTCACTGTACAAAAAACATGAGGCAAGCCGATGGTCATTGCGCAGAGTGCATTTCTCCATCCGCAGCATCATCATCGCGGTGCTGATGGATCTCCGGATCATCTGACCGGTGCCGCAAGCGACATCCAAGATGGTTGCGAATGTTGCAAGCAATGCATTGGCCATTTGTCAATACACGGGCAGGACTTTTTTTTTGTTATTGTTTGTAAAGCCCGAAACAAATCAAACAATCCGCCTGTGAATGGGGGTTGAATGGAGGAATGCGCTGTGGGTGTGATAAATCCACTTTGCTTGCGTTGTGTGTTTTTTGGCAGGTTTTAATAGCATTTTTTTGTTGTGTTGATTGGTTCGTGTTTATACTGAAGAGACGGGCCGTAAACACACGCGATATCTATGGTAATGGTTGCATAAATTATTGATGTGAGCGATACAGCGGGTGGATTAGCGGATGGCGACGAACGAGAAACTTCTGGTCGGTGTTTTGTTTGAAGTTCGAGCGTATCAAGAATTTGAATCTTTAGAACCGTGCTGGTGTCTTTGTATTCTTGCTTTATTAATGGCCTGCAAATATCTCTTCGGTTAGCATTTTAAGTTTGATGCCTGCGGATGGCGATGGATGCGAGATATACAACCTCCAACGTTCATTCTAGTCACAGTTCTAGTTTCTTGTACGATATACGAACGCAAGAAAGCAACAAAGGTAGCCAATTTGAAAGTAGGGTTGCGGGAGTTCGTATTACTGTTGCGTGTTTTTCCAAGAATTTTTATGCTTCCATGCTACCCACTCCAATCGCACCCAAACCCAGTCAGCGTTACCTAATTTCTACTTCGTGCCACTTGCGTCACAAGTACCGCTACACTGACGGAACCCTTGTCAAAAAGTCGACCACTCCAGAGCTGTCATGTCATGTCAGAGCTCTGCGGCGCAACCCGAATCGCGATTCGTAACGGGACCATCTCGATATGGGCCGTTCCCGGTTCGGATACCGTTGCTACTGCCCACCGACGAGGTCCGGACTTGGTTTCGGTAGGTCGTCGATAAACGTCACCGAGCGGGCACGCTGCAGTCCGACCGCACGCCGTCCGTCCGGGCTGCTGCCGCCATTCGTCACGTGCTCCGGTTCACCGCCATTCGGGAGACCATTCGAGTCGGGACATTCGCCGCCACATCCGGTCGTCGAACCGCGCGCTGCTTGCTTCGCTAAGTACGCCTGTAGATGCTCCAGATTGCCGTGGTCGTCCGAGAGCACCAGGTCCCGGCGGGCGCGCCCCTTCGCCACGATGCTAACGACACTGTCTAGCTCGACCGGCAACCGGAAGTTGCGCAAGACCTCCTTCGCCTCCCAGCTGACACGTGGATAGTCGCCCAACTCCTCCCGGAAACGTGTGCGTACCGTCTCGCGCAACTGGACGGTACTGGTGGCGGCTGCCGCCATTGGAACCTCCGCCATTGTGCGTTGAGTTCCTGGCACCAGCACCGACTGCACGCGCCGGTAGTCTTCCGGTGCGGCTGCCACACTCTCGACGATTGTGGTACGCTTGCGCACATCGTACCGACGCCGTTCCCGCTCCGGATGCATCTGCTTCGCCAGCAACTCCGGGCTGAGCTGCCGACGCGCCATCATGGTGCGAATCAGCGCGCGGTAGTAGCGCGTGCGCCATCTTCCCTCCAACCTCCGGCTAAGATCCACCCGCTTCTCTGCGTCCCGCAGTGCTTTCTTCTTCGCTTCCTCGATTGCCTGGCGGCGCAAGAAGTCATCGTGCTCCTGCTTCTCCACCTCAAGCCGCTCGGCCAGCTCGCGAGCCTCCCGCTCGGCCCGCAACTTCGCCTCGATCTGTTCCCGGTTTTGCTCGTAGTAGCGCTGGACCCAGGCGTCCTGGTCGTGCTTGCGTGCCAACTCCGAACGCACCAACGCTCGGAAGCGCTTGCGCTCGCTAGGCCGCGGCTCGGCGAATGCGGCCGGGATGCTCAGTAGCCGAACGTTGCAGCTACCGTCAGCCACCGCCAGATGGCGATGGGGATGGAGCACGTTCCCGCGGCGATGCTGCTGCTGCGTGATGATCGACAGAATGTTCGCACCGAGGTTCAGCGTTACGCAGGCGCTGGACGTGTGGACTGCAAGAAGGGGGAAAACTTGATAAGAAATAGTCAACAACGCGCCAAGCATGAGATGATGCGATACTTTCAAGCTCTGGGCGAACGTGTGACACCTTATCCACTGAGACTGTCAAAACGAGGAACTTCTGGGGTATATATTACTCAAAGCAACCGGTCGGTCTAACAGATTAGTGGCAGCATTGTGCTATCAAAGCGTTTCAAGACTCTGATAAATTACGATACAAAGCGAAGCTAACTTCTTGTGGTTACGTTAGACATGAAGTTAGCTTAGCTATTTAGTGTAGCTATAGCTGAAGTTGAAGGATACTGAAATGCTAGAACAACTATAAAAAAAAGTGCTCCATGATGCTTGGTTTTTGTAGCCATCCTACTTTCCTACTTTTAATGCAGTTGCTAGAGGTTCAAGGTTCAACAGATACGTCACAATTACAACTAGCAACAATAAACTCATTTCAAATGAGTTATTAGATTCAAATAATACTAAATGCATGAAAATAAAGTTCTCCCGAAATGTTGCTGGGACGTAATAACGTAACAAAAAACTACTGACTGACGCCTAATGTGGTCGACATATCTAGCTACTGCGAAAATTGCAAAAATCTTCGTTGTGCGTTAAGAACACTACAAACTCCACCACCGTGTCCACCTCGTGCTCAAATCATTGAAAATCTGCTGGGAGTTCGTTGGAAAACAAAGTCTACGAAATACCTCACGTTCGTCGCCTAATTGCTGGACTACACCCCCTACAAACCCCACTAATTCGTTGCGTACTTTGCAGGTCCCATATCTCCAGATCGCCGTTCGCCATCCCGACGTAAAACACGGACGGCCGGTCCAGACTCCAGACGCAGGCGGTCACGGGCGCTGGCTTCAGACGCCAGAAGATCGGCGACTGGCGGCATTCGGCCGTCCAGAGAGCGAGTACGCTGCCGCCAGCCGTCAGTAGCACGTCCGGCACGAACACGTTGCGTGCGATCGCGACCAGCGGCCCATTGTGGACCGCCGCAAACGCGTCCCGGTCGCGCACCGGCTCCTCGTTCACGGGCGCACCCTGATCGAACTCGTACCCGTCCCACTTGCCCCAGAACAACCCGCCGAGCAGGGTGCCGGCAATGAATGCCTGCCGACAGCTGGCGGTGGCCGTAGCCGGCGGTTCGTCGACGGCCAGCGCAACGATCGGCGTCTCGCAGCGGACGCGAAACGTCGGATGGAACACGTGGTTCAGCCGGGCGAGCCCACTCGGCTGCTCGGGGACGTTGGCGGAGGTCCGCTCCATGTCGCCCGGCTTGTCCTTCATTTCTTGCGTCGACAGCGTCGGTACGATCGGCAGATCTAGGTTCCAGAGGCTGACGGTGCCGTCCAGGGCGGCTGTCAACAGGAACCGACCCGGCCGATCCTCGACACCGCAGACGCGTAGCTGGCCGGTCGTCGCACAATGGTAGTTCTGTGGCAGCCAACGGATCACGGTGATCGGTTTGCGTGACGATCGCTCGAGAGCACTGATGACGGCCGGTCGCACGTGCCACGGCATTTCCGGTGCGCCCGACCCGTCGCCCGCCGTAGATCCACCGACTGGAGCGGGCGAATGACCGCGCGCTAGACGACTCGATGGTGTGGCGTTCCCCAGCAACGTCTTGATCTCGGTACGGTAGGATTCGGGTGCGGGTTGCTGTCCCTGCCCTGATTGTCGAGGTTCACGGCTGATTGCTGCCCGTGGTCCCATGTGCTCAAGTTGCGCATCCGTCAGCTCCCAGATCGCGAGCTGTCCGCTTGACAGGCCGCCCACCAGCAGCCGGGCATCGTAAGGGCAGAAGGAGAGCGCCGTCACCTCGCGCGGTGAATCGAACCACAGCTTCGGTACGAGCGACTCCTCAAAGTTCCACGCCAGCACGGGACACTTTTCGAACACGAGCCGATTGACTGCATCTTCCCGACCAGTCGGTTTCGTCTTGGGGCCGGTCTCGACACCAGTCGCCGGAAGTGACATCAACAAACCCGGGATGTGGTGGACGTAGGAAGCCACAAACGTGTCCGTCAGCTGCGGATGCCACTCAACGGTGGACACGTGCCGGTTGGCACAGGTCGCTCGGTCCATGAAGCACATCGTTTCCTCCACCACCGGTGTCTCGTATTTGGCGATTGACTTCTGGCGCGAAATGATCGGATAGTCGTTCCGGTACATGTCAATCTGGTTGAACTCCAGCGTTTGCAGGAGCTGCTCCACGTGATCGCTGGGGCAGATCGTGGTCGGGCTGGGCGTTTTTAGATCCGCCATAGACGTGGCCGTGGTCGTTGATGTCGCCGGGGGACGCTGCTCACTCCCGGTTATCTCGTACAGGTACTGCGACCAGGCGTTGGTTGGGAAGGTCGGATCGGTCTGCTGGAACTTGTGCACCTTCTGGGGGCGCAATTGCACACCGAAGTCGACGGACTTGCGCACGATGTTCCGGAAGGCGGTTCGTGGCACTAGCTCGACGTAACCGTCCCGTGCATCACCGACCATACGCATTCGGAACCGGTACGTGCTGACACGCTGCGCCGGAAAGATGCTCTGCGACTCCACGTTCACCACGTTGGTGCGCATCTGTGGTATGAAGCACTCCACGTGCTGCTCGCTACCCCGAGACTGCCAGCGGCGTGGTTTCTTCCGCATGGCGGCTGCCGCCGACAACCTCTCAACTAGCTCCAGCCGGCGAATCAGTTCGCGGGCCTCACGCGTCTCCCGGATGTCGGTGAACACGGCAAAAAGATCCTCCTCTTCGGTGCTCTGATCGGGTAGGTAGCCCACCAGAATCAGCTTACCCGACTCCATTTCCTTCAGCTTATCCTTCAGCTGCCGCTGCACCTTCGTCTTCCCTGGAAGATGATCTTCCAGTATCTCCTTCTTGATCTCCTTCCATGGATGTTCTACGCTCACGGCGGTACCGATCTCCATGCCCAGTTCTGCCTGCAAATCTGGGCTACCAAGGGGACATCAAGTCCAGTAAGCATGGACAGCTTGAGGCAACACCGGTGCTGTTCCTACCTTATCACCAAACGCGAACACTTTGGGAAGTTGTGCAGCTTCTGGCGGGCTTCGTTCTCCTCGAAGCCGATGATCATCGACACCTCCTCATCATCCGGGTCGAAGTTGTGTTTCGTTAGTGTGTCGGTCTTCGCCTCGTTAGACGAGGAAGACTTCAGCTGCGCCATGTTTCTGCAGGTCGAGATGACTAAAATGTGTTTCTACCTAAAGAAATAAATACCAATAACAATCGATGCAGTATGTTTTACGTTATGTTCACGAACAATAACCAAATTGTCTGTTTATTTTTACGTCGCCTGTTTTATTTATCATTATACCGGTTTCTATGGTGCATAAAAAATCATGTTTTCGGTTGCCATGGATTTTTTTAAATCGATTCAAACCGCTTGCAACGCCACTTCTCTTTTTGAGATAGAAAATTTTTATGTGTATTATTTTGTCAAGCAAACCCAATCGTGACATTAGTTGATCGCGCAACTTATATACAACAATTCGATGATAATAATATTAATTTCATTTTTCTGGCCCCTTTTTATCCCTGCTGTTTTTAGAAAATAATATTATCCTACGATGAGAGCAAATAAAATCTCACAGTGTTCGCTACAACGGCTGTCAAACTCCGGCAAAAATGGCCGACACGGTACCATTCTGTAGGGATCTGTCCGTCAAACAAAAACGCCCAACGCAACTGTCAATCTTCTTCCCTGCGCAATCTATATTTTACGTCGTTTGTACAGTACGTGTGTGTGGGACGTGCAAAGTTTTCCTGCGGCTAGAGAAAATCGTGACCAGTTTTCATTCACAGCAGCTGGTATTGAAGCGCTCCTTCTTAATTAAAGCCCGTTTCGTGTATTAATTCATCCCACTTCGTAGTAACTAACAAAACAGCAACCGAACAGGCAGCCTTCGCCAAATAATCTAGTTGTCCTCCTTCGATGTATTTTTTTGCCCTGGCCTATAACCAAAGAATCCGTCATCCCTGGGTGTGCCTGTGTGTGTTTGTGCACGCGTGTCTGTGCGTGTCTATATAGCTGCATTCCGAAACCAAAACGCAGCAGCAATCTCGGCACGCAAAAAGCCTTCCCATGTCCTGAATCTCGGACCTGCTATGTGTGCGTGGGTGTGTGTACCTGTACAAGACGCAATCAACATATGTGGCCACCAGCAGCTCGGCCCCAGAGTTTCTTCTATCATCTCAGCTGAGCAGCATAACCGCTCCCATAGCAAGGGTGACACGTAAAAAAACGTTGTTTGCTCGATCGAAAAACAAGCCACGGAGAAAACGGCAAAAGTACGAGGCTGCGCCGTCGTACACTGAGGTGGCAAGTTTGCATCATCCATCTCGCTGTCTCGCTCTAATCGTTACCTCTCGCACATTGCCGCCGACACTTTTGACAACTCCTTGGGCGTAAACGAAGAAGACGAACTGGGAGGGAACCTAAAAAGTGAACAAAATAACTGTTCTAACTGCAACGGAACGAGTAATAGCGAGAAGGTTTCTCTATTCTATAACCCTCCAAACGCTAATACCCCTTTACAATACCATTGAATAGCATACTCACTCGATATAACATTTTCTTCTTGTGGTGGAAAAGAAAACGTGAGTCGAACAAAAATGAAGCATTGCTCAAAACTAACAGTTTTATTTTCTTTAAACACATCCACTCGTTTGCTTTTTTCTCTATTTTTCGCACGCTTCAGTAGTAATAAGAATAAACTAAACGAAAGACGCTGTGTAAAGAAAAAATAAGCCTCTCCCGTTGGTGTGATTAATGCAGGCTACCTCCCCTGAAATTTATGAGTAGCAGCAATTTTGAAAACAATCAATGTGACAGTATGACGTCATACGCAGCTCGGTTCGGCTTTCCTGTATGGTTCCATGGTTTTTCGCTTCCTTCCGTTTTATTTTTTGTTTCCAACCCTCATCTCAACCACTACTGTGTGTGTGTGCGCGCATGCGAGAAGTGGAACGAAGGTTTTTCATGCCGTCTTTCTTTTTCTGCCTTCGCTCCCGTTCAGCTGTGAAAGCTGGAGAAATTAGAGCAGTTCGCTAAACTTTCCAAGATGGACCGGAAAGCGGAGCTGGAGCGGAAGAAGGCCAAACTGCAGGCCCTCCGCGAGGAGAAGGACCGCCGGCGAAAGGAGAAGGAGCAGAAGGACCTGGAGGAGGCGGCTGGCAAGCTGGGCCACTCGGAAACCAGCACCAGAAAGTATGCCGTTTGCTGTTAATCCCGTGCCAAATCGTAGTGTTTTAATGTTGTTTCTTGTGATCGTTTGCTTCACACCAGAGATTTGGATGAGATGCTATCGTCGCTGGGTGTTGCCCCTGTGTCCGAGGTCTTGTCTTCCCTGTCGTCGGTAAACTCGGCCACCTCCGATCAATCTACCACACATACGCCCGACGCGAGTCTGCAGCCGAGCATCAACGGACAAACGTAACAATCGAACTTGTGCCTAAAACGCTTAAACTAATTTTATATTAACATAGCTACAACTTTTCTCGCATTGCAGCTATCGCAAGAAGCCGGTCAACCTGTGCCAGGTATCGGTGCAAGCCACCAACATTCCACCGAAAGAGACGGTCGTCTACTCGAAACAAACCCAAACGAACAGCTCCGGCGGTCACGAGCGCGACGGTAAGTGTATTAGCATCCACGTCCTTTTTTCTGCATTTGTTTTCCATAAACCGGGTCGACATATGTCACACATAAACAAAATATAGGGAAACAGTTCCTGGAGGCTTTATCAGGCTGTACTTTCTTTATCTTTCTCTCTCTCTCTCGTCTTAATCTTTTCGCGTAGGGCTAGGGATGAAAACATGTGGTTACGAAAAAATTCAACCTTGTTGCTGCTCAAGCTACGCAATTCCCTCCTTTTTATTTCTCCTCCTTCCAACTAGCTCCATGTTATCCCGCCGCTCGTTTGCAGCAGCAATTGTGTTTTTCCTCGCTCTCCCCACCTCCCGCATACCCGGCCGCAACTGGAACACTTATTGAAATAAAATAACAAATACAGTTTTTTCTTGCCATTCCTCACCTCTATCAGGCTATATGGAGGATTGGTGGAGACCGCGCAAAGGTAAAGCATGAGCTCGATGTGTGTATATCAACTACTCGCAGCATCTAATCGTACCGATACGAACTCTCCTTTAGCTTAGGGAAGCCTTCCCTTCCGTCAACTTATCTGATCCTTCTCTCTATCTCTCCACCCCTTCTATTTCTATACTCGTTTTGTCTCACAAAATGAAAACTGAAAGCATTTGTAAAACAAAACGTTTGGCTTGTGTTGTATTTTATTTCTTTTATCGTTTTGCGCACTTCTGTTTCAGTGTACTTCTCCTTCCTGCTTTACTCTTCGGTTGTAGTCATTTACCGCATCTTATGCTGTGCTGATTTATTCGGTCGTTCTCGTTGTGTTTCGTTCGCTTACTGCTATCCCCGAGGTCCGTTTTATACGTTTTTGTTTCATATTTTAGCAACAGCAAAAAATGCTAGCTTTTCCTGCAGGGGGATGACATGCATCATCCGTCCTCAGGCCTAGGTATTTTAAATAGCGTTAGTGCTTTTATTCATTATTGTATTCGTTAATAGTATACAATCGCGTACGGGAGAAACAAAAATTGATAGCAAAATTTTCTCCACCTGCCCATCTCGGCTCCCTTTTTCGAGTTTCGCATAGTAGATCGGCCACCGTTCCTCTCGCGCGCGGGCGCGCATCCCAGCTCTATGTCTTATGTTCTGTTTCGTTTCCGTAGCATCCTTGTTGCGTCAGGCGACATCTTTCGAATGCATAAGAAAAAACGCACGTTCCAAAAATGCCACCGTTTCCCGAGCTGAACTAATTTTTATTTTTCTCTCCCACTACCACATTCGCAATACGGTACCAACACTCAACAACATATGATGACCCGTACCCTGCGACCACATTGCGCCACGATTGCTAACGACGATGTGTGCAGCACACGCAACCGATTATTACGGTGAGTAATACAGCGCTCCAAAACCGACCTTCTTTCCTACTCCAAAATCTTTTTTTAACGCGTTTTAATTAAGCGCTAGTTCATTTGCGAATTACTTCCCTTACCTTCACATTCATCCGCCCTTTTTCAGGATTCGCACATCTCGCTCCTCTGCTAATAAATTCCTTTCATTCTAATGTTTTCATTTACACCCCCATATTTCTGCGGAGTTCCCCTGCCCAAATCCGAAGCAACATAACAAAAAAAAAAAATATGAAAAACCCATTCGAAAACCAAATCTATTTATTTTTACTGCATATTTCCCATGTTAATCAATTTTAGCTTTTCCTCCTTTTTTCTGGCCGTTAAACGGATCAATATGAGTAGCTTTGTAGGGGCGTAAATAATAGAGTTTTTTATTATTCCTTTATTTTACTATGCGTTTGCTTTACTTTATCTCTCACCCACCCCCAGCCAGACGCTTCCTACTTAAATCGAGAGAAGAGCTTTTTGTTTTTTTTTTTCAATGGCGATTTTTTCTTCGCGCGAAAAAAACATTTAATTTTCTCCACCCATTTGCTCCTATTTTCTCTATATCTTGTTACTTTCTTTCTTTCACTCTCTCTCTCTCTCTCTGTAGATCTATGTTCTGTTTATTCCACTTATTACTTCTTTCGTATAATTGTTTGTGTTTTTTTGGGATTTATTATTCGTTTCTAGTATCTGTTTCTGTATTACCCTCATTCTCGCCGTTTGACTTCGGTAAATTACCGCAAAAAAGAACACAAAACCGTCGTTGTTATATGAATTCACTTTCGTAACGTTACGGATTCGGTTACAAGGCTAGCATAAAATCATGCCAGTAGATTATTGTATCTCCTCCGGACCTTTTACGTTCATGTAACTCACTCGATACTGTCGTTTCTGTTTTTCATTGGTTTATTTTATTGTCTCATCTCATGCGGTGCGGTGTATAATTAAGTACGGGAAGATGAAAAAGAAAAAAACAACAATGCATGCCTAGATCCCCACCACCTGTTTTGCTTGTTTTATAACGATAACACGACAGCAGAAGAACTGCGATTTAAGTTTAGCCTATTTGTTTGCAACATTTTATTTCAAGTATTTCCCTCGCCCACCGTACCGCGCCCTACTCCATCTTCAAAACATCACCCAATTGCTTTTAAAACTTATTTAGAATCCACGTCCTTTCCCTGTCACGCCTTCTGCTTCATCCGTGCACCGGAAGAAGAACGCAGCCTAATACGTTTTTACCGGGCGGCAGCGTATTATAATCCCCGACTGGTTGATGGAGTTTTTAAAGTGTGTTATGTTTCATGCAACCTTCTGGTGCTTTGTTGCACTCCACCTTAATTACTGTTCGCTAAATTATATTTTAAATTATGTGTAACAAAATATATAAATAATCCCCATTAGACACACAGATTGAAAAGGCATTCCACTTGCTATTCAGTAAAATATTTTGCAACTAGCATACTGAATGATAGAACTACTGGATAAAGTGATCATTGTCGTTAATGTCCCAATGTTTAATGTTCTTTAATATTCAACTGAAAAAATATTGACAATTAGAGCTTAAAAGAATCTTCATCCATTAAAAGCAAATATTCTCCATAGTCAAACGCCAAAAATCACACACCGTACACACACCCCTATAATCTCCACTTTTCCCTCAACGCGTAGCGGGTTAAATGCTGTTGTGGCATGTAAGGTTAATCCCGGGTGAAAGTATACTTGGATAAGGATGTTTTTATCTTCTGTACTGTATAGCTGGTAGCATTCTTCCATTACGTACACGCACACACAAACCCATCACCGTACTCATTCCGCAAGACAAAATCATCTCTCGGTTATCCTGCCTATTCTGTATCTACTACCGTGAAAATCGGCTTCTCAGCTACTATTGAGGAATACAAATTTTTATCTCGATTGCATACATATTTGTTTTGTTTTGGGCTCAGACAGACCGTCGGTCTTTATTAAATTTTCAATACGTTCAGTTCTTCTTTTGAGCGACGTTTTCTTTATTATATTTTTTATGCTTATACCATCACGAAATAGTTCGTGTTCGTCTGTTCTATTATGGATGCATGTCGGAATGGATTATATACGGTCACAACGTTCAAGTGAAACGATGAGGCTGCGTTCTTTTTCACCCTCATAATGTCCTTGCTTCTCTTCTCCCCCTATCACGATGTGGTCTTGGTAGAAGCTCCCATATTGCATTCGATACCTTTCGCGAATCTCATAAAATGAAAACGGTGCCGTGCTGATTGAAAACCGATACTGGGATTCAGTTGTGTGTCAACGAAACAACCCATGTTCCTTTGAGTCCTTTGCAATGTGCACGGAATGACGCTGCATGACAGACCCTTGGTATGACTACCCACACCTAGCGTCTGCGTGCGGAGATTAATAGCTAGAAGAACAGAATGCACCAACCGCGATTCCTAGAATAGAAATATATTGGACGCGTGTGTCCGCTGCTGGGATGGCATCTCACAGCAACACGAATACACTTCAAGTTGAAATGATTATGCATCCACAACGCGAAAATGACTAGAAGAAGAAAAAGAAGCAACATAATTCCTACATTTCTTTTTCATCTAATTAAAAATTGAAACCTTTACCCCAACCAACAGAAAACACAATCCGCTCTCTTTCTATCTCTCCAGTTTACACACAAAGTTTAAGTCTAGACCTTTTTTCCCTTTTCAAGATGAATACAATCTTAACCCCGGTTTAGAGTGGGAGGATGAGTTTACAGGTAGGTTTTTGCCATAACAAACAAATTAATCTGTTCTCTCTCTTGCTCTTTTTCTTTTTCTTTTGTTTCTATTGCAAACGTGCAATTTCTATTATCGTTTTTTTTTATCTCATTAGACTCTTTTCTCCACTAATATAAGCCACATAGTTGCTCTAATGTTGTCGTCATGTTGTGAATAGATTTTCCTGCTCCTTTTTGCCTATTACGTACGGTTTATTTTAATTTAAAAAAAAACTTCTGTATACAAACGCGTTGTTTTCCCTTGCCTGCGAAGCATTGCTTAGTCTTGCTTCTGTTTTTTTATTTGTTAATATTTTTGTTCTCGTTTCGCGATTACGCCCGTTGTGTTTTACACAACGTGTGTCTCGATAACTCTTAAAGTACATAGGATTTCGTTGATGTTGTTCTTTAATTGTATGTAGCATCAATATTGTTGAGTAGTGCTTTTGTTGCATAGCAGCTACTATGTGTGGCGTGATATTCGCATATGAAGCTAGATTTACAAACGTATTTACGAGCCACATTTTTGTTGTTCAAAAAACTATTTTACTAAAGTTTAAGTGGACATTCGATGGATGAGTCTATCCCTTTTGTGGACGTTCTCCATTCTCTTCTCGTCTCTTTCTCTCTCTCTCTCTCTCTCTCTCTCCTCGTCCTACTACATACATGTACACAGTATTTCGACCACTTTCTTTTAGACGTATTTCGCTCTCTCTCTTATTACTGTCACCATGGAACTATTTTCCTTTCCTACCTTTTGGCACTTTTCCTCTACATGCGCGTCCTAGTGTCTTCGTTGTTCTCCTCAGCGCTTTATTAATGCATCGTCACAACTATGGCCGGGGATATGAAGTGTACGGTATTGAACGCGTATGGACGCTAACTAATCAAAACACACAGTCATTTTAACCAACTCGATTTACATAATATTGCTCGCATTTGCAACCACGATCTAACATCTAGTGGAAAATACTAACCTCTAATAACACCGCGTTTCGGTAGTTGGAATGGTCTTTAGACTAAATTAGTTTGATATCCTAACCCCGACCTTGATTTGGATGCCTCGACCATTTTTAGTCACCATCTACACATACGAAATAACCGTAACTACCGTAATCAGTTAGTGACTATGACACACAATGCAACGGATGTTATAGCTCGATCGGCTGCTCTTCTATAATAACAATCTATATGTGTGTGTGTGTGTTTGGTTGCATTCGTATGGTCCTGTCCCGCTCTGCTCTCCAAAAATTACCGTCCCACTCTCTACCCAATCAACGAAAACAAAACGTCTGACACCAGGTCTCTAATATAGCATCATCTCTGTGTAACTTCCGTGACTTTTCTTTGTGCTATCTGTTGGGTCCTCTATAACTTTAATTGTTGTATTGTATCTATCTCTCTCTCTCTCTCTCTCTCTCTCTATCTCTTTATCTCTCTATCTCTCTCCTTTCCAAATGTCCCGCGAAAATGGGTGGAGAAATAAAATGATTGTCGAGTACCGGACCGAAAATAAGCTTCGTCAGGAGTCGTGAACCCGCTCCCCATCATAGTCCCTTCCCATAGTCTATCCGCTCTAGAGGATATCTGTTCAGCTGACAGACATGTGATGCTCAAAACATATTCGAAAGCGTTCGTTGAAGAAAAAGCATTCTCCTCATATATGTATGATGTGCTACTGCTGCTGTTACTACTGCTACTACCACTATCACACTACTACCTCCCCCATCTACTATCGTCATCACCATCACTAAGATTCTCCGCATCCCGTACGCGTCTGTTTCGATAGGATTGTTATCAGCTAGCTCCACAAACACTCTTGCCTCTGGTAGTAGACACATTATGTCGTTCGTTACTACCTGTCTGTTTGTTGCAAACAACGTGGCGGAGGAAGGAACGCTTTTACTCATTTCTGGTTCTCAATAACACACACCGACGGGAACACGTGCTCATACACACAAACAGCTCATAACGAGTTTCTTCCTCTCTCATGTACATAGCATTCATACAAGCCGTATAAGCGGAAGTGGTTCGCTTTCCTTTCCAAACGCACACGCGGCTAGGATTTTATTTTATCGTCCGTGTGTCGCTTCAGAGTCAGCTCCAAAATATGATAAACTGTCACGCAAGCCCTTATAATTAGGCCTACTATTTGGAATGTGTTTGTTTGTTGCCCCTGTAGGACCACTTTCGTAGGGTGTCGCTCATTTCGTTTGCACTTTCTGTCTTTGTCTCCTTCATCCACCAAATTTACTCTCTTTGTATCTATCTCCATCCAGTCCTAAATTTTCTTTGTCTCCCTCTCTCACTCCCTTCCTCTTCTCCCTTCTCTCTCTCACTCTCTCTTTCTCAATCATTTATAGCTCTCTTTCTACTTTTCTTCTTTCCTCTAAGTTTTAATAACTGTCTTCTCTACCCACACTCTGTGTGCTTATGTTATTTAGCTGCCGTACTTGATTATTGTGTAACGCAGTTTGTTGGTTATCCTCGATTATACATTTGCGACAAAATTTGAACATTATGTATGTATATATGCATCTTGATCCGTTCTCAACATGACGCGTTTGTTTGTAACGTCTGATTTCTTAGATATACTATTTCGTCTACTATTCCTACTACTACCAAACAGAAATACTTGCGTGAGAACAAATGTCACAGAGTGTGGTGTGTAGAGGGAGAGCGAGAGATGCAGAAATTATGAAGAGGGAAAGAGAAGGAGAGAGAGATAGAAAGAAAGAGTGAAAGAATGAGTTTTGGGAATGAGTGTATGTGAGTATATGTAGTTGTGGTTTCAAATGGTTAGTTTTGTGGCTATCTCACTATATATACGTATAAAACCCTTTAGTTGCTAAGTTTCCGTTGCGTTCCAAACCCAGATCATACTAGACATGAAACAGTTTTACTCATACAGTGCTTACTTTTGGGGACGGTCAAGGTGACGATGAGGAAAGCTCCCTCACCCATATCGACCATGGGTTTCACTCGAAGCTGCCACCCGGCATCCTGCCGCACGGACTGCCAACGGTCAAGGAGGTGGCACCGGCGATCACACCCCAGGAGCAAAAGAAAGAAGACCTGAAGGAGGGTAAGTCGGCTCGAAGAGAGTCTTTATTGCATCCACAACGCGATCGATTTATTTTTTTAAATAACTTTTCAACAAATCGCATCCTCCTTTCCAATCGCAGTGAAAGAGCTGTCCGCGGAGCAGAAACAGATGATCATACTGTCGGAAGACTTCCAGCGGTTCATTCTGCGCGCCGGCAAGGTGATGGAGCGGGCCCTGTCCGAAACGGTGGACATCTATACCGACTACATCGGCGACATCGAGGCGGACGATATAAAGTGAGTGCACGCATTCAAGGCTCGTGCTCGGTAGTGCTTGTCCTGGCTAACCAGCAGCCGTATCTTCCATCGTATTTCTTCTGCAGCGATGAGAAATCACACGCCCGGCTGTCACTGAATCGCACGTTCTACTGCGACCGCTGGTCGAAGAATCGGTGCGTGACATCGTTTGACTGGTCGACGCAGTTTCCGGAGCTGATGGTCGCATCGTACCACAGCAACGAGGAGACACCGAACGAGCCAGACGGTGTGGTGGTCGTGTGGAACACCAAGTTCAAGAAGCAGACGCCGGAGGAGGTGTTCCACTGTCAGAGCGCCGTCATGTCGACCTGCTTCGCCAAGTTCCACCCGAACCTGATCCTCGGTGGTACGTACTCGGGCCAGATTGTGCTGTGGGACAATCGGGTCCAGAAGCGCACACCGATCCAGCGGACGCCGCTCAGTGCCAACGCACACACGGTAGGTAGCACTGGCTGGAGCCATCTTTAACAGCACAGAGCAAACGTAACCCTATTGCTTTCACCTGCCCCCCCGCAGCAACCAGTGTACTGCCTGTCGATGGTCGGCACGCAGAACGCACACAACGTCATCTCGATCAGCTCGGATGGTAAGCTGTGCTCGTGGAGCTTGGACATGCTGACGCAGCCGCAGGACGTGATGGAGCTACAGCACCGCCAGTCGAAGGTGATCTCGGTCACGTGCATGGCGTTCCCGCACAACGAGGTGAACAACTTCGTGCTCGGCGGCGAGGACGGCTACGTGTACTCGGCGAGCCGCCACGGTAACCGGTCCGGCATCGGCGAAACGTACGAGAAGCATCTCGGCCCGGTAACCGGCATCTCGGCGCACCACAACCAGTCGTCGCCCGACTTCGGCCATCTGTTTCTCACCTCTTCGATTGACTGGACGATCAAGCTGTGGAGCCTGAAGGACAACAAACCGTTGTACTCGTTCGAGGACAACTCGGACTACGTGATGGACGTGGCGTGGTCACCGATCCATCCGGCGCTGTTCGCCGGGGTGGACGGTAGCGGCCGACTCGACCTGTGGAACCTGAACCAGGACACGGAGGTGCCGACCGCCTCGATCACGGTCGACGGGCAGCCAGCGCTAAACCGGGTGTCGTGGACGCCGTCCGGTCTGCACGTGACGGTTGGCGACGAGGCGGGCCGCATCTACGTGTACGACGTCGCGGACAATCTCGCCAACCCGCGCATGGACGAGTGGAACAAACTGAACGCGGTGCTGTACGAGCTGAAGATGAACCAGACGGACGAGTTCGACGAGAAGGACAAAAAGTCGCCGGTACCGCAGAGCACGCCGCTCACCTCGCTCACCGGCTCGTCGCTCATATGAAACTCACTGCAGCGATCATCGCACCGCGGTGGAACGGTTGGCAGCGACTGAGCGCAGACTCGTGTGCTACTATAGTAGACTGTTACTCATAATACGCGGGTCTTATGTATGTGTGTATGTGTGAAAAAGAGGTGTAAAAGAGAGAATGATGAAATTGTGATGTCGGTCGAATGCAACGAGGATAAGACAGAGAAAGAGAGAGAGAGAGAGAGAGAGAGAGAGAGAGAGAGAAAAAAAAAAAGATTTTTTAAAAATCTATGCATTATACACATATAATTGTATCTAATTTATTAACAATTTCTCAAAAGGCAGGGCAAAGCCGGGCAGGCAAAGCATAACACATTACAAAACTACGCACCTCTTTGGCTGCTGATTCCCCCTCCTCCTCTTCCATTCGCCCGCTCCCTACGTTAGGTGTTCGATATTTGCAGCCCGCAGCCATTTAGTCATCGCTGTTACGCATCCGGTAACCCTCAATAACCAACCAGCGTTCGCGTACAAAAGCTAACAACAACGTCGAAGGTTCAAACGTCCCGTGCGGCAATAGATCCTGTGCTTACCGCTGTAGCTACTTGAACGTTTTGTTCGGGAGGAGAGAGGGAGCAGGAATTGAGGCGTTTCAAATAAACGATACATGATAACCGAGTTTTGTTACATTCATTCAACGATGTTAATGTGTATGGTGTGACGAGAGAGTGGAAGACTGGGGAAGCCGCTATCAATTAGAGGTTTGACGGTCCGGCGAGACACTGGGACATCTTTCGAGCAATGCATGTGGGAGGAGGACAATAAAACGCAAATTAGCTGAGACGGTATGAAACCATCCAACTGTACGTTCATGCACTAGAAAAGAAATACTGCACACGCTCCCGAGTAACCTGAGAACCGATTTTGGAATACGCTTCCTCAGTTGGCCATATAAAAATATAATTTTCATTAAGCTATTCCGCTAAGCTCTTGATGGAGCTTACAGTGCGTTTCGCTCTACTTTCACCCAATTTCTGCCGCGTGCACATTTCCAGCGGTTTCTGACATCGGTTGTCATCTCCAGCACACGGGGCGCTGTTCGGATCGGCACCAGAACATCCACCCGGTAATCCTGCGCTCCTGGTAGCAAGTCGTGGGTATAATCAACATGTGTTCAGCAACTCCAGCTGTCACATCTGTTCGGTGTGCACACAACGTCCGGCGATGCGAACAACACCTCGGGTTTAAAAACGCTTGGCACATTTTGCTGATTAAGCGCGCCCCGATCCAACACGACGGTGTCCAACGGTGTCTTTAACATGTACGCTTACGCTTACGGTGTCTTTAACAATATACGCTGTTGGCGTGGCTTTGTGGAGCTACTGCTTAGTGGTCCGCGTCAAGAAAAGACGGTTTCAAATAAACAGGGGTTCACGTCAACCGGGGCGCGAACGGTTCGGAGCAAGCAGTCTGCCGGAAATCCTGCCGCCCTGGTAGCAGAGTGTCGCTGCTCAACGCGCTTATGGCAAGTCGGTATAACATCGCTGTCAAACTAGTGTCATTGTTGATCGTCATTGTGCATCGGATGCGAATTGCTTGCGGTCGTGGTCGGAATTAAGGCTAGCATAATCCGATTTTTACATCTCGAGCGTCTTTAGTTCTGGCAACAAACAAGATTTAATGAGTCATCCAATATTTCATACCTTCCGCTAACTCCAATCCCTTTCAATCTTCCTTTCGCGTCCCCGCTGCGTACTGCAGCGTTTCGTTCATATCATGACTTGCGTGACAAATATGAGCCTTCGAGAATTGCCCCTCTAACAGTCATGCAAGCGGACTAAACAAATGAGGTCATCTTCTGGTGCGAAACGCATTACGTGGACCCGTCGGTCGTCGTCATCATCGCTATCGTCATGACTCATTTCGCCCACACGTCGTCTGTGATCAGCGACGACGACTTATTTATGTTTCACCGACCAGCAAGTGCTTCCGTCATCGGAGGAGTCGCTCGTAATGACGCAACCCCGCCAGCAAAACCGAGGCTATTCGGGCCGAATTACGGGCCGAAGATGCGCTTCTTCGGGGACTTGTTCGGGCCCGTATGGAAGTAAAATTCGGCCGATCGCTCGGTTTTTTTTTCCGAAGTTGACGCACGATCGGAGCGAAAAAAAAAGTTGTCACCCGATTTCGCTCAGCTGCTTCTCTGCCGC
>KI915062.1:1193886-1256041 GCA_000473445.2 Anopheles farauti
CTTTTTTATCAATTTTTTATTCGTCAAAATGGTTGAAGTATTTAAGCGTAAATTATCAATTTTCCATATCAATTATAATCCATACTTCCGCGTTTCGGTCGTAGGAATATGAAAACATCGTACTTTATCATTAAACATATTTCAAAGTATCTACGTGAGCAGTTTGTACTCTGAAATTGTAATATCTTTTTCAATTCTACTGTTGATGTTTCCGTAGGAGAACAAACATGTTCACAAGCCTTCACGTGGCAAAAAGAGAAGCAGCAGTAAACAGCAGGCTGTCTTCTTCATCCATAAAATAGAAAAAATACAAAATCAGCTGTCGTGCACACAGAAAACCAATCGCGCCGGTTCAACTTAGAACCGAAAGTGCGAAGCGCACGCACACATTTACACGCACTGCCAATTTCAAGAATTCGGCCACCTCAAACCGCACACACATGCACATGTGCCGCGCTCTGATAGCACGAACGCTCTTCGGCTAGGAAATTGTGGAGAAGGAAGAAATGCTATCTCCCTTTGGCTCACGCAAAAACACCCGAATGGCTTCGGCTTTGCCTGCTGGGAATATACGATCCCAGCTTCCAGCACCGCCACTTCCGTCACAAACTATTCACCCCCAAACCGCCCAACAGTCATCCAGCGGTTCACACACAAGCGCGCTTGCTTGGTTTCGTGGAACCAAGAGGGAAAACCCAGCGCGCTGTCGCGGCCAGAACGAGAGGCACGGTAGATACCCGAACCGAACCGAACTGCGTACGCCTGCTCGTGTGCCCGTTCGGCACGGCGCTCTGTCACTGCGGTAGTGTCGAGCTGTGCGTCTGTCAAAAGGTACGCGCGTCGTTTGTCAGTCCGCGTCCCGCCGTGAAGCGAAAAGCAAAAGTGAGCAAAACAAAAGAAAAAAACGCAAACAAACCGGAGTTTTGGAAGCGGCGCGCGCGTCCTTTGGTGACTTCGAGGTTTAAGGACTCGTTTCTAAGCTTCTACCGCTGGTGCTTTTGGTGTGCTGTGATTTTGGTGCTTTTGCTCCCAGGTGCAGTTGAATCCAGAGTGTAAGTGTTGTGCTACGTTGCAGTTCCTATCGTACTTGTTCCTTACCGACAGCACGCTTATCAGTGACCAAACAGGCAAGGGGCGTAGAGCGATAGTGTGTACAAATGTGCAAACGAAACAACAAAAAAAACGAACCGCTAATAGCGGGCCATTTTGCGAAACACGAGCATCATTTTTCCCCTTTCCAACGGATGGCCAGTATCAGGATCCTGTGACGCAGTGCGCAGCTGGATCACAGCGGCATGATTAGGGTTACAGGATTCAAAAACTCGTCCGACATCTTGCAAACAAAACAATAAACCACATCACCACCACTGTTGCGATCCCCACGTTCTCCAATTTCGAAGACGCCCCAGTTTCGCGTTCCAACGTTCTCCAACGCGCGAGCCGAGATTTATTTTTAGCCCACCGTCTGGCACTTGCACTTTCGGTTGTTATTGCGCCTCTGCCTCCCTCTTGCTTCGGCCGGAGGGCAATTCGATCAGCTTGTTTGTGTTTGCTCAGGGCACCGAAAAGAACCGGAGCGTCCACTGCGAAGGACGAGCTGGCCGGGGAAGAAGTCGCCTTACTGTGCAAACAAACACACACGCCTAAACGCTTACCCCTAGTCGCGGACGTGACGAGCCGTACAGTACGTACAGTACCCGTTTGTGCGGTCACCCACTGTGGGCTGATAAGTTTGAAATTCATCGCTTCGGCGCAAGGTTCTGTGAAAGTGTGTGATAAAAGGAAAGAAAACGCAAAGTCGCCGTTATCGCCTGACGACGACGACGGGTAACTACCACTACCGAAAACCGCGCTCGCTATCAACCTTTCAACGGCTTTTGTTCCGTTCGTGCCGCTTCCTACCGCTCTTCCTGCCGCTTGCTACGACGATCAATTTTTAGTCATCGCACACTGTAGCACACCACACCAAGCGAAGCCACACAAAAACTTTCCCGTCCATATTGTCATCTTAAATGTCAAATTATCAAACCGTGTCAGCCATTCCTGGGGACGGTATTTGAAGATACCGCGGCACAGGGGAAAATCACCTTTGATTAGATTCGCACGACGATTAGATTCACCTCGACGCGTGAAATAGCAAACGTGTTTCGCAATTCGGCTTGCTCCTTCGATTAGGAAGCGAAGTTCTGATGCGCTTGTAAGTTCTTCGGGTAAGAACGAAACACCTGCTCGTAGAGTCTCCAGCGATCTAGCGACAATTCTATTCGAAATAGAAAACTTGGTCCAGCGCTTTATCACAGCGTCAGAATTAGCACTATTAGCATGCCACCAGGTAGAGAAGCTTCTTCTTATCAGCAAATAGCACGAAACACCTGCCGATCCAGGTCTGGTTTGTTTGTTTCGCCACGTTTGCTCTCCGACCTCGACAGAATCATGTTCGATATCAACTATCGCTTACATCCTCCCTTCTCTCGGGGTGTATCGAATGTCGGTAATAGGACGCATCTGGATCCATCTATTAGCAGCCGAGCACGACTCGATAGGTTCTTCGCTTACGTAAACGCTCCAATCTACGGCTAGCTACGGGAAACCATAACCTAAACACAAAGATACATGCACAGATACAACTGGATCAATCATTATCTAGCCTCTCGGGCTCAGTTTACCTCACTCCAACACAGTCTCCACGAACGCGTGCAGCTAGCCTCCAATGTCTGCTATTAATCTCGTCGTACCACACAGCTTGAACTCGTGCTGAAAAAAAAACAGTAAACAACGCTTCGCTTCGAGCGGAACTGGCCAATTCGAGCTATTGCAAGTAGGCAAAATAGTCGGAAGTGAAGGCATCCACAGTGCGGACAAGGTCGCCCGGGTAATGTTCAGCAATGGTCGGCTCCTCGTTTGCACCACGCGCGCTGCATATTGAAATTCAAATTAACCCGTCACAAATGCTGACCCCATCTCCCCCAGCTCGCCCTGCGGCCGGTGCGGTTTGGAAATTAAATTAGAATAAAAAGCGAACGTGTGCGGCTATTACCTACTGGTAGTACGCGATGGGTGCGGGGCTTTGGGTGACATTGAGGGGACTGGGTTGTTGACGGTCGATTGCCTGATTTTGCCGCCGTTGTGTGTTGATTCGCTCACATTCGTGAACGTCGGTGGGGAGAGCACGGTGATGTCATCCGTGGCAAAATAATGCCACCGCGGTGATTCACTGTAAAAATACGGGTCGAGAGTTCGGGGTGCAATCGGTTGAACAGGTTGAACGCTTTTGCTTTCAGCGCCCAACTCCAGCGTCGGACGTTCGAAGGTATGGTTCTGTTACCTTGACATATGGTGGAGAACCTCCTGACGTGACGTGTAAAACGATTCCGGGCATATGTCTTGGAAGCCTGCCTCTGGTTAGCCACAACATTGTGTAAACCGCAACATAGGTTTGTAATGACTCCGCGTCTTGTTCCGGGTGTCTCGACGCAAGACGAAGGTGATTAAAGCACGTACTAATGTCCCCTCCCCGCGGAAGACGGGCCCAGTGCCGATCTCTGATTCTCACGCGTTGCATCACGCGTTCGTAAACATGGCTTTGTAATCCATAACGTACCGGGAATCACGCAGCATTCACAGCAATATCTCCCGGCACCCTTTTGTGTGGCTTCTGGCAGTGTTCCTGGTCCTGCTCCACAGCGGAGTTTTGTAACGAGTTCATTCAATGCATGAGAGGGCTGCCTTTTGTAATGGAGATTTTTTCCCCCAAATAAAAAAAAAAACACTGTCCAAACGACAAAGAGCAACAGCAAGCGGTAGCGTATATAATGCACACCAAAAAAGAAATGAATCCAACATGGTGTCCACGCTGATAAGCGGCCGTGGTCGCACCGGAACCGATGTAGATAGCGCACTGCTTCCCGGAAGGGCACTGGTTTCCCCTCCGACCGCTGCCTGTTGGCCGAGGCAAAGTTTGATCGATGGAAAGATAGGCACCTCCCCCCGAAGTTACTGTAAATGCCCAAGAAATCGTGAGTCAACGCACGTGGTAGCTAGTAACCAGCGGCCAAACAAAAAAAAAAACGCGCCAAACTTGTTGACACCTGTCAATCGATTATCGATCTGTCAATTCATCCCGCCGTTTAAGTCGGTGCTTAGACGTGCCGGCGCTAGTGAGCACTGATAATTTCAGGTCCCGCTCGAGGTTAGCTCAATATCATCCCAACGCCAACGCCGCGCGCTGTTATTGATTTCCATTGCTTCACGTCCGCCAACACTGTGCTCTGTTTGCTTACCTCCCACCCGTCTGCTGTCGGCACACTCTTGGGCAAACAAAATAAACAGCGAAATGTATCCGTGCCACTCCCACGCACGCAGACCGGGGCGGAGAAAGTGTAATAATCTCCAACCCCGATCACAGACTAGGGCCGTGGGCGAGCGGTCTGGCTTTTGTTTTTATTTTCGTACTCTCCGTGGCGTAATGTACTTTACGACAATGACTTGCTCGGGATGCTCGCGGCGGGGGCGCGTGCAGATATACTTGAGATTGAGTCGAACATCTTGGATCAACTACCTCGATTACGTTTCGGTGCGAAGAACACACCGGAAATAGAACTTGGTGTGCGTGTACGGGGTGGAAGAAAGCGAGCGAAGGTATCGTGCGAAAATTAAGACATAGTTCACCCGCTGCAATATGGCCATGATATTTTGCTTTCCAACGTTCCACCGGTTTGGTCCATAACTTGCGGAGGTGCGCCTCGCGCCAGCCTGATAAAGATCTGGTTAAGCTATAAAATTGGAAATGGATTCCCGTGGTGTGTGTGTGCGTGTGTGTGTGTGTGTGGTTTGTGTCCCATGGCATGGGGTTTGGGGATGTGCGTGACTAGCGCACATAAACTATTCTAGGCGTTCTCTTGCGGCGTTCGAAGCCCAAAGGAAGGACCCATTCCCAAGATCATGACCTCGCGCGCTACGGGTTGTCCCTTTTGGGGTGTTTTGGAATATCCGTCGCGAAAGCGTCACGAAAAACGGATCGAATCTAATGGGCAAAACTGTTTTCGGTCGTTCGCTTCCCCAGGACTTCCCGTGCGCCCGTGGAGAGAGGGTTATAGACAAAACACGGACGACCGCCAAACCATGCCGTCGCCGACGGTGAAGCGGGTGGAGCGGTCCCCACCGCCACCGCCACCCCCCAAACCCGACCGACCCAAGCAGCAGATGAACGGCAATGGCGAATCGAGCGGTGGCGGTGTCCCAGTTCCTTCCCAGCAGTCACCGGACGAGGAGCAGGTCGTGATGACGCCGCTCGGCAAGACGAACACCTCCACGGTGCTGCTGATCGAGCGCAAGCTGATCCAGTCGGTCGGTGAACGGACGCACGTCGCCGGCGGCGACCACCGGGGAATCATCATCAACAAGACGGCGGAAGGTGATCATTATTTTGCCTCCTTCGGACGTTTTGATCGGCGCATTTCTAACCAAACTTTTCGATTTTTTTCGATTTGTTTTGGAACAATATTTACAGAACAATCGAACCGGCAGCGCGAACCAGCGCAGCTTAGCCTGGAGTTTCGCGTCTTTCTCGTCAGCGCCAACAGTGGGCAGCACTCGCAGGAGTCACGCCGCATCAAGTTCTGGTTCCGGCCGTGGCTCGCATCCGAGGACGTGCAGGCGCAGGTCGCCCAGGACTTCTTCCGCGAGCTCGTCAGCCCGAAAGAGTTCCCACGCGGTAAGGTGCCCTGTGACGGGCGCGCTAGAAGCAACCCGCTCAGTTCGCTCATCCCCGCTCCGTTACAGACTACGTCGGTTTCATCAAGAAGATTATGAAGCTGCTCCAGAAGGGCTACAACGAGATACAGGCGATCGAGATCGAGCTGCGCATACTGGAGCAAACGTCCGCACCGCCGTCGCGTCCCTGTAAGTACGGCCGCGCGCCATCTTGTCCACAGCAAACCCCCGATTCTAGCATTTCCGTCGCTCAACGAACCCGGCGAGGGGTTCCGCTTTGCGTTTCCGTCTCATAATTGTACCATCTGACTTCCTTCCGCACGCTAGCGCGCCCGGGCCATGTAATCATTTGCTACGGCAACTGTCACAAACTCGACCCAAACAATAACCGGGATAAAACTCAATCTGACGGTGGTGGTGGTGAAGGTGCTATCGGCCAGATTGGAGACAGTAGCGGCAGCATTCATGTTACGCCCATTAGCCAGCGAAGAAGCCAGGAACACGATCCGGCGGACGAAGGTAGCAGCGCTGTCGTTAGCGGCGAAACACTAATGAAGCGCCTCTGGGTCGACATGTACAATCGCGAACTAACGTAGAAGTTTATATGTGTGTGTGCTTTTTTGTTTTACCTCCCCCATACATTGGGGACACTAAATCGCATTCGTTCGCTTTCTCTCTCTCTCTCTCTCTCTCTCTCTCTCTCTCTCTCGTTCGAACTAATCGCACTACTAATGGCAAGATGTCCGCAAAACAATATGGACGCCAACATTGAAACATTAACTTTGTTTACTTTGTTCCACTCGGTTTGAGTGGTTGCGTTCGGTTTTACTGTTTTGGTCCTTTTTTCTGTTGTCCACAACTAACTTAAAATTATGTTTTTTTTTTGTTGGTTTTCGTTGTGTTGTTTTGTTCAGGTTTTTGTTTTATCACCTTTTTTGTCCTTGGAATGATCGATTTTCTCGTTCCAAACTTTGAACCACTGACTGTGTGAGTCTGTCGGTGGCTGTTGAATGTCGCTTCGTTGACCGCTGCATAAAGTTTAAATAAAATAAATAAATCTGCATAACACCGCCGCTCGTTTCTCTTCTCCTCTGTTGTTTGACGTAGCCGTAGTCAATTGATATTTCACGACGAAGCAGTTGATTGTTGGTGCGTCTTCGACGGGTGTGTTCTCCCACTTACAAGCGTAACCTCTTGCTCAACCCCGTGCCGCCCTCTGCCTGTTCAATCGTCGTTACTTTGCCCACCTAACGTTTCTCACAGTCGCGAACCGCAACACATTTTCGCACGCTCTTATCATATTTTCTTCCGACCCAACTCTCTCCACAGTGTCATTCGAGGATGAGCAGTTCGAGGTGGTCCCGCTGACGCCGGAGAAAATTCTGGAACTGATCGAACAGGCCTACCCAAATCCCATCACACCGGAAGACTTGGCGAAGTAAGTAAAACGCAGGATCTGTGGGGAGCAAAACAAAACCAACAAACTCACTATCTTCTTCACACACGCGCGCGCGCGCGCACGTACAGGGACTACGGATGGGAAGAGGAGGAGGTGCTCGCCATTATGCTGGTGCTGAAGGAGCGCGGGCTGATTAAATCGATGGAGTACAACTCGTTCACCCGCATTCACCATGACGACCAGGCCATCAAAATCGTCAAGCAAATGCCGACGATCGCCTCGAACAAACAGCCAACGATTGCCATCATCACCGCGCAGTACTGCGAGAAGCTCGCGGTCGATGCCATGCTGGAGAACAAGGAAACGTTCGTGCGGTACACCACCGTCGGTAAGCGAACTAGGTTACGCGCGGCCAATTGTGGTACTATAAAACGTTTTGAAAGGCATACGGGTTTCGTGGCGGATTGTGTATGCCTCCTCCGGAAGGTGTGCTCATCCGCATGAGATAATCGCTCGATGAGCACGTTACAACCTAAGTAGTTCAATGTTAGACCGATCCTATATCAGATGAAAAGCAGCTTTAGGGCGCCTAGAGCCTGCTCAGCCACGTAGCGGCTTATCTTGTAAGCCAAGATACATTATACATAAGATTTCGTTCTCTCCTCCTCGCGCCTGCATGCCAATTTAACACTGTTTCTTGTCCACTTTCTTCGACAAATTGCCGCACCTTCGCCCCGGTGCGCGCGTGTTGTTGTTTCCTAACCTAGGCACTAGTCCCGACAAACCTACTAACGAAGCGGAGCGGCACAAGCGAAGAAAGAATCGGTTCGGTAAGACGCAAAACCACATACAGACAACGCTCACAATTGGCCACAAGGAAAAACCACTCGGCGGTTTTAACCATCTGTTTCGTTGCATTTTCGTTGCTGCCGTGCACCACACGCTGTTTGTTTATGTTTTATTTGTTTGTTTATTTACACTCATACGGGTCACATTTTGCGATCCACGCACCAGCTTTTCATTTCTTTCTGTTTGCGTGTTGTTTTGTTTGTTTTGTTCGTTCCAGAAGGGTTCGGATTGTTATAAGAGTACTTATCTTTCTATAATTAAACGATAATCTCCTGTCAAAAAGAGGTATGACAGAAAAATACTATTCTTTGACAGCACAAACCAATCTGGCAGGAAAACAATAATAAAGCAGTAAATTAAGTGCGGTTGGAGTGTTTATTGCATACTTCTTCGTATAATGAGCTCGAAAGTATGCAATTCGCTCGTCGAACGCTTCATTTGCCCTGTCTCAATCCTGCCAGTTAGTTAAAACTCGAAAAATGATAGCTAAAAACCACGTCGTCCAGCATTCGGGTGCAGGGAATCAGCTTTCTGTGTCGTCGACTTTCACACGATGGGTTTTGTGTTGACGGTGGAGGGTAGCTCAACAGTGTAAAAACAGTGTACGCTTGGGATGATCTAACTCGTCTCGTCATTTCGTTCCATCCCGCAGGTGAATCCAACGTGTACACGTTGGGCAACATCGGGGCGCATCGGATCGTGAGCACAAAGCTGCCGTCGGTTGGCAGCACGCGAGAAGCGATGACGGCGGCAGGCAACACTACCACCCGCCTGCTCGGTACCTTCCAGAAGGTGGACTACGTGTTCATTGTCGGCGTGGCCGGTGGTATCCCGCACTACACCGACTACCGGCGGCACGTTCGGCTCGGTGACGTGGTGATTGCCTCGACGCCCGCCGCAACATCCGAGCAACAGACGGCGACCAAACCGTACTGCTACGTGTATAGCAGCGGCCAGAGCGAGGTGAAACGCTACTACCCGGCCGACGACGGGCTGCAACAGATCGCCCGTACGCTAGTGCAAAACGATGACGGCAAGAAACCGTGGTTGCAGTACGTGCAGGAGGGCCTCCAGCAACTGAGTGGACGCAGCGGGCACGCCGAACATGACTTTGCCCGTCCGGCCCCGAACACCGACAAGCTGTACATGAACATCGGCAACAAGAACGTGATCGAGGTGGCGCATCCGATCGCCCAGCTCGGGGACGGGACAGCGGCCGACGATACGGACGCGAACGGGGTCCCGATGCCGCACCAGACGCGCCTCCACGCCGGCCCAATCGGCTCCGGGTACGAGCTGGTGCGCTCGGACTCTGCCCGCACCGAGTACGCCCAAACGTACCAGCTGTTGGCCACCGACAGCGAGATGAACTCCGTGCTGGACAGCGTCGTCGGCAACTGTCGCGAAAGCTTCATCCTGGTGAAGGGCATCGCCGACTACAAGGACGGCACGACGTCACGCAAGTGGCAGAACTACGCGTCACTCGCAGCGGCCGCCGTCATGAAGACGATCGTGTGCGCGATGGACGCACCGACGAACGTGTAAACACAAACCCAAACCCCCCCTGCGCGTGTTTCTCTATTTACCTCTCCCCCATTTAACGCCCTTATTAAATCTATTTTACTAAAATTATACATTGCATCTTTTTATCACGAACCCTTGTGCGTTCCCTTCCTTAACCCCCGCGTCCGGTCACTTCTGGATGCAGTTCGTCCGTGTTCGTAAGCGCGCACTCGTCCTTGAAAACGGTGAATCCTAAACAAAACAATACCTTTTAAAAACAAACGACAAGAAACGGACCAAAAAACGATACTAGTAAAAGGAGAAAAGAATGCCGGAAACTATTTTAGATATTTATGAAGAATATAGCACGTACGTCCCAACTGTGTAGCGTAAGGAAATAAAGCAAACGGTCGTGCAAACACCGTTGGTGAGGTAGCTTGGTGCTTTTTCCCCCCGACAAATCCGAACCCAAACTACTCTTACGCCTTATTTGTTACGCTTCCTGGTTCTCCGAGTGTTGGTGATTTATGCCTTTATTTTATTTGTGATATGCTTTTGTGCCCACACAGTGAAATGCTTCTCGATCGACTGGGTTTAGTCAAATGTCAGGAGGCATTGCTGGAAAACTCCATGGATGCTACTTTTTAATTTTGATAAAATGTGCAGTACAAAAAGTTGTAAAAATCCACCTTTGTCGCTCCCGATTCGTACAAAATTTCCTGGAGAAGACCATTTTCTAATGATAACATTTAATTTGAGCTTCGCATAATGTATGCGAGCTGCATGTAAAAAGACTATTGGATCGTTCAAACGATTGAATGGTCTATTAGCTAATGAATCGAAATAACTGCGATTAGATTGTTAACATTATTGAGTTTTTAATTGCTTTTCCGGAACAAAATTCTGATTGTTTTGCAGGAAACCTCCTAAGAGAGGTGGCCCAAACAGAAAAATAATTTGGGTTTAAAGAATTCATAACAAATTGGATGTAACATCCGGTACACTGAAAGGCTTCGTTTTTTTACTTTTCAAGCTATTTATACGTATCAAACTTTAATTAACGTTCCGTTAAACCGAGCCGATGCATGATAAATTGAAAGAGCCAGTAATCGGTCGGTCGCAAATTTATTGAAGTAGAAGAGCATACTGGCAAAATTACTTTACGATTGTGTTGATTATAAGGCGTGTCTGTTCGGACATATCTAAAATGAACCACAGTGATCCGCCATTATAGGTCTATATTACGGTTTATTGCGATTTTTTTTCTGTGTCTTCTATTATCTCGCGCCCGAAACGCACCCTAGTATCATTCCACAGCCGGGATACGTCGCTCTGATCCCACCCCACTCGATCACTGTTCTGATAATACACACGTGCGCGGTCTAACATTTCTAACAACCGTCACGTCCCGCGCTTCCCTGCTTAACAGGTTTGCCCTAGCTGGAATGTTGAAGCTCACAATATTTCCTAACCTCTGCTCTGCGCAGAACATTTGAAACGGGAAACAATATTCAAATTAAGTCAGTTTCCCTCTCTTTCACACATAACCAACACACACACACACACGCTTGGGCTTGGGCTCACGCTCCTTCGTTGATCGTAAGTATTTGTCCTACCGCAATGTTCTATCAAAACAGGACTTTCGCTTTTGTCCCTCCCAGTTGTTTTTTACTAACGCAATCGTTTCAAAAATGCATATATATACGAACGTTTTACTGAACGGAAATACAATTTTCATTCAAACGGAAGGAGGTTCTTGGTGTAGCTCCCCTCTGCAACGCCTCCCCTGCGATGGTCTCGTTCTAGTCAAGTAGTATCACTCATCATTTCCTTCTACGTTATTCTCACTATCAAACGCTACAATCGCGCAACTAGATGCCAGGAATTGAGTTGGTGGTCGAATATTGATTGGGTTTCGTTGGGCCTGTCCTCGCCAAAGGAAAATCTACAAAAGCGCACCAACAAAGGTATGCAATCCGTCCTACGAAAACGCTTTATTTTGCTGCTTTTGCTTGTGATTGGAGCGCGCGGATTGATTGGAGGTGGCGGTGCTGGTGACGACGGTTGCGTTACCAGTGCGGTTGGATCTCCTGGAACTTCCACGATTGGTAGGCGTTGTTGATGTCGCACGGCATGAGGGCCAGCTGGCGCGTCTGCGGCTGGTAGCCCATGCACTTTTTGTGCGTCCGGTGCAGGAGCGTACCCGACTGCTCGTCGTACTGCCACGGGCCGTCGACCGTGCCGAGCCGGCAGAACGCCAGCTTAATTTCCGCGTTGTACGCCTCGATGCACCGTTCGCCGACCCCGAGCTGGCCGGCACCGTTCAGTCGGATGAGCTGGTTGTGGCCCTGGCCGTGGCATGGCTGGAGCCCGATCGCGGCCGGCGGCTGCCGCCCGAGCGCGTCCACGCACTTCTCCCGCCCGACGTTCTGCAGCTCGCCCCATTTCACGTTCGCCGGCAGCATCGGGTACTTGTCCAGCACGTCGTACGCGACGTTGTCCATGTACCACTGGAAGCTCTTGCACTGCAGGCGCTCCTTCAGCGCCAGCTGCTCGCTGATGTCGCCCATGTCGAGGAAGCGGGCAAGCGGTTCGCGCGTGTAAAAGTACTCCTTGTACGGCCCGTCGAACCACGTCTCGATCACGCGCTTGTAGTTGATCGTGATCAGCGGGCCCTTCTTCTTGCTCGCCAGCTTGCCGAAGTTGTACGGCATGAAGCCGCGGTAGACGTGACCGACGCGCGAACACGGCACCCACTCGATGCTGCCGCCACACTGCCAGATCTTGAAGCTGAGCTCGAAGTTTTCGCCGCCCCACACCAGCAGGCCGGAGTCGTACGCGCCGAGCTCGAGGAAGAATCGCCGGTTGATGGCGAACAGTCCGCCGGCGTGCGTCGGGCTGCGGTACGGTTCGCTGTCGTGCTTCCGGCGCTTCTGCTCCCGACGAGGCACCTCGTTCTCCTTGTACAGCATGCCCCACTCGAAGATGCCCCGGTAGTGGTGCCCGTCCGCGTACACCGGCCGGTACTCGAACGTCTTGTGGTCGATGCCGTCGATGATTGGAACGGTCATGACGGTGCGATCGCGGTGGATCGGGGCGAGCAGCGGTGGCAGCCAGTTTGTGTTTACCTCACAGTGCGCGTCGAGGTAGACGATCACCTCGCCGGTCGCCTCCTTCGCACCGCGCGAACGCGTCCGAATCAAACCCTCGCGCTCGCTGTTTCGGATCAATCGCACCATGCCGTCGAATCGCTCGATGTAGCGCTCGAGCTTCTCGCGCAGATCCGGCTTGTCGGAGTAGTCGTCCACGAGGATGATCTCGTGCAGCAGATGCTTCGGGGAGCGGTTCAGCACCGAGTGGACGGTGCGCATCAGCACACTGAATCCCTCGTTGTGGAACACGATGATCACGCTCGTGCGGGGAAGCTCGTACGGGTAGTCCCAGTGTTTGCACTCCTCCAGCCGCGTGTCTTTGATTGTGCGATCGAGCGAAATAGCATCCGACACGACGATGTTCATGCCGTACTCCATCTCCGCGTCCGTCGCTCGGTTTTGCTGATCCTCCGGCAGCACGTACGCCTTGCCGCCCTCACCCGGCCCCTCCGGTACCGGTTTGGCTGCCGGCTCGAAGTTCCCAAGGCCCTCCACCAGCACTGGCACCTCCTTCGGGTGGCTCCGGTCTACCGGGTCCGCACCACCTTCACCGCCGGCACGCCTCGCTGCGAACCGCGAATTGTACGCATCCTGTACGGTGCGCTGATCCACGCCGGACCAGCTGGCCAGCATGTACAGGATGCCGATCATGATCGTCACACCGATCGCGATGCGCACGATCCGGCCGCTCCGTATGTTTGTCACACGCATCCTGCCTACGTGTCAGCTAGGCCGCTGTTCCCGTCGCCACGACGATGACGATGAAAACAATCGCCTTCTATTGTGCCACCGCCGGCAGTTGACACTCACACTCGCACGCGCGCACACACGTAGTTACTTTCTCCGTCGTCACCAGCGGCACGTCCTCATCCACCGTCCCCAGCCTTCACCGTGCCTCATATGCGTGCCGCACTGCCACGACACCGATCCGCTTGATGCTTGGCTGCGCTGCGTGGGAGAGAAGAGCGGCTGGCACGAAGGACGGATTATGTTTGTTCCGGCTTCCGACAGGTACCGATACGATTTTTCGTCCGTATCGCCCTATCGCGACCGAATTGTGACCGCTTCCCAAATCTTTCCTTGCCCTGTCCTCGTTTGTCGTTTGTATCTTGTTGTGCGCTGGAATGCTTCAGCCTCAAGTGCCGTCGTATACAACTCGTATCAACACACACACACACGCGAGCAGGCAGTGTGTGGCGAACAGTGTGCGTATTTGACAGCCAAAATTTACTCTCAAAAACAATGTGTAGACTGAGAAATATCTATAAATAAATCTCAAAATTGTATTTCTTTTATACCATAAAAAATATTTATGGTTTTTTTTCAACAAACTTTGTTATTTTATAGCCCAAAGCCAGCAAAAGAAGAGAAAAAGCAATAAACAAAAATTGTTTGATTTGTTCTGCACCTGCTCTAGACCAATTTTGACATTTCCCCCAGCTGGCAACCGCATAATGACGTACCACCGTAAATGTAAACAAATACGAAGCACGAAACATAACACAAAAGTGCCTGCGACTGGCAACAAAGACATCTTACTGTGCGCTTTTCGCTATGGGTAAAATATTTCTAGATCATATCGGCGGCCAGAAGTTGTACAACTGTGCCGCCTGCGAAACTAACCTTACGAACAAGCGCGAACTCATTAGCACCCGGTTCACGGGCGCCACAGGTAAAATAGCAGTATTGGACGATACTGATGATTTGTGTGAATAATGATCCGTTTCCGTTCTACTCCAGGTCGTGCTTACCTCTTCAAACGGGTGGTGAATCTGACGTACTCGCAGGTTCAGGATCGCATCATGTTAACCGGACGGCACATGGTACGGGACGTGATGTGCAAAAACTGCAAGGCAAAGCTTGGCTGGATGTACGAGTTTGCGACCGAAGAGACGCAGAAGTACGTTATCACGGCAGTGAAAACATAGACTATGCACTAACTCCGGTCATTTTTTGGTTTTTTCAAACATTTTCAGGTATAAAGAAGGTCGGGTCATCCTCGAGCACGCGCTCATCACCGAGTCTGAAGGCTTCCCAGAGGCTTAGCATGTTTTTGTGATGTTTTTTAATCCTCTTTCCTAGTTTTAAGCTATAAGTTTGAACTAAATAAACTCGAAAACTTTCATCTCTTGAACAAACCATATGTATCTGTTCCATTCGAATAATCATACACCATGTTGCCAGATCTTAAATGTTTTACTGGCAATAGTTTACAGTAGCAAGTAAGGATTATACTAATTTAAAAAAATTCTTTCGGAAAAAATAAATGAAGTTTAGCATACTAGTGGTCTCGTTCTATTGCAATTGAAACTATTACAGCTGTTGTAACATTGTTTAAAATTTAATTGCGTGCCTCACCAGGCACCATATTACTTGTACACGATACGATCTTCCCATTTGGTACTGTATGCCACCGAACAATTTTCGCCCAGAATCAAACCCAAAACCGTGGTTATGTTTAGGAAGCGTCCTGCAAAGCGTAAGCCCTACTGGTTGTTGCAGCTAATATTATAACAAACTTAAAATGCACGCCGCAAGCAGCCTGGCAGCACATTACTTGCCGCTCAGCTTCTGGGCCGCTGCAATCGCGTTCTCATTCGCGAGCATCTGGAACTCCTGAAACCGCTGCGAGATGCGCTGGTTCATCTTGAGGAACTTTTCCATGCAGTTCAGAGCGCATTTATCCTGAAAAGAACCAATTGCGATTGTTGAAAAATGAGCCGAGGGGACCGGTCGACAAACCGGCTCCATACCTCCTTGTCGCTGACCGTGCGTCCGGTGAATTCAGTCACGCAATCGATAAAGCAAAGCTCGGACAGCTTGTTGTAGGAGAGCAGGAAGTCTGAAAACTGAAGACCACACGTGGTAAATGAACCGCGAAACAATAGGCCATGCTCAGCGTGTTGGGCCACCTACCGACTTAATTTGATCTTTGTCGAGCTGATCGATGGTAATTTGAGTCGTTGCCATGCTGCAAGCGGGTTGATCTGTTGAGTTGATCGGGGTGCTGCGGATCCTATATGTAATCAATTACGCGAAAGTAGTAGTGTGAAAGAAAGCAAGAGTAAAAACAGCAGAGCGTTGACAAATCGTTTTGACATTTCGCACCGTGTTTGAGTATGGGACATAAATACACAAATTTATCTAATTATAATTTTATAATTAAAAAATAACGAAAAATATTTAAAAAAAAATACATCAACAATTAAAACCGTTGTTCAAATTACGTGCGTTATATTTTCTGCTACTGATTGAACATCATGGTAATTGGCAAAATGCGTCTACTTCACACCAGGTGATGTTGTTAAGTTCTGCTATTTCTCAACAGAGGACGCTCTTTTCGTACACACAATAAAAACGCTCACCAGAGAAGAGAGCAATTTACCATTTCACCAAAAAACCCCTTTCAGCAATTTCTTATTTTCAGAATTCCTCCAGCTGAACCGGTTCTCCAAAACTTGCGCGAAAGTAAAGCAACAACACAAAGCTACGATAGAGATTGATAATATTTTGATTAAATACTATTGCGCTCTTTATTTGTCATCTGCGAGCAACTTAAACGCACACTTCCACTCCCGCTGCCCTGTATCCTAAACAACGGTGGAGACCTGGCGAAGGCCCCACCACTACCGTGCCGGAAGGCGAGAGCTCGAAAATACCGCGCCGCAGCGCACGAATCGGTCTCCAAGTGTCCGAAACAAATGGACAAAATGTTCTCTTCAATTGTGTTATCTCCGAGGCAGCACGGCTTTCTCAAAAAACACGACCAACATCACCCACGTTGCAAAGCAGTCGTATTTATATGTAATAACTACCGGTTTATCACTACCTCACTGAACACTATAAAATAGAAGGATGTGTGTTGGGTGTGTTCGTGAATGTGTGCTTTCTATACAATGACGATTACAGAGGATAAGACCGATGCCAAATTGTCATATGTTATAACCTGAAAGGCAGTCGTTTCCGTAAAAAGGGCTTCTCATTTCAACCGTCTGCGTATGCCAACTATTCCAGAAATGTTCCAGCGTGTCGCTGTTTGGAGGTGTGTCAGTCATAGTTTTCGGTTGTTTGTCTGTTTCTTTAGCCTATAGTAAGGTTCTCCCGGTACTCTAATATGAGTCTTACACTAACGCGCCCCAATCCTACAATGTTCGGTGCGTGTGTGTGTGTGTGTGTGTGTGTCCATTCGTGTCTACTTGATTTTTAGACCGCAACGTCACACACAAACCCACAGAGCCAACATACATTGATCATACAGAGTAGTATTTACATATCGTCGCTACTATCTAATGCTGTAGGCAACCTCTTCTTCTGTTTGTTCCTTACCACCTATGCTAAACCCAAAAAAAAGGTCGTATTATCGTGTAGAAACTATTTACAGCCCACTTGAAATCAATATCATAATACAAAATTGTTTCCATTGCATCACCAGCCTAGCATGTGGTCCTAAGAACGGTCATCGCACCGTGCGGTACGCATCAACCGTTTAATTCGTTCTTGATCAAGCGAACAAGGTGTTCATGGACTGGCTAGGAGGCTAATTAAAGCTTAAAATAAACTACAACCGGACAAAAAAAAATTAATCTAAATCGCTTCGTAGAAGCTTGCAGTGTGGTGCGATGCGGTGGCAACTGAGACCAACAGCACAATTGAGACCAACCTATAGAGTCTGCATGTAAAATGAGGATCTGTACAATTTGTATCTAAATATATAGCTAAACCTAATACAAAATATAGGTCACGACTTTGTCAGTATTATGTTTATCTAACACGCCTACGCACCGCCTTCGGGCTATGGCGCTTCGCACCTGGACCATACGCGCGACACCGTCCCTAGCTTACTAATTTCATGCCTCGTTTCGTTCCCGTTTTGGTCGCACCATTTTATCCATGACGTCATCGTTCCATGGTAGGCCCTTCTACTGACAGTTGTTCCCGGGTGCGGCACCACTGGCACCGGAGGAATCACAACCATCCAACCGGCTCAGGTAATCTATCGCTTCTTTCGTTTGTCGCTTGTGCGCGGTACTTTCCGCATCCGCCTGTAATCAAATACATAACATATGCGCAAAAAGTTAGCCCAAACCATGTTTATGGCTATCTTACGACAAATGAATACACTTACGTTGGTCGTCAGGTTGAGGAAATCGTAGTATCGGGTCAGTGCCGCAACCATCCGCTTGAAGTTGTTGTGCTTCAGATGCTGCCGCGCGATTTCTTCATAGCCGAGCTCGTCCATCACCAGCTGGCAGATCAGCATGCAGACGTGACTGCCCATGTACGTGTGCTCCATATGATGTTCGGCTTTTTGTATCACTACGATGGAAGATGAGACATACAAAATTATCACCGTTGCTTATTGTTTAGCTAAAGTAAACAACAACAAAACACAAAATGCCACTCACATTTGGTTTCCGCGTCCTCCGCGTCGACGGTTCGTGCGGGTGTTTCCAGAATCGCGTTCGTTTTCGCTTCCGCGTGACTATTGGTAGCAAGAAGCAGGGTTTTGAGGTCATAAATGAGGTTCAACGTGCGCGTTCACGGCTGAAGGACACCGCCCGATCACAACTTACCTAGCCATCTCTTCCTGCTGCTCGAAGTACTCGACCAGCGCCTTGATGCCACCCCGGTTCGTCTCGCTGTCCATGTAGCGAAGGAGCTGTTGACGGTTTGGTTGACTCGGTCGGGCCAGATGCAGCAGCAGTGTCAGTGTGAGCAGATGCAGATCGAACACGAACCGCTGCGGCACATACTCGGCGATCCGCAACAGCAGATGCATCGTGATGTTGATCACGTCCGGCTGCCTGCCAACTATGTGGGCACCGTGTGCTAAGGGAAATAATAATAAATTTAAGCTTCACCAAGGCGGACATAACAACGACGGACGGCTTTTTATTTACATTTCAAATAGTAAACCATTCTACTAGGTATGTCAATGTTGTCAATAAAAAAAATGTATATCAATATAACCAAATTCTCATTGGCTTGTGTTAGGTATGGTAGCTCAAGAGAAAACAATCAAAGATCGTTTTATTAAGATGGTATACAGTAGCGACAGTTGCAAAATACCATTTTGATTGATATCGTTTAGATAATTTGGTAAAAACCACATAAAGCAGATTATGAAACGAGAAAAGTTGCTTTTTATCGCAAAGATTCCCGCCAACAGGAATGAGGATTCGATTTCTATTTCTTAATAGTGTGACTTAATGTTGCCAAGAATGTATTGTATCTTTGGTGGTTAAACAAGAGTTCAATAAATCATATATTTTGAAATTTTAAGCCTGACAGATTCAAAGTGACAGTCGTGTTTGGACAGCGGCTGTCAGTGTGGCGTGTGGTGAAAGCAAATGGTTAAGCAAATGGTTCCTTACCTTCGTCGTCGAATGCGTGCGTAAGTGTGATCAGCATGTGCAGCATCGGCTGCAGTAGCTCGCGCAGTAACACCCCGATCGTGTCCTTCGGGGTCGCGTCGTCCGTCGGGTAGTGCGGAAGATCGCGGTCCACCTGCCGGTACAGGCGCACCAGCAGCTCCACCAGCAGCCCCGCCCGGTGCTCCAGCAGGAACGCTTGGTTCGGGCGATTGAACAGGCAGACGTTGTTCAGCACCCGCAGACAGCGTTCGATTTTGCGCAGTTTCGCCACATCCTGCTCGGTCCAGTCGGTCGCGCGCGCCGGTACCGTTTCGTAGCACTCCGCGACCGTCTTGATCAGCCGCTCGATGCCGCCGAGATTACGCAGCTCGTCCTTGAACCACTCGCCGGCGCGCTGGGACGTGAGCGACAGCAGCGACTCCATCGCCAGTGAGCCGGCCGTCACGCGGTCCGTGTCGATGTGCTTGCCGCCCTTCCCGGCGCCCTTGATTTCCTCGCACAGCTGCTTCACGCGCTGGCGATTCTTCTGCAGCTGCTGCTGTGCGGCACTCCCCCGCCCGGCCGTCTCCGTGTCGGCGCCGGTGTCGAGCAGGTTCAGCATCAGCGCGAGCGAATCCCGGTCGAGGTCCATGTTGAGTTTGTCCTGCGAGAACACGTACATGATCGCGGCGGTGCACAGGCCGAGGCACGGATCCTGGTGGGCGTCGGATAGTGCGCGGAAGAAGCGCGTCACCACACCGTGCGCCCGGACGTGCATCTTGAACGCCGGCTTCATGCACTTGGTGGCGAGCTGCAGCGCGGAAAGGCACCGTGTCGGTATCGGATTATCCGGGTGCAGCGCGCTCAGTATGTAGTCGACGTCATCGTCCATCTCTTGGAACTCACCGATCTCCTGCATCTGGTGCGAGTTCTTCACGTTCCGCACAATCGTGTAGTACGGCTTCGTCTGCCGATCGCAGCGCAACCTCCGCCGGCCCGTATCGTCCTCGCCATCATCGTCACCGAACGCGTCGCCCCCGAAAGCGTCGCAGTACCCGTAGTATTCGTCGCCACCGGCACCACCACCCAACGCACCCGCCGAACCACCCGGCACCGTTTCCATGGTGCCATTATCCGCACCACTGCCACCACCAGCACCGCCCCCGCCAGTGGCAAACAGTTTCAGTCGCTTCGAGCGCGGTGGAATCGATCCCCCCAGCTCGGTATCGCCCATCGCCGCATCGTAGAAGGCGTCATCGTACTCGAGCTGACCGCCGGCACCGCCCGGCCCACCACCGACTAAGCTCGGCTCCAAACCACCCGCACCATCCGCCCGTGCACCATCGGCCGCATCTGGCACAGCGCTTGCCAAATCACCTCCGACACCGGCGCTTCCACCACTGCCGCCCACGACGACGCCACCGATGATCGGATCGGTTCCCGCGCCTGGTACGCCGCCTCCACCGCCACTACCACCTCCCCCGCCAGTACCGTTCCCATGGTCCCATTTGTGTTTGTACACGTGCCGCTTCTTGGTGTCGGTGGCCCCGTCGCAGGAGCCGACCAGCGGGCGGCTCTTGAATATTGTGCCCTTCTTCTGCAGCACCAACCGCATCGGTGCGGCGGTGGCCGCGGCGGCAGGTGGTGGCGGTAGTGGTGCGACTGCCATAGCCGGCCCCTTCCGGAACTCCTCCTCCTCCTCCTGCGAACGTGTCGAGCTAACCTGCATGTCGCCGTTCCCGGTCACCAGCGCCGTTTCCTCCTCCTCCTCCGGCTGCTCCGGCTCGTGATAATCCGGCGGCACGACGTTCTTCTTGCGCCGGCTGTACTGCCGCGTCATGCCACCGCTCGGTAGCGTCGCCGGGCTTGCACCACGCACCATTTCCGACAGTGCTGCCGGTGGTGGTGGCAGCGGCTGTTGTGGTGGCTGCGGTGCCGAATATTCCGGCTCGGGTACGTCCTCCTGCTTACCGCGAGTGCCACGAATCACGTTGTTATTGTTGTTCGTGGCCGCACCACGATTCCGTGCGGTTCGTCCCACGCGTGTCTGATGCTGCTGCTGCTGCTGTTGCGGTGACAGCTCCTGCTGCTCCTCGTTGTTTCCCTGTTTCATTTTGTTGCGCGTGACACGCGTCCCAGCATGCTTTAGGTTCAACTTCAGCACCTCCACACGCTCCGGCGCACCGGGTTGTTGCTGTAGCGACTGCGGCACTGCACCCAGCGGCACGTGTGGCAACGCCGGCTCAACCGTGGCGTTCGGCTCACCGGATGGCGTCGCCGACGTGGTCGACGATGCGATGGCCACCGCCCGCGCGTTGTCCTGCGTGTTTTCGCTCTCTGAGTACACGTCCGACGGGGGTGCCGCTGCCGTCGAGCTGTTTTGCGACAGCTCCAAATCACTGCCACAATCGCTGGACCCTCGGCTGTGGATTATCTGGCAATCGTCCCCGGGTGCGTTCAGCGAGTGCTTTGGCGTGTTATTGTCCGACGACGCACTGCCGAGGATGGAGCTCTGCGAGTCGAAATCGTCCCCGCCGGATAGCGAGGAGAGCGTGCGGAACACCTCGTACGTGTCCGTCCCGGGCAGCGGAAAACTCGGCCGGGGAAGTTGATGGATTGGCAGGCCCGGCCCCGCTGCGCCCTTCGCCGCGGTGGACGATGAGACGGGCGCGACTGATTGCTGATGTTGATGTTGCTGGTGGTCGCCACCGTCGGTGTCCGCCGCTTCCGCCGCAAACTTATTGCGCTTGGACGACGACGGATGCTGCGCCGGATGGTGCGACGAGGACGACGACGAAGACGAGCGCGCTTTTTCGCGCTCGATGGCGCGTTTCTTGAAGTTGTACTTGTTGCCACCCTTCCCGGTCCCCGGCGACTGTGCTGTACCGTTGCTCGTTGTGCTGCTGATCAGCGGTTTACCACCGAGGGAGATTTTAATCTTCAGTTCGCTTTTCGGTGGTGGCGGTGGCTCTTCCTGCTCGACGCTACTTGCTGCCGCGTCTAACGCTTCCCGGTTGTGATCGCCACCTCCAACCAAAAATGTATCCTGCTGCTGTTGTTGCTGTTGTTGCTGTTGCTGTTGTTGCTGTTGCTGTTGCTGTTGCTGTTGCTGTTGCAGTTGTTGCTGCTGCTGCTGCTGCTCCGCCAGGTAATCGAACGAGTGTCCCACGACAGACACCGCCGGTGGTGGTGGTGGTGGCGGTGGTGGTACTGGTGCTGGTGGTTCACTTTCTGCTAGGAGCGTCCGTGGCGGCAGATCACCATCATAATCCTCGTCCTCATCCTCATCGTCCTCGTCATCATCTTCGTCCGGTTGCTGCACAGACTGTGGTTGGTGATGATGCTGCAGAGGATTGCTATTGGCTGTGGGTGGTGTACTGTTGTTTGTCGAAACCTCCTCACTGTCGGTACTGATCAGCATCGATGTGCCCTACAGGTAATTATACAAATTATATAAAAAAAAAACAAACGATAAAGCATATCTCTTGTTCAATATGTTCATCAAAATATTTATCGATTTTAACGGCTTCCTTGGGGGCTTGGCTTTTTTAAGGGAATATAAACGTTAGAGAACAGTGAAACTGCCCAGAGATTGTTTGAATTTATGTTGCTGACTGGAGGCATTGATGCACCTTATTTATTATTCGTTGTTGCATGCATATGTCCCGACGAGTCTAGATCTAGAGTGTAGATTGACTATATATTGAGCAATGTTAATTAGCACAGATAATGTTTTGTACCCTCCCTGTTGTATATTGCTAAGCAACATTGGTTTCTCTAGCATGTCAACACTTAAACAACGTTACACGAATGAAACTGAAAACGTGTCGTACTATGAAACCCACGCAATACCAGCGATTGATGTGGCATGCATTTTGAGCGTCTTCAGAAATGCCATCCATCCTATGAAAATATTGATCCTTGCGCCAATACAGCCGTAGTGGTAAGGCGCGGACGAAAACAGTGGCTGGTGTCGCTACTAGCCTGTAGCAGCTGTCAACCTCCATAGAGACAGGCCTGTGCGGATGCATGTGTATGGGTGCTGCTTTCAAACACATCACCAAACACTGCTGATATGGCCAACAGTCAGCAGCAGCCTTTCAACCGCCCTTGCGCCGCCATTTTTCTTGTGTTAGAAAGTTTCTGTACCCGCACACGTACGTTACGTGCTCGGTGCACGGCAGCTTGGGAAAATTCTCAGCATGGTTTGTCTCATTGACAGACGGATCGGAGTACACAAAACGAATGCATCAATGAAGCATAATAGAGAAACGGACGGGCATACACGCACACGTACGCACGCGTACGTAGCAGAGTAGGTCATGTGTGCAATAGTGTGGCGGTCAGTTAAAAGCCATGACACATATTCGTCGCCACAGACTTGGCACCTGGGTTCCCGTTTGCCAAGATGAAAAAAGCACCCTCCACCGTCAGAGCACCGATTCCGAGCCACTATAAAAGGATGCACACTTCCGGTAACGGGCAAACTTACCGCACACACTAGCACAAGTTAGTAGGCACTTCGCCATCTTTGCCGCGCTTGGTTACTACACAGCACGATAGTACACACGAAAAGCGCGGGCAAATCGACACGACACGGTGGCGATGACGACACCGCCGGACACGGCACAGGCACGGACGCGGGTTGTTTGTTGAAGGCACTTGGCACACGGGCACAACCAGCGGCGCTAGAAAGTGGCGCTCGGTCTCGTCCCACCGACGGATACGGTACGAATAGAAAAATGCAACCCCTATCGCAAGGTTTCCCCGCGACAGATGGGTGAAACGGTTCAATACATACGGGGGCACGTACACACACATACACTCACACTACCAGATACATGTGGTTGCTACCGGCACACATACATAGGCGAACGCGCACGCACTTCCATTCCGGATGCCGGACGTTAAACTAGGCGACGAACCCTGCACTACCCTGGTACATGTAGTAGGGTAGGAAAAGCGTACCGATCAATTACTGTCTACCCATACACGAACAACGATGTCGAGTGCTTTTCAATCCAACCAGTATGTGTTGCCAACGGCAGGGTTACCATCGCGTTCCGTTTTCTGCCTTCCGGGGATTTTCTTCACTTATTGTTGTTTTCTAGCCAACGAACGTTGTAACGTAAGGATGAAAACAATAAAACCCAAAACAGGTACTCAAGCTGTTCACGGCACTACAGCACACGTAACTGTCAATGTGAAAAATCTACCAGAACGAAAGCAAAATGTATCCAAAGCATCATATAGCATATTCTATTAAAAACGTTAGAATTTTGCCAACGTCACACGACTCATTTGATAGTTCAGTGAATAACTTTCATTTTTATTCATTTTTTTAAAGGCTATCAGACTTAAGATTGTTCACACCTTTTTTGGAACTATTTTTGTGTAAAGCACACATTTGTTTACCTTATTGTAAACTCAAACTATTGCAAAGTCTCTTGGTAATAAATCAACCCGGAGCAAGTTTGTTGCCTAATTCGTGTCAATACGATTACACTTCCACGAATAAAATTTATCGATCCCTTATCAATCGCCACTTTTTTCAAGTAATATACCATACTACACATGTGCCAACTGTATTATAAAAATACACGAAATAACGATTAAATAGTTGTAATAAATGTGGGTGATTTTGCGTACTCATTATTTTATATGCAGTGAAACGAACCCGTTTTATTTAAGCATTCATGTGCAGCTAAAGGATTATTGTTTGAATCTTAGAGCAACATTGAGAGTAGACCTATTCTCTGACTCGTTAGACTGCCTCTGTATTCTAATATAGTTAGGGTTTACTACTAAAATATAGATTTTTTAAATTTATAGAAATATATTGATTTTTTTTATTCATGTGGCGGTTACATGGAGAGAACCACGAAACAAAAAATTTTAATGTACGAAAAAAGTCATTCGCTAGTCTCGGGAAAATTTGCGAAATATAGAATTGATATCATTGGGAATTCTATAATAATATCCATTTCTTTGTAACCGCACAAAACATTTAACATATTAGCGAATCGAATGTGACCAACACTTTATAGATCTGATGTTTGCAATAGAGAAAAATCGTTAAAATCGCTCTTACCTTCGATATGCGGAGTAAGATCGGCCGATGTTCGCTGGGCGATGGTAGTGGCGTGGCGACGGTGTTGGGTTTCCCTGTACCGTACCGACCCTCACCTCCGGAGTGATATCCACCGCCGGCCGGTGAAGATGATGAGGAAACCTGCCGGTGTACAGCAATCGTTGCATGGTACGCGGTCGTCACGTACGGATCATGATGTAACTGCTGTTGCTGTGGCTGTTTCTCGAACGATGGTTCTTCCACACCAGGCGGCATACCGTAATCGGGTGTACCGATCACCGGATGCTGGTGCACGTTGTTCAACTTGGTACGCCGGTCGGCAACGGATCGATCGTAATCGTTGCTGTCCTCGTCCTCGTTGTAGTTCACGACGCGGTTACGAATCCGGGACGAGTTACGCTTTGGTTGCTCCTGCTCCGTTCCTCCTCCGCTCACCACCATCGGCTCTTTTTTCGCCTTCTTCGGACGCTTCTCTTTCTTTTCCTTTTTCGGTGGTTTGCTGGCGGGCAGTTTGCGAATCGTCGATGATGCCGGATCGCCTGCTTCCACCGTAGTCTTTTTCCTTTTCCTACCAGGTCCTTTTTTCTCCTTGACGAGCGGCGCCGTATGGAGTAGCTGCTGCTGATGCTGCTGCTGCTGATGCTGCTGCTGCTGGAGGTGGAGTGCGTACGCCATCGCATCGTTTCCGAGGTGGCCCGGCAGATGGCCAACGTTTGCGGACTGTGGTCCGGTCGGGGAAAACTGCGGTGTGGCCGCAGCGGCCGACAGCGGTTGATAGAAGTGTTGCTGAGGTGGCGTTGTGGTAGTCGTCGTTGCCCCGGACATGCTACCGGGCCCAAGCATGTTGTAACCCATCGGCATAGCATTCCCCGCGTACGGTGAATGGCCCGCTAGATGGTCGACGGGTAGCGGTGGTGGTGGTGGGATTGTGTTGCGACTTTTAAAGAACTTCCTTGGTCGCACCGGCTCGGACGTGTTCGAGCCGAGTAGATTGACCACGTTCTCGGACGAATCGACACCAGCACCGAGCTCGAGACCGGTTGGATCCTTCAGGTCGATATTGTTGTACTCCGCAACTGCACCGGTTATGCATAAACAACGAAAAGTTAGTAAATAGAATACGGTGACGAGTGTGGGAATAAAGTCTGCCAAGACGACACCTACCATAGCTTCGGCTTCGTATCGATGTAAAGCTCGTAATACCCCAGCGCCCGACGAGTCCAGCGGAACGGCGCGGCGCCGGACAGTTCTCCTTACGTCGTTCTTTCAGCAGTGACTCAAGGGGCACCACCACGCCCTGGGATTTGTTCCACTTCGACATGGTACCAAGTTTGGGGCTTTAGCGTTCTGGAGCACACGGACACTTTTCGATTGGGTTTCGTTCGGTGTTGCAGTTGCTACTTTACGTTTCTGCTACTTCTCGAACGCTAACGCTGCTGCTTTCCAGTACGAGTATGGTATCGCATATTGGTGGCTTTCATTTGCACAAACCTAAGCATCGACCAACAACCTAAAGAAAATAAGTGAAGAGAGAAAAGAGAAAAAAGGTGGCATTACTAAATAATGAAATAATAAACACGGGGTTAATAACTTTAGTTGAAACTGGATAACATTCCCTGCAAATATTGCCTGCACTGGTAGCAACCCTTTATCAGTAACTTCGCTTAACTTTGTTTTTAGTTTTGTGCAAAACGATTGTTTTGATGCAGATTAAAAACAACCGAAACAAATGCAACCGACTAATATCAATTTTGCGCAACCTGAGGGGTGAAAAAAGCACACACACACACACACACACACATATACACACACCGACATTCGAAGCAAATGCCAACAACTCGATATGGCCACGGGAACATTCTGATTGAAGCCTTGTGTTCTCGGAATTGATTGAGAGCAGGATTTCGTTTGATCGTACACATTGATTGTAGAGGTTTGTAGCTGCTTCTATTTAAATTTCGACATGATGCGAAAACACTTGTTGTCATCCCATATTTGCGGGGATCAATCTGTGGATTATTTGTGAAAGCAGCTATTGAATGTGTTTGGAAGTATGTTTTTATGCGCTGCTTTTACAGTACCGGCGAAATTTCTCGACACTACGCAATACGGTCTTGCTCTGTTTTTTTTTTATTTTAACACGCACACCTGCAAGGACACGCACACACATTGGTGATCCGGAAATAACTTAATCTCTAGGTACGCTACGGATGTTTTTTTTTTGTTTCTCGGTTCGATATCGTTATTAACGTGAATGAAACACTAATCCTAAGTCCCATGCTTGTTTGCGAATGGTTCCTCACACACCGGAAACGCACGAAACAGGTTTTTATTTTCATGTCGGTAGGCATGGTGGTTTAAATGTTTGATCCGCGCCTCATTTCTTCCACTTGTTCGAACCGGGGCATCACACCACTACCACAGAACCCCCAATACAAGTGCGAAGTCCGATAAAATAGGAGTTAGACGAGACGATGCGCAGTTTCACGGGATGCTGTTTTCGGATGCTAGCGTAGATTTTGGGGAAGGCTAGAAGTATAAGATCTAGAAGCGTCACACACGTACACACAACACTCTCAGTCACAATTGCACGCTAAAAACCGGACAACGACTACATGTGGTTGGGCTGCAATTGCACCTCTCTTTCAAGCCATTTTCGTTGGTAATTTTAAAGTGCGTGCGCGTGTGTGCGTATGCAATTTTTAATATGCAGGGCGTTCCATAACGACGTTCAAAGAGGATAGAGAGAAAGAGTGAGAGAAACCTATCTCGTAGAAAAAAAATTGACAGACACACACCTTTTCTTTTGCTTTCTTTTCGATTTATCACTAATTGGGAAGATTTTGGTTGTAGTCTGACAGCCGGAAAAGAATTTGGCCAAAACGACGGGGCAAAGGAAGCAAGCATGTGTGCGTGTGCGAATGTGTCCGGAGAGAATCCTTGAGCGTGTTGAATCGCCCGTGGTTTAGCAGACAGTCGGTAAAGTGTGCAGGGTTGGTCGGATAAGGTTGCCTTCGCCGGCACGTGCGTACCTTCTCGCAGTGTAAATATTGTGACATGTAATATACATTTTTCTTTAACCATCTGATAACCGAGGTTAAAGAAAATGAAAAATAAACGTGTCTACCCACTAACTAAATAAACGCACTCGATGAACATCTTTAGGGTATTCTATTTTTTGTTATATGCAAGAAAAACTAATTATCTGCTTTGCTAATCCAACCGTATTGAATAGAAAATGTAATAACAAGCATGTTTAAAACACGTGCTCGAGTGTTTTTTGGAATAATATTGTTGCATAAACTACATCGAAAGTGCTAGAAAAACAGCCCTGTAATACTGATTTTTATACGGTGAGAAAACGACGAGAAAACGAATGGAAGAGAGACGATGAAAGAGAGGATGGTGTATATTTAGAAAGAGACCATCATAAAAGTTCGCACGCACACACATAACCAAGTAGAGACGCACTCCGCTTGCATTCAGCTTTGCGCAATAAAAATTGGGTTTTCACCTAGCCGAGAACCGGCACAGGGGGCAAGGACAAAGAATAACAACAAATAAAAGTACGAATAAGGTGTTTGAAAAATGAACGCAGAGCCTACCTGTCAGGTTCGATTGTACGATCATTGGCATAGTGCGCGAAGTATTCATAACACTGTGCTATTACAAGTTAACAACAACGACAAACACCCTCACAAACACATGCACATACATTGACGCGCTCGACACTGAACAATTGAATGAAGTAAAACAATAAAAAAAACCTTTTAAAACCACACAGGTTGAGAGAACATGTCTCAGGCTCGGCATAAATAACGCGACGGTGGGGAACAGGGTTTCTGAGATTGATCCTGGCGGATAATGGGCAGTGCAATGAGTAACGAAAGTATGATTTACGTTGTTGCACATAAATGTACATTTCACATCTCAATGAATGAGATGACGAATTAGAAAGGAACAGGGTACGCATAATGCGACGATACGGGGTGATGATGTACTGTGGTTTGGGAGGGAAATGGAGAGGTTAGTAAACGAGAGCGAAGAGATAGGGGTACCGTGAGGGTGACTTCTAAAATTACCTTTTTTCTTCACGACCTGTACTCCCGCCTTCTCAAGCTCATTTTCCACTCCCCGTTGCTCGTGCTGCCGCGACGAGGCGCTGGAATCGACGGGAGCCTACGGTGCCTGGACGTTGGCTGGCGTGATGACGTGCAATCTTCACTCACTCACAGTGCTGTGCACTGCTGTTGCTCACGCGTGCTCGAAACCACATCATATCACGCGCGCAAAAAACAACACATTCAATAGCACAAACTAACCGCACAGCGACGGCTGTCGCCTGTCACACATTTTGCAATTTGCGCTCGTCGTGTCCGTCAGGCTCAGGGAGAGGGGTGGCGTCGGAGTCCGCTGTTTCTTCCTTGGTTTTGGTCTCGTTTTCTTCCTAAACCGTCTAGGCGCGATTTAAATGTCGCTGCAACGCGTGCAGCGTGAACGAAAACATTTTCACACTATGACCTGAGCAAGAAACAACGTTTTCTGTATTGTTTTTGTGATTATGTGTGAAAACACACTAGCCCACCAGCAACACACGGCGTACTGCTGGCTGTAAACACACACACGCAGCTACGGTGCGAGAGGATTATTCGATTCGCCCATGAGTCGAATGAACGCGCGCGTTTCTGTCTCGCTTTACTTTGGCGCTTCAATAACGCAAGAAAGAGTTGGAGTGTTTTACGAACTCTCTCATGCTCTCGCTACTGCGCTCTCCATTGTGCATGAGTGCGTGCGATGACCACAGCAATACGGAAAGTGCGTGTACGAGCAGCCGAAACGATTGGGAAAGTGAAAACCAGAATGAGATAGAAATGCAGGACGCACACAGAAAGGTTTTTCCTTCGTGATGTTTTTGTCTCCTACTCTTCACTGACATCAATATTTTGCAATGGATTTTGTTAACTGTCTTTCCAGTTAGTCCCAAATTTTTCAATTTTCATTACGATCTTCAGCGTATTTTTGTATCTCTGTTGTGTTCTTCTTGGCACGTTTGTCGGATGGTACAAAAAGTTACGAACACACACACTCACACACACACACACGCGCGTCATAGGCAACTATTTTTTAAAAAACGACAATAAATATCCACTCACGTACACATACCAGCATCACGAGAAGGACAAACGTGGGAAACGCAATCGGAGAATTCTTTTGTTATTTTCCTATTCCTTTTTCGGATTGCGTGTGGGACACAGAAACCGGTTTGTTCACATATCATAAAACCGAGAATGTGTTTCCTAGCCGTTGCTATTATACATTTTATTGCTCTGCATAGTATGAAGTAATAAATTTGACGCGTATCGCAAAACGTAAAATGTTATGATTTTTTCTTAAAGAAAATTAACTCGTTATTGATAAAATCAACTTCTCTTCGTATTAGCCATTTTGAAAGTCCCTGCAACGTTCAACGGTCAAATTGAAGCATCGTTTACAATAAGCTGTAATGTGAGCGCTGATAGTCTGTCAACACCAGGTGGCGCTATTGGGCCGGTATCTGTCAACTGTTTGTCATAGGCGGCTGTGTGTTTGGTTTCACCACCCTCAAAAGCCCCAGCTGTAATATAGCAATAATATTGCGTTGTAAGATAAAGGCGCGCCAGGCGATACAGCATGCGAAACCGAATTTCATAACATTCGCAAGCGGCGCAGGGCACGCACGTTCATACAACATTCGTTGGACGTAACAGCAGAAAGTGTAGAAATAATCAAACGAGCAGTTATGGCAGCAGAAGCAACAACGACGACGACAACATTTGAAAAGTCGAGCGATTCATCTCTGAGCTCAAAGGATAAAGGGTAAGTCTTGGTAAAAAGGGAGAGGAAGTTTGTGTTTATTTTCGTTAGGAGAAAATAATTACTTGTGTCGTTACAGCTGGTCCAACTGGTGGACGTGTACGTCGTTCGAAATGTTGCGCACGCTTGAAAAACGTATCCTTTCATGTAAGTAGTAATACCGTTTGCAAAAGTATGCTTAGCAAAATCACACGTGTCGCTTTTTTGTGCGTCGAACGTTCTAGATCTGAAAACACCGTACCGTGGCAGCTTCGTCGATGTGGGCCACTGTGTCGGAGAGGCGGACAAAATATGGACTCTGTCGATCAACACGGAATCACCGAACGTGCCACTGGTGCTGGTGCATGGGCTCGGTGCGGGTGTCGCGCTGTGGGTGATGAATCTGGACTCGCTTGCCAAGGATAGGCCAGTGTACGCAATCGATGTGCTCGGTTTCGGGCGTAGTTCCCGTCCACGCTTCTCGTCTGACCCGATGGTAGTGGAGAAGCAGCTGGTGAAATCGATCGAAGAGTGGCGCCGGGAGATGAACCTCGGCGAGATGATATTGCTCGGCCACTCGATGGGTGGTTTCATTGCAGCGAGTTACGCACTGTCGTATCCGGACCGGTTGCGTCATCTCATACTGGCCGATCCGTGGGGCATGCCAGAGAAACCAAAAGACTTCGAGAGAGACGTACGCATCCGGTTCTGGTTGAAACCAATCTTTGCCGTGTCTAAGATGCTGAATCCGCTGTGGCCAATACGGTTCGCGGGTCCGTACGGAGCATCTCTCGTCAACCGCTTCCGACAAGACATCGTAATGAAGTTTTCGTCCGTCATCGCAGACGGGACGGACATTTCGAATTACATCCACCAGTGCAATGCACAGAATCCTACGTAAGTTGATTGCTTTGAATGCAACCACAACAGCCATTAACCCTAGAACCATTTCGTTATCCAACCTGTAGCGGTGAAGGTGCTTTCCACACGATGATGCAGGACTTTGCATGGGCTAAAAATCCAATGATTCATCGCATTGGCGATATGAAGCGTACTGTCCCAGTCACTGTGCTATACGGTTCTAAGTCATGGCTATTAGCGACTAACCCTCCCGAAACACTACAACAGCTTGGTGATCACAGCTTCCTCACGGTAAAAATTATTGATGGTTCCGGTCATCACATCTACGCCGACGATGCGGACGCTTTCAATCAGATGGTGAACGAAGCCTGCCGGGCAGCCGATCGCATGCAACCGGCGGACGCATCCAGCAAATAGTGGATCAACCATCAAAATGGGGATGCCTCCCTTTGCTCAACTATCAACTTGTGTATTTCTATGGCTTGCTAGACCATCGTAGCCGGATAGCCGCCTGTAGCTAGAGAATGGTTTCGGGGTCGTTGTGACGACTAGCCTGCCAAGCACATCACATCACACGTTCCCTAGAGAGCGAGCCTTCAAAAGTGATTTGTCATTCCAAACGAATGATGACATCACGCGCACCTATTATACTGGATAAAAACGCTGTCTCATGATGATGCTGATTGTGATCCAACCAGGAAGGGAACCCGCATCATAGGGTGACTGGACGCAAAACAATACTATGCTCGTTCTGTCAAATCTTATCGGTCTGATAGCGCACGGAGGTTAACCCAGCAGTTTAAAAAAAAATCAATCAATCGAACCTCGAAAGGGTTCTATTTCAGGGAAGTTATTATACATTTAATTTATTTTATATATCCATGTTGCCTATTAGCCGTAGTGATAGTATTAGTTTAAATGCGAAGAGAGTAAAGGTAGTGTGCAAATGATGAAAGCTGGTGAGTGTTTTCTGAGTGAATGAAATGGAAATATATATTTTAAATGGAAGAAACCAGCAAACGAGTGAAGTGGAACGTAAATAACCGTTTTTTCGGTGTTTGAAGATTAAATGACCTATTCCATGAAAAAAATTATTCCAACTGCTCGATTCGATTGCGTCAGAGTGACAGTTCCAAGGCTCCAGCTGTCAAGTTTGTGTTCATTTCAATATTAAATAACTTATCGTTCTTTTTGGCGCCACTACGGCTGCGTGTATATTGTGTAAATAATAATTGTTAAATAATATCAAATACAAATTTGTGTGAAAAGAATAAAATTACGCACAATCTCAAATCGGTCTTGCGGCTAGAACAACTGGAAATTTCGTGAGTTGTATCGGGAACTTCAAAATGTCCAAGCGTGCGTTGCCCCTCTGGATGGCTGCATCGACGGTGAATGAAACGCCGACCGTAAACGAAAAAAACAATGAGGCAAACATCCCAGAAGAGCCACCAAAGCGACGGCTGCGAAGCAATTTTTCGTTCCCCGCGGACGAGAAGAAACCGGCGCCTGATTTACGAATCGAGTATCTGCCCTTTGTCAGCTATGCCGGTGCTATCGAGTATCAACAGACGCTGCACGATATGGCATTCAGCTGCGATCAGTTGGTACAGTGGGTCGAACAGCAGCAAACGACAGTTGTACCGATAGCGTTTGATCTCGAGTGGCCGTTCAGCTTCCAGACGGGCCCGGGACGAACGGCACTGATGCAGCTGTGTGCTGTAACCGATCGGTGTCTCTTGTTGCAACTGTCTTGTTTGAAGCGGTTGCCAGCCGCATTGCTCCAATTACTGTATCATCCACGGGTCGTGCTGCACGGTGTAAACGTGAAGAACGATTTCCGCAAACTGGCCCGCGATTACCCGGAAGTGGATGCAGACCGGCTAATTGAACGGTGCGTGGAACTAGGCCAGTGGTACAATCAGCTGCAGGGTTCGACCGGCAAGTGGAGTTTGGCCCGGTTGGTGGAACAAGTGTTGCGAGAGCGTATCAGCAAAGACAAACGTGTTCGGATGAGCAAATGGAACGTGCTGCCCCTATCGGATGAACAGAAGATGTACGCAGCTATCGATGTATATGTATGTGTCCGGTTTGTTTTTGTTATTCAAACGTCAAACATGACGTAAAATGTTTGGATTGTTTTCTTTAAAGTATTTTGATTACGTTATCAGAGTTGTCCTACGTTTCTTTCTGGTAACCGTATTACAGATTGGGCAGCAGTTGTATCTGAAGCTTGCCGAAAAGCAACGCCAGCAGGAAGAGGATGTTGAAAACATTCAGACTAAAGTAGAGATCGACCAACAACAACCAGCAGATGCTGGGAAGGAGAAAAACGGACCTTAAATCACAGCCATTCAACCTAAAACAATCACCCGATAACTTATAAGCTACTATGTCCCGTTTGGTGCATGTGCTGCAGGCTGGCCGGCTTCCTTACCAGCGTGCCCTGCAGCTTCAACAAACGATCGCCGGCCAACTGTTGCAGCTAGCCGCAGCGAAACCTCAGCCGGAGGCCCCTTACCGCAATGTGCTCATCCTCACCGAACACGACCCCGTCTACACGATTGGCATACGGACGCGAGGATACGACGAGACGGAAGAACAGCGGCTACGTGCGCTCGGGGCCGATTTCGTGCGCACCAATCGTGGTGGTCTGATCACGTTCCACGGACCGGGACAGTTGGTTGCGTATCCGATAGTTGACCTGAAAAACTTTCAACCGAGCGTCCGGTGGTATGTGTGCCATCTCGAGCGCACCATCATCGAGCTGTGCCGGCGGTACGGGCTGCAGGCGAAAACCACGGCCGATACGGGTGTGTGGATCGAGGACCGAAAGATCTGTGCGCTTGGTATCCACGCCAGCCGGTACGTGACAACACACGGACTGGCACTTAACTGTGACAACGACTTGAGTTGGTTTCGACACGTCGTACCATGTGGGCTGGTGGGCAAATCGGTTACGTCGCTAACGCAGGAGCTTCAACGGCCCGGGCTCAGTGTGGATGCGGTGAGTGGAGAATTTTTGGACTGCTTCCGGCAGACATTCCAGTGCGATCTTGTCACGATGGATGAAACGAGCCGGGGCAAGCTACTGGATGGGTTACTGCAGCACTAACAAACGGGTTTATTTGACATTAGGTTAAATTTTGTAAAAACCATCTTAAAAACATTTGATTAAATCTCATTATACGATTAAATCGCATTATACGGGTTTGTTGTACGTTTTGGCATAGACCGGTTCCATACCGACAACGTTGTCAGTAATGATTTGTTTTGTTTATTTCGCAATTGCTCGAAATCTGCCGAATCGAGCGGCTGTTCAAAATAAAAATTCGATCACTTTGGTGCTGTTGGTGGTAGACACCGTTCGTACATACATTGGCATTCTCACATACACACCTGAACGTCGTGTGTGTGTGGATGCTGTTAAAAATAAATGCGAACAGCTTTACGGTGCCGGTCCAATCTACTTTCACTATCTAGCGCATTCTGGAAGTACGCGGAAACCGGTTTGTGCAACACACAGTGCACAAAACCCACACGGTTCAACTAAGCGTCCAACCATTTTGCGCACATTCCGTTTGTTGGCTTCCTACTGCGGTAGACGCATTTCGTCCGCATTTCCTGGGGCGCAGTTCGACTATTCTAAAAGCGATGAAACTTTACGCCGTATCCGATGGTCCACCTTCGCTATCCGTTCGGATGGCGCTGGAAGCGCTGAAAATTCCTTACGATCACGTCAGCGTTGATTATGGAAAATCGGAGCATCTTACGGAGGAGTACGCGAAGGTAAGTTGGAACACAACCCACTTTTCGATGTACCGCTGATACTTCAACACAATATTCGTGTTTGGTGTGCTTTGCAGATGAACCCGCAGCGTGAAATTCCGGTCCTGGAAGACGATGGTTTCTTTTTGAGCGAAAGCAACGCTATCCTGCAGTATTTGTGTGAGCGGTACGCGCCAACCAGCGCGCTCTACCCGCAGGACGCGAAGGAGCGGGCGGTGGTCAACCACCGGTTGTGCTTCAATCTGGCTTTCCTGTATCCGCAAATATCGGCGTACGTGATGGCGCCGATCTTCTTCGACTATCAGCGCACGGAGATAGGGCTGAAGAAGCTGAACCTTGCACTCGGCGCATTTGAGACGTACCTGGAGCGAACCGGTACGAAGTATGTGGCCGGGAACGCCCTGACCATCGCCGACTTTCCGCTGGTCACGTCCGTCATGTGTCTTGAGGCGATCGGGTTCAAGCTCGGCAACTTCCCGACCGTCAGGAAGTGGTACGATGGTTTTAAGCAGGCGCATCCGTCGCTGTGGGCTATCGCCGCCAAGGGCATGGAGGAGATCGCCGAGTTCGAGAAGAACCCACCGGATCTAACCGGCATGGTGCACCCGTTCCACCCGATTCGAAAACCAGCAGACAAATAGAATGTTGTGACTTAAAACAATCACTCTATTGAAGCAATATACGTTGCATTATGAAAGCCCTACAATAATGCGTTGTGTTTTTTCCCTTTCATTACCTCTTCAAATCGCTGATATGTTCCGTCAGTACGATCTGGCATCGCGCCAAGAAATATTGAATGTTGGGCGTTCTTCCAGGTAATCGACTTAGGGATATCGCGATCATTATCCTTAATGTATTGCTAGCTTTAAGCTTTCTCTTTCTAGTTACTACAAATCAAAGCACACGTAACGCCAGCAGATAACGCGGTAGGCGAATCAACTTTGATGTCGTTACAAATCAGTCATTCACGGTGATAATTAACTTTGAGCTGGGATATAATCACCGGCGCAGCGATTAGATTGTATCGCGATTCGGTGGGGTCGCTGGTCGTTGATGAAATTTCCCGGCTGGCTTGGGAAATAGAGCATAATTTCTCCGCCGAACGGAAGACAGCTGGCTGCGGTCTCGTGTTGGGTTATCTTTCGCTATCTAGAGTTTGGCCGGTGCCGCCAAAATTGGGCATCGGGAGGATTGGGTGCGGACGGCATTACGCAAGCCGGATCGCGCAATACCAATACGGCTCAAGCGCACTAATAAGCCGCAAACCTCTAAATCATGCACGGGATCGAAATGTAGATAAATCTAACCTTACCTTATCTTATCGTCAAGCCGGTCGGTGTTGGGCGTGCTGTTTCGTTTATTTCGGCATCGCTGAAAGCTTTATCTAACCCGGTAAGGTTACCAAAACAGGCCGTTGTCTCCCGGGTCGGGACTAGTGTGGTATGAACTGTGAACGATGGCGTTTGCTGCGCGCATGATGGATACGGTTCTCGAGACTCGTACCCTAATTGGGTCAACGGTGGAGCAAAAGTGGAACGCACTGCTGGACGTAATCGGTACGCAGCAATTGGCGAAAACCGCGCAATTCATCACCCATCAGCGCGTCATCCTAATCATTCCGGTTTATTGCACAGGTGACGATCCAGATTTCCTCTACCCGTGGGCGTTGACGGTTTACGTGCACTCGTTCTTCTGGATCGTTGGCGGGGTGTTCGTGTTGATGGATCTCACCAACCGGCCGGCGTTCCTACGCCGGTACAAAACGCAACCGGGCAAGAACGAACCGGTCGCGTGGAGCGATCTGCGGCGTGTAATTTGGACGATCCTGTTCAATCAAACCGTGGTCGGGATACCGCTGACGTACGTCGGCTACCACACAACGATCAAAGGCACCGTGCCGAATGTGCGCGTGCTACCGTCCGCGGTGGAAATCTTGCGCGATCTGGTCGTGTGCGTGTTCTTCGCCGAGATTGGGTTCTACTACGTGCATCGGTTCCTGCACGTGAAGCCACTGTACCGGCTGGTGCACAAGAAGCACCACGAGTGGTCCGCCCCGTTCGCCTGGACCGCCATGTACTGCCATCCGATCGAGCACATCATCAGCAACATGATCCCGCCGATGATCGGCATACAGCTGATGAGGGCGCATATCTTCACCGCTGCCATCTGGTTCCCGCTGGTGATCTTCAATACGATACGCGATCACTGCGGGTATCATCTGCCGTTCTTTCCGAGCTCCGAGTACCATGACTACCATCACGCCAAGTAAGTATCCCGACAGAGTATCCCATTGTGCTTTGTTTCGCTAACGTGTAGCGCCGATTTCGCACAGATTCACCGAGTGCTTCGGGACGTTCGGGTATTTGGACTGGCTGCACGGCACGGACACAAAGTTCCGCAAGTCAAAGCAACATCAGCGCCATCGCACACTTTGGGGCCTGAAATCGGCACGCGAGCTGTATCCAGATAGCTGAGAGATTCCCGTACTTGAGCCATGCTGCTTCGCTACGGCAGCGTACGAAGCGAAAGCAGTACACTGCACCCCATGTCCAAACTTTTGTGTCGTTCCTAACAAGTGATAAGTGTAAAGTATTTAATAAAACTGTTCTAAAGAAAAATTACAGAAATTACACACGTTTCCTCGTGCGTTTCCTCGAACTTTCCAATGGCTCATTTGTTAGGCTGAGTGCTCTGCAGACCTGCATTCAGCATAAAGAAGCTCACATTGTCAGTTACTTGTAAGCTTCGATGTTTTGCTGCTGTTTGATTTTAAGTGAAGTGATATCGTTTATTTAAGGTATCTTTCCCGGTTTAATTTTACGTTAATTAAAATTGAATTTGAATTTATTATTTTTATCTACGCCTGTCATTATTTTAAATTCCTTATATACTAGATTCTTGTGAGCTAAATAATAAAGAAAAATATTAATAAAAGAGTCAGCTTGGTTTGAGACATTCGATTTGTGTAATGGACTTGTGTTTGGACTTGTGTAGTCAACATCATTATTGATTGTGATAACACCCACCCGATTAAGGATTACGTTAATTTATTAGTTTTATTGTATTATCCTAACGACATTTCCTATCCTAAGCAGGGATATGAGGTAGGTCATTATCACCATCACCTACGTTGCTGAGGTAGCCACATATGAGCGTACAAATACCGGATCTCCCGGAAGTGAATGTCAATATTTGCTGAATTGGACAACGGAAATCACATGCAACCGAATTAGGTGTTGTTATAGTTTTATCCAACCCCATATGCACACCAGAAATCAATCTAAAAAGGAGAAGGTGAGGCAAATCAAACAAAGTTTGTATGAGCGACATCTGTACACCTGCCGGCTTCTTATCAGCCGATTCTCCCTAATCAGTGCTAAGCCAACTTAATTTAAATCCATCTACATCCATGTGCCGTTTACGTTATCGGTAAGATATGCTCTATATGCCAAAATGTATAAATTTTACCGGTTGTGAAATCGTTATTCGTGTGATCTAGTGATGTGTAGAATCACGTCTTGATTCCACGGTAGTGTTTATTGCTCTTCCTTATTGCTGATGCTCAAACACGAACCATTTATTACTGATGTGGTGCCTTACCCATGCTTGAGCGGCCAGTAACTCCGGGTGTCTTGTGCGAAATGGCGCAAACGGGCAGGTTTACACAACTTCCTTTGTACCCTCATTACCCTATGCTCTCCACCATGTTGTGACTGTAACCAGTCGGACATCCATAGACGAATGTAAACCGAGTTCGGCAAGCATTCGGAATGTTTGGTGTACCGAAAACCAAACCATAGTTTGGTAACCAAATGTTTACCGAGCTGTTGTATCGGTGTATCCTGTTACCTTCCCTATATCCCATCACTTCTTACAGTCTGACAAACGCGCGGTCGTACAAAAATATGAAACGTTTGAAGCGACCAAGGTACTGCCCTAAAGATATCCAAAGATCAGAGATTCAGAGCGCAATTAGGTGCTAAGTAGTGGGTCTTTAAAGCCTTCCTACAGCTTAAAGCGTTTGTGGGTCATCTTGTTATTTTGGAAACCTTTTGTAAAATAGACCGTTTTCGTTTTTCCAATCGATGGTACGTGCTCTTATCGGTGTGTTCCACTGTGTGCGTTCGTTGTACTCATGCGCACATGTGGAAATTGAATACGGACGTAAAATGTCAAATACGACGCCAACCGACGCACTCCTGGAAAATCCCGGCCCGGGTGGTTGGCCACACCGGAAACTCCGGCCGTTCTGATTTCTTTTCCTCCCCGCACGTTACATGCCGAGGTGTGGGTGCGCGCGGAAGGGAGCTAGTTGTGTGGGTTCGTTTATTTTTCTTTGAACGAATTTTCATTGTAAACTAGTTGCTAGCACGGGTTGCTATGTTCGTGCGGAGGCTTCATTTGCATGGCGTGTAGGGCCGACTAGAGGATAAGGTACGCGCGAGGATGGGCGTGCGGGGAAGAGGGTTGGGTTGTTATATCGTTATGTAATTAAGTTGGACAAGGATGCTTGGACGACCGGAGATGGGGACGAAGTAGCCGCGTCTGGTTGCACAACTTCGTGCAAGCGTTCTGGACATTGGGGTCGCTTGAACGTCGTAGTCGTGGAGTTCCCGGTGGTTTCCAGCCTACCAGGAACGGAGTGCGATCAAATTACCGTCCCAACCGGGCCTGCGAGGGTGTGCGTGACACACGCTCGGAAATCCCGGCACGGTGAAAACTGACAACAGCGTGGGGCTGCCGCTCGGGAAAGCGAGCGAACGCGCAAGTCATGAGATAAGACAACACCCGCCCGTTTTCTACCCGGCCCCTTCCCTGCCGATGGCGAGCCGCGGTTTACGCGTCGACGGTGAAGAAAAACCAGACATCTGTGTTGGATTGCGCTCGGCGTTGCGGTACGCTTGAAGTACCACTCGCCTTTGCTCCCTCGTTTTGGGGAGAGATAATATGCAGGACGGCAGGATAGTTTCGGGTTGAGCGCGGGAAGATAAGAAACCCAACACTTGCTGACGGTTGCGGAATGTACACGCCGGGGAGGCGCAAGACACTGGCTCCTGCCGTAACGTCTTCGCCGTTCGGTTCGAAATCGGGCCGTTCGTCGAGATTATCGTCCATTAGTGTGGCAGATATAGACGTAGCGCGCGCGTGTGTGTGCTTGTTTCTTTTTTCCTTCAACCTCGGTTGGGATAACGTGCAGTTGCGCACTCGACCGGTGCCTGGTGCGCGCGCACACATTGGTATTGGTATGCAGCGAGTGCTCACCGTCGCTGTGTCTGTGTGTTTGTACGTGTGCGCCTCGGCTACGGTGACCGCTAAGACGATTTTCCCGTGAGTCGCATCAGTGACATCCCTACCCGAAAGCGAATTGGGCTACGGAGCGGTGTTACGGCGTTTGGCCCGAACGAAGCTCCCACAGTGTTCTTCGCCACCAGCAGTCCCTGAGCACTGCGTGCACCGCGTTGGACGGCGTCCCGCATGTAAAGGCGCAAAGGTGTTTCACCGTCACCGGACAGCCCGAAATCTTCCATCTACCGCGTGCGTGTGTTCGGCGGCGGGAGGCAAGTGTTTGGCAGTTTGGCGTGAGAGTGAGCCCTCCTCCCCACAGCACCCTCCCCGCCCGCAAAGCCTTTGTGACAAACAACGTCGTGCGTTTGCCGTCGTTGTTGCATGGCTAGCTAGGCTCCAAGGGTGCAAGGGGCGCGAGGCGCGCCGCATTCGCGAAACACTCTCGGCGCGTCGCCTCCGAGGACTTTGGCGACGGCAGCGCGGGCGAAGCAGCAATGGTGCCTCCGCAGGCCAACGCCAAGTGGTCGTAATACTCCTGCCCACGCTTCTCCGCCCGTTCCACCTCCATCAACTATCCATCCAGCTTGCCGCTGTGTCCACCAACGCTATCATCCACCCTCTATCAACCTGAACCGTCCGATTCGTTACGGTAAGTACAGCATGCACGACCAGCCGAAATTTCCCCTTTTTTTTGCGCCAAAGCCACGCACGTCCGCAGTTTCGGCGCCAGTTGGAAAGTAACGCCGCCTGAACGTTGCCACATCTGCTGTGGATGTGTCACGTTTCGGAGCACTCGCCCGCTCGCCCTCGCAGCAATGCAAAGCAGTTGAAAGTGGCTCACCTGTGGGTGATAAACTTTGGGGAGCGAGTTATAGTTCCAGTGCGAAGTACGGCGTAGCATCCGGTCCGGTTATTTGATTGGTTTCGAGGTTGTTTACGGTTTACGGACCTCAACGTAATGCCTCACGCGACTTGGAAGACGATGGGAAGACGTTGCCCTATATATTGCTCGGCTCGGCAATAAAATAAACACTCTGTTTACACCCTTCCAGTGGCTATGTGTGTTCGAAAACAGCAAGCAGCAAAAAGTGCTCCGTCGGGAGTCGCTATGGAGTCTGGACGTAAAATAACACCGCTTAATGCTATTCTGGCGCCCGGTGAGGTTTATGTTCTCGCTGGCTGTTTCTAGGTTCCTTCGGAAGCGTTCTCCTTGAATGCTTCTCACACCCGCGGCAAATCGCTTTCCATCATAAATCCGAGCCACGGGTAGTCGAAGTCCGCGGGATATAGCACACATCACAGCACACTGTCACCGGTGTTCAAGTCAGGGGGGAGGAAGGAAAAAAAATGTGATGTCATGTTTTACAGCGTCTCCATAAAGCGACCGGGGCCCGAAGTCTCGGGTCTAAGCTCTGCTTATGGCGATGTCCACCGCACGATGCTTTACGATGGCTGGCTCCCAGCCGCCGGTATAACGTCGGAATTAGCACAGCAATCAATTCACCCGCGCGAAGGACGCTCGATACCGAAGGACGCCGTACCACGCTCAATGTCAGCTCAATGTTGCTCGCACACCATCAGCGAGCGCCGTTTTTCCGCCCAGGATCTGTCACGTTGGGCGTCCTTGCAGGCATCGGTAGGCACCTGCGGTGGTTGGCGAGTGATGGTTTTGACGCGTGCGGCGAAGCGGAGCGAGCTGAATTGTCGTCACGCAGCTTTGGGCTTGCCGGATGAAGGATGATGTTGATCTGACGTCGTCCGTTTTGCATTGCTCTGTTTCAGATGCCCGGTATAGTAGTGTTCCAACGGCGGTGGTCCGTCGGTTCGGACGATCTCGTCGTGCCCGGCCTGTTCCTGCTTGTCATTCACTTCATATGGTAATTGGCAATTCGGGTGGATCCGTTTTTTTTTTCTCTCTCCATACTTACATCGTTCTGATTGCTACTCCAGGCTGGTCGTGCTGATGGTGATGACCCTAACGTTCCACTTCGATCGATCCGAGCACTGTATACTGCAGCTGTGGTACTTCCAGATAGGCTACATGATACTGCTGGCAGGTAGGTCTTGGGGACGCTTGGGTTCGGAAATCGGTTCGATGCAAAACCCCCACTGGGCCCACGAACTCTGTCGTTACAGTATGCATGAGCCTGGAGCTGTCCATCTGCGTGGTGTCGATGCGCGGCAGCATCCTCGACACCGAACCGCGCTCCTCGATGCAGTACCTGCTGTACGCGCGCGTCCTCCTCATGCTGGTTGATCTCGGGCTCTTGACGGTCGGCATCATCTGGCTGCGGGACAACTACGCCACCTGCCCGGCCGAGGAACCGAAGGAGGTAGTGTTGGCCGCCGTCGCCTGCAACCTGTTCGTCATCCTGAGCATGATCACCACCGTCTGGTGCACGTTCGATCCGGCCGGCCGGTCGTGGGTGAAGATGAAGAAGTACCAGCGGTCGATGCGCGAGTCCGAGTCGCGCTTCAACTACAAGCGCAGCGGCAGCCGCAGCCGGAACTGGCGCCAGCGGAAGGTGATCCGGGCGTACCAGGACAGCTGGGACCATCGGTGCCGGCTGCTGTTCTGCTGCATGGGCAACAGCGACCGGAGCCGCAACTCCTTCACCGACATCGCCCGGCTGTTGAGCGACTTCTTTCGCGACCTGGACGTGGTACCGTCGGACGTGGTGGCCGGGCTGGTCCTGCTGCGCAAGTTCCAGAAGCTCGAGCGCGAGGTGATCGTCCGGCAGGTGGGGTGACATTTTCTCTCGAGTAGCGCTGGCCAGGATAACCAGTTTCAATTGTATGTTTCGCCACTCGTTCGCAGCAAAAGAACGGCACGCACAAATTCCTATCCGGCGTCCCTATTACCGCAAGCACACAGTTCCTGGCACTGAACGATCCCACGGACTACGACCACTTCCAGGTGAGATTTCACTGTCACAATGGCCGCTGCTGTCAACGAAACCACTGACACTTCTTCCACTACCGAACGAAACATTCCCAGACTGTCATACGCTATATGTACTTCGCGCAAGGTGCGTACGGCTGGCCCATGTACCTGATGAGTCACTCCAGCACCGGTGTATGTCAATTGGCTTCCGAGCTGCGGTACTGCTTTTGCAGGCGCAACACGGTCGATGTGGTGGACGATAACTGCTGCTTCTGCAACTATGCCGCTTTGAAGAAAATGCTTGAGCTGGGTGAGGTAAGTAATGCAACCGAGGGGAAGCGTTTTTCTACCCTCTATTCTTACGATCCTTCCCCCGCACTCGGTTCGCCGCAGGTTGAGGTGATTTACGCTACATATCACGTTGATATCGCCGAAACACCGTTCTTCGTCGCGATCGATTACAACTACAATAAGATTGTCATCAGCATCCGCGGCACGCTCAGCATGAAGGACGTGCTGACGGATCTGAACGCCGAGGGCGAACCGCTCCCGCTGAACCCTCCGCGCGAGGATTGGCTCGGCCATAAGGGTATGGTGCAGGCGGCTATCTACATTAAGCAGAAGCTGGAGGAGGAGAACCTCATCCAACGAGCGCAGAAGCACAATCCGGCGCGGGGAACGCAAGGTTTCGGCTTGATACTGGTCGGCCATTCGCTTGGTGCCGGTACGGCGGCCATACTAGCCATCCTCATGAAGCAGGAGTACGAGGTGCTGCACTGTTACAGCTATTCGCCACCGGGCGGCCTGTTGAGGTAGGTGACACCGGAGTGCGATTTCAGCTACACCAAATTATATTCCACACGGTTTTTTTCTTCTCTCCAGTATGCCTGCGGTGGAGTACAGCAAGTCGTTCATCACGTCCGTAGTGGTGGGCAAGGACGTCGTACCGCGTATCGGGCTGTACCAGATGGAGGCGCTGAGGGCCGACCTGATCAACGCGATCCAGCGTAGCATCGATCCGAAGTGGAAAACCATTGCTTGCTCGGTGATCTGCTGTTGCTGCGGACCGGAACCAACTTCCGTCATGATGATGTCGACGAAGGATTCGAATGTGCAGCGCTACAAGCAAGACCGGAACAGCGCACGGCAGAGCACCGTCCACCCGAACGACAACTCCATCGCCCTGACGCTGCACCATCCGCTTTACCCACCCGGCCGCATCATACATATCGTCCGACACCATCCAGTCCAGGAAGAGTGAGTACTAAACGGTTGAAGCCATCTCCTTTCTGGCACACTGCTTCGTTTAAAAGAATTTTGCGAATAAAAATGCCATTACAACGATTTTACTCCACACCAGGCAAATGCTGAAGAAACGCGATCCCGTGTATCAAGCGATATGGGCCGACAACAAGGACTTCGACGAGGTGCTTATTTCACCGGTCATGATACAGGATCACATGCCCGACACCGTACTGGCAGCGCTCGAAAAGGTGAGTAGCAACGTTGCAGAGTCGCTGAAAGACGCACATTTCTACCATACATTTTTATTTATTTAAAAACAGATTTGGTTTCCTAAGAGAGGATTTTTGAAATCTAACAGTATCGTACGTTTAGGAATCGTTTTTCGTTCAAATTTGAGTTTTTCCTAACCTAATCCTTCACAGTTCGCATGATAAATGTAGAAACAAAAAAAAAATAACACAGATTAAGTTTGATTGTGCACGGCGTCGAACTGAAGTGTTGTGTACATGCTTAATTTCGCCCGAACCGGTTTGCAACCAACCCGTGCGGCATCGATCTGTTCGGTCACCAGCTCCACAATCGATGCACCGTTTAGACGCGCTCCCGCGTCGATTCCGAGCGTGGACGCCTCACGGCGAACGCAATCTGACACGTCCGCGGTGGTCAGGGAGCTAAACTCTATTAACCGTGCCTCCGGTATGACTTTTTTCACCGCATCCGGATGGAATGTATGTCCCGAGATGCCGCGAAACACGAACAGCACGTGCAGGAAGATCTTATGCTTATCGCTGACCGCGCGCAACCGATCGCTAACTCTCGCAACGAGCTGCATATCGCCGACGGTTAGATGATCCATCACCACAAGATGGTGCGTGCAGCGACCGCGAATAAATGTGCCCTGCCGCAGGTTGAACAGTGTCACTTTGAACGCATCGTATCGCTTGCGGGCGTTCGATGCATGCTCCTTGCCACCGACGATAAACACATTCTCCGGCCATGGGTAGTGTTTGGTGATGGTTGCTGCCGTTAGGCTTTTGCCGACGCCCGTGCCACCCACGAGCAGGGCGCAGCTGAAGTGGTGGTGGTTGCGCGGTGCCTCAAGCAACCACTGCTCGAGTTCGGCATGGGCACGCTGTTGGCCAACGATGTTAGTGGCGAGCGCGTGCACTAATGGCGTGTAGTTCGCCCGACTGGCTGTAGAGCAGAGAGTTCTGGTCTCATGGGACAGCCGCTCGAACGCTTTCTGATAGTGGCGACTTAGCTCTTGCCGCAGCTCGGTGAAATTTTGGGCGAAGAAGTAGGCGCTGGCACCGCCAAGTACGTAGAGCAGTAGCTTCGCTAGCGTCCAGGTACACCCGGTCCTGTTCTGTTGGTCTATTCCAGCGACGTTGAGCTTCCGCATGGTTGTACGCTTTGTTTGCGCTCTATTTTTAGTGGTACGTGTGGGTGGTTCTGTTATATCCATGGCACAAGCGGGTGGCACTGAAAACGGAGGAAAAGAAGCACTTTAATTAGAGAGTCAAGGCTTGATTCTTGCTGCATGCATTCTGGAGACGATTATTATTAAGTCAGCCTTTATCGGTTTACTATTATGTCCTCGGATTAAGTGGTGGTGGCTGCTTCTTACCGACTGGAAGCGTGCCAACCGCAAAAGCAAACGATACCTTAGCACTCACATTAATAGGTCCGGTTAAAATGATCAAAAATTTAATCACTGACACCTTCCCCGCCAGGTGGTTGCTTCGATTGGACCGCAAAAACCGAACCGACAGTTTACTAGTGTCAACCCACCACCTGCTCCCCATCCCCCACCGTCGGTCGGCTCGGACGCAGGGGACGGTTCGGTGGCCACTGGAGAACAGTCAACCGTAAGCCAAACACTACAACCCAATCTCGCCTCACCCGTTGCCCAACATAAGATCTGTCTGGAAACTTCTTTCACCAACATGCAAACCCTCCAGCAGCTGCAGCAGCAGCACCACCACCACGGCGAATCCCTCCTGCATCCGTCAGCGGCCGGTTCCCTCCTGCACCATCAGTCGAAAACGTCCTCGATCACGGACGGCAGCGTGGTCGGGCAGCGAAGTACCGCACCGTCCAGCCTGGTGGACGACAGCGGCATCCCGAAGAGCATCACCGAGCCGAGCGAGGTGACAACTGTGATTTTAGCGGAAGTACAAAGCGTGGCGGCGGCCCCACCCGTCCTCCACCCGACCCGTGCGGCGGCGTCGGTCGCGCCCACCAAAACACTTAACTTTATCGCGTCCACCAACCCGACGCGGAACGATCTGTACCTCATGTTTCAACCGTCACCGTCTGCCCGGCACCGGTCGGACAATCTGTCGCTCGGCGTGACGGCGCGCCGCAACTCGTACGAGGTGCAGAAGGTCGACCTGATACACGACGACTGGTTCGGCATGGCGCCGCTCGCGAGCCCGGAAAGCTTGTCCGAGCTGTCGAGTATCAGCTCCCGGGCGAGCATGTCCGCCTGTCCGGAGGGCGGCAAAGGGGAACTCCTCAAGGGCGGCCGGCCGCTGCTGGCGGTAGAGCCGCACGAGGCCGCCGAATCGCAGCTCCACACGCCGAAGGTGTTGCGCCGGACGCCGAAGGTGACCGGGAACCTGTCGACCTGCGCGGAAGACGCCCGCACCGTCTACCAGTACAAGCGGATGGGCAAAATCTTTGTCCTCCACCAGCCGTCGTCCGATTCGAGCACCACGCTCGACAGCTACGATAACGAGCAGACCGCTGTCGCCGGTGGGTTGGAGGAGAACGGTCTGCTCGCGACGATCAGCGAGAAGGACCTGGCGCCGCTCGTCGGGAGCAGTCTGGTGCCGCAGCAGTCGGATAGCCGGAACGGCAGTGCCGGCGAGTGTGACGGTGCCCCGGCGAAGTGTACCTCGAGCTGCCCGTCCTGTCCCTGCCGCACTAGCGCCCCCTCCAGCAAGAAGTGCTGCCAGAAGTTTAACCACCGAGAGTGTTACAACTACAAGTACACATCGTTCAACGTCTTCAAATTTAGCAAGACCACCACTAACCCGCCGGCAGGAAACGAGGACAATAATAGTGCCGCCACGGTGCCGCCCGCCAAGGCCGGTCTGCTGGAGTCACACTTTCCCGTATTTTATGGTGGCCGGAGTGGCAGCCCGCTGGACGAGCCCGCCTCCAACCCGATGACGCCCGGCGCCGGCAAAGGCGTGAAGGCGTTGGTGCCGATCAAGCTTGGCGTCGGTGTCAGCGAGCCCGCCGGCAGCCTGCTCGAGGTGCGCACCGAAACCTTCCCGCTGCTGGCCAACCTGGCCGAACATTCGTCACCGAACGGGGGGTTCGGGCGGCGGAAACACACCGTCCATCCGACCGAGCGGAACATTATCGCCGTCGATGGCTTCAATCCGCCCGGTGCGGAACCGGAACTGGTCGGCGCGTTCAAACAATTCCAGCAGTCCAGCGGCAGCAGCGGCGGCAGCACCACCACCAAAAACGAAAGCAACGTCTAAAACGAACGAACAAAAATCGGCATTCTCTTTAGCTTCCGATGGTGATGTAGTGATATGAAATTACCTCCTCACGGCTGACTTTCCACCCACGGCACGACGCTCAGTTCAACTACCGCACGCGGATTTGCGTTCCCCCAAACCCTTGGCTCCCTGTTTTGATTTTCCTTTTTGTCATTTGTCGAATGCGCGCGCCCCTCTCCCCATTCCAGTGACATTTGCTCAACGGACCAACGCAGTGGGACCGATACCCGTGTGCCAAAGGCCTAAGATGGCTGCTCGTGACAGAGATATTCCGTTCCCAGCGGGGGGTTGAGCGCCGCACACCCCGAACCGTTTCATTTCGATGATCTTCCAATGCACCCTCGTTCGGCAAAAGTGTAGCGAATGAAATGATTCCCCTCGCCATGGAGTTTTACGACTGTTTTAGGGGTCGTTTTAATTCATCGTACTGAGTGAGCTGCTGGACACCGCAGGGATTCTAGGTTCCAATGAGGCATGGGAGAGAACTACGAGCAGCCGCACGGATTCGCATAGCAGGGAACGGGTGAGTGAGTTGAAGATTTTGAGTCTTTTATATGCATTATGCATTGATTCCCACTTTATTCCCTCGATTGTCACTCTCCTCACAATCTCAACTCACTCACTCTCTGCAATCCGAATCCGCGAAGTCACTCGTTTAGAGTAAGTAAGATTAGAACGACTCCTAAAATAGTTATTGCATTATTCGAATTCTAGCGCTGGGTGAGTGCAAGTGAGTTCACTAGCTGAGAAGATAGTTTGCCATAGAACGCAAATCGGTACGAACAAAAATCAGCTGAATTAAAAGAGGATTAGCAGCTGTGAAACCAACCAGTATGTGTTGCCGACGGGACTGTATCCGCGCGAAAACAATGTTATGATTTAAGACACAACTCTCTTTGCTCCTAGAGAAAAAAAAACTACCATAAGATTACTCCCAACGTCATTGTATCTCATTGCTTAGGTGTTCACTAAAAAAACGCTAGTCGAATAGTAGTGATCGATATATTATATGTTTAAAGAGCAGGAAATGAACTCGTTGAAGAATCTCGATTTGTGAATGTCAATTTTACTATACACAACGCGGAGAGAACGTGATGTGCAGGACCGGTTAGGGTTGCGTTTATGCACGGCGACGGGCGCGATACTATTAATAAGCCATTAATGAATTCTATTGAGAAGTGAGTTTATAGAACGAAGTAATGAAGAAAACTTAAACAAAAAAAAAAGATCAAATGAAGAGGAAGTTTGTGGGAAAGGAAGCGCGAACTACGCAAGGGGGAACTGCTAAAGTAATTAGAGTAACAAAAGAATTGTTGTAGCGAAATTGAAAAAGGACAAACCAAAAGAACATAATTCGAATACTAGATGAATGGATAGCAAGGGTAATATATTCTAAATTTACGAATCCTAATCAATGACGGAGCGGACGAATTAATGTGTATAACAAGCAAAACCAAAAGCATCAAATTGAAAAATGCATTTAAACAAACCGAATATAAACTGATAACTGACGAACAATTTATTGAACTAAACTAAACATGTCAAACTTAAAACGCCCTGCTAAACAATAGGTACCAAACAAAAACTGCAGCCTGCTCCTAAACTAGTCACTTACCAGGATCGGTAAGCAGCGCAGCAAGTGCGCAAACCACGGTGTCTAAAACGGAAAGTTTATTCGATAGCGTTTATTTGGTTTGACTCTTCCGGGCGCGGCCGATCTCACCGATCTGGCCTGCTTGAGTCAACGGACATTTCTAGGTAGAACAAATACAGCACAGACAAGGCGCATATTTTTGACAGGTTTACAAAGCGCAAATCTTGCAAATTACCGTAGTTTGAAATGCAAGTAAACAAGCTAGCAAGTTGAGTTCATGCAACACATGATAAACGACAGGATAAAACCAAACAGAAAACCAATAAGATACAACAAGAGAAAGAAAGGATTCTATAGTAGCCTATCGGACAAATGATGATTGTGTTATTTAGATGCGATGATGCTAACAGAACTATTGATATTTTGAATAAAAAAAAACAATTTTTGTACATGCAAAAGCGATGTTCAGAGATACGTATGATTTTTGGATAACGGAATGAGTGACATACACCGGGAGTTTCCCAACAATGTGTATGCGGCAGCCAGCAAAATGAGAAAGAATACCCTTTGTTAGGTAATCATTGTAGAATGTTCGGCCTTTTAAAATTAGTCAACCCAGGTAAGCGTAAAACAAAGCTGATTATTGAAGCTTTGGCAAAGCGCGAATGCAGCACTTGTGCAAGTCACATCCCAGCTGATGATCAGGTAAAGATAGTCAACATCAACAAAAAATCGATCAACTCAGCCGACATCAGCAATTAATAAAAACATAAAGGGTTCCTATCAGAATGGTTTTTACAAAACCACGTCTGTTCGACATTTTTGATTAAAATCCACTAGCAACCGTCCAGGTTGCTTTGTTTACTAGTTTACAATTCGAGTTTTATCGAATCTTCTTGATCTGTAAACAACACATCTAAGTTCAGACCACTAGCGATGAATATAAACTGTTTTGCAACATACGTAGATATAAACTACATATTATAACTATAAATACATATTTTTGCCTACCTCACGGATTCGTAATGAAACTTTCCCGGTACTTCAATGCAGGACAGTGTGTAACACCAACGCCGACTGATACCCTTTTTACCGCCTTTGAGTCCGGATACCCTTTTTGTCCTGAAACACTGCACTTTATGTTGCAAATCCTAAAATAAACGAGCTTAGAAAAGTACTAAACCAAATACAGTGTAAAAAATAACTTACCACGTACGACGGTTATAATCCCTTACCGGCGGACAGGCCGTTTTGTATTCGTTTGATTTAGAGAGCCTTTGACGTTTCGTAGAAAACATAAACAAATCATAACAACAGCCTGAAGCGGACGTTGGAAGCTAGCCCACCGTGCATCGTGTGCCGCCACCTTTGCGGTGCGTTTATAGCAGACCGTTGCGTGGAGGTTGTTCACACTGAAGGCTGTCAGTTTATGGCGCGGTTGTTCGCTCTCTTTCGTACTCATTGTGTGCGGTTTCATTCTTTTCGTTTGGCGTGTTTGTACAGAAGGTTCCGGAACTGTCAGTTGCACAACGAATTTCCCTCTCACACCCGTTCGTTAGAGGCATGAGTTAGACAGAGAACTAAACGATGCGTCCATATGATAGAGAGGAAACTAGAGGGAGTAAACGCACGTAAAAAGGGAAAGGATCGCCACCACCACACCTCGATCGCTTTTGTTCTCACTCACTCCTTCTCTGTCTCACTTCCATCACGCATCGGTACCGAGCACCGAGTTTCGCCGAACGCCGCCGTTCCAAACACACATACACGCTTTTGGAAGCAGAGCGCCCAGAGACACCCAGCAAGCCGCCACCATCGCGCTGGATCGTTTTGCGGCCCCAAAGCTTCTACTTAATTGCGTACGGTACTTGAAGCACAAAAGGTCGAAGAGTTTTGTCGAAAACACGTTCGCTCCTGCCACAGTCTTCCTGTCCAGTCAACCACTGCGTTCAGTGCGAGCGTGTTTGTGTATGTGTTGTGCAATTTTACGTTGTCTTTCGGTAGTTTGTGTGCGCTGGAATTTGTGCAACTAGGGCCGTCTGCTACACGACACCAGGATCTATTGTTCATTCTCTTTGAAGATTCCCTCCTATCCCTTTGTCACAGTGATCGGCAGTAGCGTCTGGACGTGTATTTCGGTAGAAAAAATTATCCCCCATCGGTCTGAGTGTGTGATTGTATGCGTCAGACGGAGGCTCGTTTCGGGCACGACCGGACGGCGAGCGGCCATAGTGAAATTCCAAACGCTCGCCTCACTCGGACACTCGAAAATTAGCAAAATTACATTCGCGACCCATGTGCATTTGGCTCTTCCTCTTTCCCTTTTCAAATCACTCGGTACGCTCCTTTTGGGGTGCCTGCAGGAGCAACAGCAACAGCCTGCTTCGTGTGTGTGTGAAGTGAAGAAATTGATCACGCAAGCGGAAAGTACGCGCGCGTGTGTTTGTGTATGTGTCTGTTTCGCAGCGGGCTTTGAAGTGCATTTTTGGGCTCGTTGAACTGGAAAACCGAAGGATTGTTTTGCAACAAAAGGCGGGTGGGCCGGGCGCGGCGGTGCGGTTGTATCGGTCAATGCCGCTATTCGAGTCCTAACTTGGGCCGTGCGTGTGTGTTTGAGTGAATTTTGTCCGAATTTTTCCCAGAATCAGCCGGCATCACCATTTGTGATTTGCGCTTTGCCTTTTTTCGTGTCTTTCCTCTCTCTCTCTCGTTTCCTCAGTTTTTTAAAGAGCAAAGCCTAATTATACACATACACTTATACATTTATATATTTATCTCCAAAGAGCAATCATAAAGAAGCGGTGATCCATGCTAAAATCACCTTTTTTTCTCCCCCGCCTCATCCATCCTCAAAAATTGATCGCCGAAACCAATCGTAGCGGCCCTCCGGCCCTGTGTTGTCTCCCCAAAAAGCATTCCCCATAAGGCTCTATTCGATCCGGCACGGTGAAAGCGAAAAACGATCGTTTTTTGTTTTGTTTTTTGTTTTGAGGAGAAAGTGGTGGAAAACAACATCAACCAACCGCCCGCCAGGCCACCCCCTCCCATCTTCACGCCCAGCCGCTCCAGCACTACCCAGCGTATTTAAAGTACACTTCAATCAATCAACATCTAATTTTATCAAACATTCTCCGTTCAGCCTCAGCCCGCCCCGCTAGCCCGTGCTCTCACAAGCGTGCGAGCGCGCGCGAAAGTTTTTTTTTGAACCAGTACATAAAACACACTACAAAAAAAGTTGAACGCTGTTGAACAAAACAACAAACATAACAGCAACAAAAACAACAGCAGCAACAAGCACTGCCAACATACAACGACAACAGCAGCAGCCAACAATAACTGCACCAGCGCCATGTCCGACGAAGGCCAAGATAATGGAGCCAGCAGAAATGGTTCGGTGCCCGAAATAGAATTGATCATTAAGGTAAACACAAAAGAGACAAAACAGCGACATTTGACAATCTCCAGGTTTTGGGAATGAAAGTTCTCGAGACATGCGGGGTTTTACTGAAACGAGCAGTATCGGATCGAGTTAATTTGTTTAAAACGTTTTAATTTTACATCGAAAACTTAAAAACATTTCAAACATTCGATACGCAATTGTTTTATTTTAAATTGTAGATACTACTATCATATGAAAGGGAAAAAAACGAATGGATTGATAGTGTCTCTTTGGATGAAAAAATCAACTGAAGACAAAAAAAACTTGGAATGCCCCACGACAACGTTGACGACAACCCGATTTAGGTGCGTTCGCTGCTCAGCTGCGCAAGTCTGATCATGAGATCTCGCGCTACGTTGCGTAATCCATTCGGCGATCCCTTCCAGTTGACTTCCAGCGCTTTTGACCTTTTCTTTTCTTGGTGCGCCGTGTGATGGCTTGCTTCGAACCGTTTGGTATAAGAGAGGTTTTTTTTCAACAACGAAAACGATTTTTTTGTTACCCTCAATCGTCATGTTTATTTTTCGTTGCCTTGGTTTTAAACGCGCGCAAATGTTTGTGGTGATGCTATTTAAAAAAAAAACATTTAAATGCAAAGTACGTGAAACATGAAAATATTACATATTTAATCTTTTATCTTTCCGACTCAATGTCGAATATTGGGTTGTTGTCAGAGATCATGCGAAAAACGAGAAATTTTATAATCAAAAACCTTTAACAAACCAGAAAATTGTTAAAAAGAGTTTCTAAATTGTTAACATCTAAAAAGAAAAACATAAAATCTGTTTCCGTTTTTGGTAAACTAAGAAGGGAATGATTTATGATTTAATGACGGTTCATGCTTTGCCCTAATTTAATACACGAACTTAATTGGCAGATCAAACAACTTAATCTGCACACTGACCTGAGATCGACGTTTTATACACGAGATTCAATTAGAAGTTCCAAGAAGGGGGCTTTGAACTATTTTTTTGTAATATAAGATATTTCCTTTTTGCAGTGGTGAAAGAAATCGCATTTTGTTGGAGATAATTATATTTTAAGGTTCAAATTGCAAATGGTGGGAGAAAAAGTAAAATATGCAATATAAAGTCAGTTAAATAGAAATTCGTGAAAATAATATACTCGTGAGTTTATCAAAATATGCAATAACTAATCTCTCGGTCCAGATTTTTTTACTCCATTATTATTACGTCGCCTGTGAAGCGTACCGGATGAGGTCGTTCAAATGCTCCGTTGCGATACTCCGTCTCATGTGCAAGCTGCCATAAAACCGCTCGCTATTTGTATATCTTATCGCCCCTCGAAGAAAGGAGGCTCAGGATGCGGAGGTGACGAACACACCCTGCCGCCGTCCTGGTGGATGAGTGTATCCACTTTTTTTTGTTTTTGAAGTTAAGCTAAGACAAAGCTTTAAAGTTTATTTGCTTATTCATTTTGATTGCAGCCATGGTCAGCAAAAAGAGCCCCAGCATGAATCAACGCGCGGAGGAAGGTGGTGATCAAACAGTGATATTAAAGCATTTGTGCTTCGTTTGCTCGTTGTAGCCCTGCAGCCCACGGGCCTTCCGGATGTCTGCTCGCACACAGTGCGTGTACTCAAGCATCGGTTCTTCAGCAAAGAGGCAGGAAGGCGGCAAAAATGGGAATTTACCAAACACTCAAACAAAAAGCGAAGATGACTACACAACCGGGGCCTATTCGTGCGCTCTGTGCGGATCCCTATGCGGACCATTTATCATCGGGTTCGAACGTATTGCCCTCGCACTAATCGGTCGTCGCGGTGTGCATCAATTACCGCCGTTCTCGAGTGTGTGACCGATCTGTCTTATCGTTATCTATCGATGGGGAACGACGCTACAAGGGCCGCCCAAGACAACGACAACACTGGTGGCAGCCGCCGCAAAAGCGTTTTGATAACTTTCCGTCACGCCGGAGCACGGTGTTGTAAATTTACAACCGTCCCGGCGGCGCACCGCGCTGCAAACACGGGCGCATTTCTGTGTCACAATACACCTGAGCTAATAAGTCGCACGTAAGCGAGCGAGCGTGCGAGCGAGTGAGCGCACGAGGGATCCCCATCGCTTCCTTCGGCGTCGGACCGGCGACCGCGAGCATATTTGGTCGCTTATTAAACCGAAACGACGTCGCGGTTGCGATAAAAAGCACAAACACACCTATTCCTTTGTTTGTCCTGACACCCTCCTTCCCTCATGCGATGATGTGATTTACACACATTTATGTGCGCACGGGCGTTCTGTGACACGTTGTTTGTTGCGCGCCTGGCACCTCCTTGGATGCTTCCGTGTGCATGTGGACATGGGCTCCAAGCCTAGCATGATGCAGCCTTACGGCGAGGGGGCCACCGCTATACGTGCGGCGAATCATAATGCAACGCACACAACACACGATAATCCCACCACACTTTACGATGTTTGCGTCTTTCGCTGCTGCTGCTGCTGCTGCTGCTTCCTCCTTATATTACGCGGGCGCGCGCGGCTCACGCGCTGTGCCGCATTTTTTCACCCTGTTTTTCGTGCTGTCTTTCGTGTGGTTTTGGCGAGTGGCGAACACGAAAAATGCGGCTGCGGCAATATTATGATTCATGGTGCGATTTTTTGGTATGTTGCTTGCGTATATTCCCGGTAACTTTACGTATCGCTCGCGCCTCGCTTGCGTGGAGGAATTCGCACCCGGGGCTCTTCCTTGTTTGTTTCCCAATTTTATTGCTTTCGCACGAAAGATTGAATGCCTCTACGAAGTAAAATCCTCTTCTCTAATGCGGAGAGCTGTACTGGATTATTTTTATTATTCTTTTGAAATGTCATACTAACATTCGTGAAGCTGGCTCTGATTGTGTTCATAATAACGAGCGCTCAGATAGCCGCGAATTATACAAATGGACCATGTTTACCGTCGCAAAAAGGAAGCTAAAGCACTCCGTTGGATACTAATAAATTCGTTTTTCTGCATTTTTTTTTTAAATATATTATTAAACTCGGAACTGATTATCTTCCATTAACGTTGATGTTTTTAATGTAAAATAAAATGAAATACTCCAAGCAAATGTGTCTGCTTGCCTGCAATATCCATCCTTCCGGCTTGTTACTCAAAGCATTTACTCTAAATTAGTTGTTTTGTTTCGTGTTTGTAATTAATTTCGCATGAAACATCAACATTTTCCGTAAGCAATGAAAAAAATCCCATCAAACGTTTTAAAATAAACAAAATTATTGAAACATGGATGGATGCCAAATTGTGAAAACAATTATTGTTTAATAACATGAAACCATATGAAAAAAACGTGGTTGTTTTTGTTTGTTAGTAAAACCCTACGAAAATTAGCTATTAGGAAAAAAAAGCGCCAGGAAGAATGTTTCATCTGTTGCAGCCGCCCCGTGTGCCGTAAGTTCGTTGCGGAAAAGCTCAAGTTTATTGATTTTTGCCGGCCGGCTGGTCGGTCCGGACAATGCGGAACTAAAAAAATGACTCGCCACACCGGCGGACCGCCACGATTCGATTCCGTGATGAAAACCAGATGGGGGGCGCCCGTCGGAAGTTTGACTAGTATGTTCATGGGGGGGAGAGGAGGGCATGGGAAGGTGTGGTCTGCATGTTGTGCGCCCTCGGTGCCGTCGACACAACAATTCACTTCAATTAAAATCGCTTTTAAAAGCCATCGCGCGCGCGAGGAAGAGGGTGTCATCAGTTTGGTTGACGGTGGGGTTTGCCGGTTCCGTGTCTGGGCTAGCATCCGACACGGTGCCGTTTATCTTATCTCCACGTTCGCAACGTACATTCTTGCGTTCCCTCCATCGGGCGTTCTCAAAGTGTGCTACAAGTAAGTTCATAACGCGAGCCCTCTCATGCAATTTGTTTTGGTTTTTTTCGTGTTTTTTTAGACGATGGCGATCGACCGCGTTCGGGGGAGGGCGACCTATAAACACACACACTAGCGCGCGCCCTGCCACGTGTAAATTATGGAGATGAGAAAAAGAAGCGTCGCACGATCCATGCTGCGCACGTCCGTCGGTGTGTTCTGTTCTTATCGAGCTCCTCCCGTGTGCAAATGTCACACGTGTTTGGCGACGCAACACACCGTGAAACGAGCGGCCCTCGCCGTGTTTCACGCCGCCAATGGCTCACGGTGGATGGCCACTACTGCTACTCCCGGGAGCCATTTGGTGTCGGACTCCGCGTGTCCGGCTTGATGCAAGAATGCATTCTCGGTCGGTTTGGTCAACCGTGTGATAAACCCCATCGCACACGCCCTCGTCTCACTCGCTCTTTCTCTCTCACTCACTTACACTGTGAGCGTAGCAGAAACCGATCAACCCAAGGTTAGACACTAGCCGTCACCAAAGCCCCATCATCATCAAGCACACGGGAGGGTTGCTTGTTTTTCCTCCTCTGTGAAGGGAAGGGATGGATGATGGCGAGAGAGGTCCCATTGTAGCGATTGGGTGTCGCAAAAAAAAAAGAATAATAAAACAACAACGGGGGTGAGAGCGAAGCAACAAACGGTGCTGCTAAAAAGAAAAGAAAATGAACAGAACCGACCGACCGACTGATGATGTCATCTGCGCTGCTCCACGCTGTTGGACGTTTTTCCCGATGGCATTATTTTCTCCACACTCCCGTCCGCCCCGCCACCCGGTGTGGCCTCTTTGAAAACGTACGTCAAACCTCGAGCACGGACACGAGACAGCCTCGGATGTGCTGCTCTTTCTTCTGGCCGGCGATGGTGGACGAGGGGAAACATGCCAATTTACACGCGCGCGGTCTCTCCTCCCCATCTCACCGCCACGGTCCGGTATGACTGCCTTGACCGCCGCCTTGTGCTATCGCGCCACCATGTGTGCGAGCGCAAGGGGCGAGCGCAATTGATTTTCCGAACGTTCTAATCACCAATTACACTCTCCTCCCCCTCCGACGCCCTTCGCTCCGGACACGTGAGTGTGTGGCGGGGTTTTTTCCCCCTTCTGTATCTGTGCTTTTGAAAAATACGCTCTCACTAGACACGGTGTACGTGTGTGTGTGTGTATTTGTGTTTTAAATCCCCTTGGGTTGGGCGCACGAAAACCGTTTCGACACCTGGGTCTGGGTCAAACTAAACATTGGGCTTTTCCGTTGTTGTTTCGGACGAATTGGAAGATGCCGCCATGCAGCAGCTTTTGCGGTAAGAGGACCTTTTTCGATGGCGTGAACACACATCGAATTGTACGCTTTCGAAGACACATAACCTCCCTCCCCCCCTTCCCACCGCAATCGGTTGGGGTAAAACTGTCAAATTTTGAAAGCTTAAGGTCACACATCCGTTCCAAATTGCGGTTTGTGCGGTTGCATGTGGTCTATTGCGCTACGTTTCTCTTTTGAAGCTTGCGACAAACGTCTTCATGTTGTGTCGGGTTAATTGATGCTTCCGCAACGTTGGTTGGGTTTCTAGTTTTCGCAGGTCCACTGCCCTTCTAGATACATGCTTGTAAAGGTGTCGACTGTGTTTAGTTTTCACTTGGAATGGAGAAAAAACAATTCTGCTGAACGAGTTATAACTTGACACAATTTATTTTATTTTTCACTTACATTTTGGTTTATGATTATTATTTGGTTTGGAACAAACTCGTTTATTTATTACGAGTTGTATAAGAAGGGTATGATGTTAGATATTACTGTACACAATTTTCAATTTTTTAGTACGACTTCTTTTGGGGTTCATGTTTTATTAGCACAGACAAAAATTTTAAGTAAAGGGAAGAAAAATGCGCACATACTTGCTTCCCTTCAAATTTCCATCTTTCGTTTGTACATGAGCTAACAAAAAGAATATATGAATATATGAAAATATATAGAAAATGTTCTCATCCTGTGTTGAGCTCCCGTGGCATTCTCATGGGACGTTTTTCTTACTAAAATAAATAAATAAAAAAAATCATGCAAGGCTATAATAAATTAAAATGATTTTTGATATAATATGATAGAGAAGGATAAAGGTGTGTTAAAAAATATTTATTCTAACCACCGAAATTTACAGCAATAAAAACATGAAATATGATTTTCGCTCGTTTTTTTAAATATTTTATTTTTATTCTCTTTTTTCAGGCATCGACCATCGATGGCAGACGGAAGGGTGCGTGCCTGTTTTGCCAGGAGTACTTCATGGATCTCTACCTGCTGGCGGAGCTTAAGACGATCAGCTTGAAGGTAAGACGAACCTTTCGAGCAAAGTTCCGCCGCAGCTACCGTCGAAACGATCGTCACGATGGTCTATGGTTTGGGTTGTTCGGTGGTGGTTTAAACGCGGTAGCGACAATCTCCCCCACAACAATGACACCAGCAAGAGCGACGGCTGGGTAATTGCAGGCAGGCTTATAAATTATGGACGAGCAAACTCCCATCCACGTAACGACGTTTCCGGTTCGCTCGACGGCTTAGCAAGGCAGGCGGCAAACAAAAGGGTTTGCAGGGGGGATCCACAGAAAACCTTCGCCGCTCGTGATTAGGTCGTGTATCAATTATTTTGGAACAACGCGACTGTCAGCAGTGTGAGAGCGGCCGCGCTCGCCCAATGGTTAATTTTAGACCGAAATTCAATACGTTTAACGCGGCACGATGCGGATTCGCTGCATCATCCTGTGCGACAGCGAAGCATCTTGATGCAATCCAAACTCGCCGTCTGTTTTCCGTGCTGAAACAAGCAACACATTTCTTCCCTCCCCTCCCCCCCGACACGGTGTCGTCTAGTGGTAGGCTATTTTAAAATTCAACGTAAATGAATCAACGCGCACACAAAACCTGCCCGTTGGTATGATATCATCCAGTTTGCAGTTAATATGCTCGGTTTGGGAGGAAATTCGTGCGCGGGCTCTGACACGCTGACGCATTTTCAAGCCCCACGTGTCCCGGTGGCGAGGGGAGAGGATGGTGCTGCGGCGTGCGATGGAGGGCTCTGTAATGATGTAATCGCAGTCTGCAAACGCAGCCGCGGTACGGCTGCTGCTTACTTACGCGCACCACTGTCGGCCGCCGGTTTGGAAGGTGTATTATTTTTTATTCTTTTTTTTTGTCTCTACAAACCTTTTCCTTGTACAATGAAAGACGAAAAAAAGCGCGCGCCCATGTGTGCGGACGGAAGTGTAAACAACCCCGTTCGACTCCGCCCTGCGTATTGGCAGAGTCAACAAATCCGTTCAATAATAAATAAATACAGCAGGGAGAGAAAAAAAGAAACCACCCACACGTACGATGGGCTGGCGGTTTTTTTTTCGTTGCGGGTACGTTGGGTGGGGGTGGGGGAGGGTGAATGCGATGCCGCGCGTACACACGATCGAAAGTTTGACCAAACCAACGCAATGCAGCAGGGCGGCATTCTGCAAAACCCCGCACAAACCACGCAGAGAGACGCGCAAAACAAAAACAACTGAAAAATACACCTAATCGAAAAACGAAAACTTACGCACATACACACACGCACACACAAAAGGCACAACAACAATAATAAAAAACACAAAAAATATGCATCCAGCAGGGGGCGGGGGAGAGGGCACGGACCGGGTCCAAACACGCATAGCTCACCTCCTCTCTTCCTCCCCCCTCCCTCTCCTCGCCCGAGAATATAGTACACACATTTCATTTTCATGCTCACGGTAGCGGATCCGCGTTTGGTTTCCGAAGGTCTCTGGCCTGTTTTCAATTTTCTCGCCCACCACCAACCGCCCGACCGACCGCCCGCCCCCTCGCTGCAACGCCGACTCTCCAGCCGGCTGTTTTCTTTTTCGTGTGTTTGTTGTGTGTCTCTGTGTTGTGTACGCGCGCGCGCTAGTGAGTACGTATTTCGTTAATGTTATTTTTCCTCCATTCCTCTCGAACTGTGTTTTAAATCGCGGCGGGGCGGCTGCTTCGGAGGTTGTGGTGCTGTAATGCGGCTTTATTTACTGATACAACATGTTAATAAAAGCTGCCGTACAACCCCCCATCCCTCCACCCTCCTCCCCTCCCACCTAAACGAACCTCTCCCCCCCCCCCCGTTTAGATGCGCGATAGGTTTAAATCGTTAGCGAGCGGCCGTGAAAATGATGAGAACATCGAGCACAATTTGAATTTATTAGTAATCGTTACCCAATTGACGCGTTTGTTGGTGTTGCTCTGTGTGTGTGTGTGCGCACGGGATGTGATTGGAAAAATCTGTGTGCGGCCCCACCACCCCCGCCGCTCACCCTCGCAATTACCTCCGCGCCACGTCCGGTTGCAACGGAACGCGCCCGCGTGGAGACCTATCTTATCGTGGTTTGGCAATCGATTTGTTGCGCTGGGTCGCTTTTAGAAAGCGCGCTTATCGCCGAGACGGACGGTTTTTTGCTTCGTGCGGTTTATTGGCAGCGAACGGCGCGCGGCAGGCTTAAGGTGTGCTTAAGGCTGATGGCACGTTTTTATTTTTGTTTGACAAGTGCTAGGCGAGAGGCGATAAATAAGGTTTTTCAAGTAGTCGAGCTGGTTGCAGCGAGCGGGTGGTTTAAAGATACTGCTCAGCTTTTGCCAGCAAAGGTCCTCTTTGAACTCAACCGCCCTGCTCCAGTCGGTTGCATTTTTTTTAACATGAACACAAGCAAGCAGTTGAATATATATATATATATATATATATATTAAAGTTT
>KI915062.1:1256261-1291057 GCA_000473445.2 Anopheles farauti
ATATATATATATTAAAGGACATCTATATGAACGTAATTTAAAATGCCTGCAATTATTATTATACACGATTTATAAAATCGATTTAAAAAGGATGTTGGAAAGGATTGAAAAAATAAATTAAAAACAAATTTTTACATTTTGTTCAAAAGAATTATTCATAAAAAATCACAAAAAATACTGTCAGTTTTTCGATCGTAAAAAAGTGCTTTAGAAGCGCTTGTCTTCTATTCTTAACGTTGTTTCTCAGGATTAATTAATATTTAATATTAATATTTGTTAATATTTTTTGTGTGTTTTATCTTTCGTTCATTTGTGAATACGCGTAGTACAAGGAAAGACAAACCGCTGAAAAGGCAGCTTTTGCATTTTTATTACAGCGTTGATAAAAACATAGTTAGAAATTTTTTAATTTATCATGCGTTGTAAGATCGATCCGCGTCTAACATCATCTCTTTCTCTCTTTGCGACAGGTAACGACAGTGTGCATGCAGAAACCTCCGCCAGATTTTCGCACCAACTTCGAGGCCACACATCCGCCGATCCTCATAGACAACGGGCTCGCGATCCTCGAGAATGAGAAGATCGAGCGGCACATCATGAAATCGGTGCCCGGTGGATACAATCTGTTCGTCCAGGTAAGCGTGCTCGATACATTCCCGGATGCGAACTCGAACCCGTTTTAACGAGTGACCGTTTATCCCGCACAGGACAAGGAAGTGGCCACGTTGATAGAAAATCTGTACTCGAAGCTGAAGCTGATGCTGGTGAAAAAGGACGAGAGCAAGAACAACGCGCTTCTGGTGCATCTGAAAAAGATCAACGATCATCTGGCGGCCCGGGGCACGCGGTTCCTGACCGGCGACACGATGTGCTGCTTCGACTGCGAGCTAATGCCGCGCCTGCAGCACATCCGGGTGGCCGGCAAATATTTCGTCGACTTCGATATACCAGTAAGAAGGGAAACGTGACGAAGGCTCGTTGTGCAAACCTAATCGGTCCCTTTTTTTCTTCCCCTCAGAAACACTTAACGGCGTTGTGGCGATACATGTACCATATGTATCAGCTCGATGCGTTCACGCAGTCCTGTCCCGCCGACCAGGATATCATCAACCACTACAAATTACAGCAGGTATGTGACGGTCGTGTGCAAGCGGTGAATCTATCTACCAAAGAGAACGATATGTGAACTTTCTGTTTCCCCTAATAACATAAAGTTTGACATGGCAGTATGTCAACAAAACACGTTGAACGCGAACACTTTTGAAGTTAAAGAAGTACTTTGTACGAAGAGTCAGTGGCTTAACCAGGCAGTGAGAAGAATCGAATCCTCATTTGTTTTCCGGGATTCTCACCGCGAGGAAAAAAAACAAACAAACAAACTAAATACTGTTGGCATACTAAAATTGGCGTGTAAAACTCCGTCTTGATGTGTATATGATCCTCCATACGAAACCTATTTCAGTTAACAGATCTAATGCAGATATAAAACAGACAGAGCGTCCTCATCATATTACCCACCATCTGTAGAGATACCTCCCCATCAAATCCCGCTTTTCAGCTCCGAACCCCTCACCCCATCCCTTGTGTTCGTCCGTAATCAAAAGATCAATAATTGCTAATTTTGTTTCTGTATTTTTTTTCTTCATATTTCACACCCTCATACCTACATCTCCGCTCGTTTCAATAACACTCGTATCAAAATCGCGCCAACGCTCTTGCCTTTTCTTTTGGCTGGCGCATCCGCATCCCCCTAACCAACTTCCTTGTGGTGTGTAATTAATAAACGACGATCCTTTGCAATTCACGCACGTCTCCCAAAACGTGTAGGCAAAAGGTGACATAAAGGTACGTTTTTTGGTTTTGTCGATATCCTCTACCCCGTACAATTGTTTATGTGTGTGTTTGTGTTGCGTATAAGAAATGGTTAAAATAATCGATCCGATCTATTAAAATCGGGTTTAACCGATCGTAAAATGGTGGAAGCAAAAATCGAATGATTTATCCTCGCTTAAAATGTTAATCTGTGCGCGGCTTATTTTTAGCTGTTTTCTGATTCAATGTTTCGACGATTTTACAATCGGTTCAGATCGTAGTTGCGACTCTTTCGGCGTGAGCACTGCTGTTTATTTGTACAACCGTATTTCTCGTTTGCTGCGCACGTGTGTGTTTGTGTGCTTCACTGGGTATTTCAAAACTGCTGCGTGTTTACATTGTGCCCTTGGTCACGTCCTGCTGCCGTGCAAGAGGACACATTTTATGCATCTGGTCTATTCTCAGTACAACTCTCAGTTTCCTTTTGCTATTAGCAACTGTCGTCCATAAATATTTCTAGCTATAGCGGTATTTTTTTCGAATTTACTCCCTGAATTTCCTTTACCGATCATCTCTCGTTTTGATTTCTAAAGCAATTATATGAATATATTTTGTGTTAATATCAGTTTTATGCAACATACAAATTTTCATTGCTAATTGTATATTTTATGTAACAAAGTTTTCATTTAACTTATGGGAACAAAAAGATGATAGGGTTGATTAGTTAATTGGTTATTATAACCATATTAACGATTGCTTTATTTTGTATGTTTGAATATAAAACCGCTAGGTTTAGACTCATCCAGGTCGCAATGGGCATATTGCCTCTCAATGGAGATTAGTACTGTACAATCTAGTACCCTTACTATTGTTTGATCATTTACACATTATTTTTCATTTTAGTCATGTAACCGATTTTCACATGTGGACAAATAAATCACCTTACTAAATTAACAACACAGTAAAATATTATTTTCAACTAAAACCATGTATATACTAACACCCTCCTTGTATAGTCCATGAAGCAGACTTTCCTACCGCATGTTATATATAGCATCTTTTCATAGAAACTACAATCGGGCGCACAATCTTAATGAACGATTATTGTCGCGGTGTGGTGTCAATGTGGTGGCTTTCGCTCCGTCAAAACCTGTACTATTTTCCCCATAACACCGAATAACTATATTCATTCGTCGTTTCGGTTGCAGATGTTGAAAATGAAGAAGCACGAGGAGCTGGAGACGCCCACGTTCACCACGTCGATTCCGGTTGATTTGAACGAGCAGTAAAACGGGGATCGGAACGATCGGGACTTGCAACGCAGTCGAGACATCGAAACACGAAACAAATCAAACAAAAGCCACAAACAACACCATATAGAAATACCAGAACGGGAAGATCATGTGCAGTACACATATCCGCTGTACATCGTCCGGTTGAAGGAAAGCGGAGGTTTTTTAGGCATTACTAATAGTTTGATTCCAACGATTGATTCCAAAGGAAAAATACCGCGGCTATACACTGGCACACAGTTGCACCTAGTATTTCGGGGCCAAACCCTACAATCACAGAGGAATCAGGAGCGAATGTTTCTTTTGCTCGTTTTTTTATTTTCCTTTTTTAATGCGAACCGGTTGATTTTCTCTTTTCCTTATTTTTCTCGGTTTATCCAATTTAATGACCACTCGGGACGTTCCTCGAGACGTGGGAGGAAGTGGGACATCGTGCTTTTCTCCTGCTTCCCCAATCCCTTCCCCCATCTCAAATCTATGCGCCTTCTGCTCTTCCAGTACGCTTCTAGTGGTATGCATGGAATCAAAATGAATTAATGATAGAATTGCGAGCATATAGTCGATTGTACTGTACGGTTCATATATATATAAATATTCAAACATATTATCGTAGGTAGAAAGACTCGTGGTGAACGGTGCGGTGTGCTCGGTCGAGCAAACAATTTGCTTCAGTTGCGTCCACGGCGCCCATGCACACTCACACACCGTCACATGAGGGAATTATTACAATTATACACATTACGAGAACAGAACAGAACATTACGAGAACACATTACGAGCATCAACGCCCTAAAGCCAACATACGAAGTAATAACAAAACGCAAACATTTTAAAAGTAAAATGCCAACAACGAAGCAACAATGCCCACCAGCTTTCCATACTAATAACACAAAAACATACCAATCACAATGAAAAAGAAACTATCATCATCATGCATTAGCGATGCGAGACGCATAACGCAATGCTGCTAAAGGATCTTAGCGATTCGCGCGCACACGCGATCTCTTTCCGCTCTTATTAGAGTTATTTCCGTTGGTGTGCGGTTTGTTTCGTTTTTGCGTGATAGATCTGTATCCACTTGCAACATTTTGTTAAAAAGGCATTATGCGGTGTCTTGAAAGGTTTTCAATTTCTTTTGCGATTATAATTATTTGATAAGCATGAAATAAAACACAATTTATTGTTGAATGTGTAATCTTCCGCACATAACGAACGTATTCTGCAATCGACCTACTAGCCGGACAGCGCAGTCCGTTTCAAAATATTAGCATTAGCGGTAGTAGTACTAGTAGCAATAAATATCCTAGCGTAGTGCGTACGCGGGCAGGACAGAGGAGGCAGGAACGTGTGTATATTGTCCCGCAAATCACAAGGACAAGTAATCCGCGAACGGTGGCATCGTGGTGTGTAGGCGGTTTTCCGGCGTTCGCACATGCTGTTGCACCGGTTTGCGGTTGAATAGTGCCTGCGGCAATAGCGGCTTTCTGGGCTTTCCTTCGTTTTTAACCTGATTCATTATTTCTATTACGTTTATTCTGGCACTTTGTGAGAGCAACAAAAGAAACTGAAATAAAAGAGCGTGACGGAGAGAGGCAGGTGCGGTGGAATGGTGAATTGAACAACAACGATCGATGTTAAACGTGTTTTCTACCGATGGTGTTTCGCTCTATTTTCGGTTTCGCGGGTGTAATGTTATTTGTAAATATTAAAATCTGCAAATTGAATGCCTAAAAATAATATTTTTTATTGGTTGAATATTCAATCATTCAAAACATTTGAATGTTCAAATATTGAAAATTCATAAAAGAATACTTCATTTGGGAAAACATTATTTTCAAATGATTTAATATTCATAAGTGATACATACATTACTGTAAATAGCCAATTTTTGCATTGACCTAATCATTTATTGGGCTATCAAAACTTAACAAATTGGACCTTATTTCCATAACAATAGTACTCATAAAAACACTATAAAAACAAACAACCCTTCACCCAGCAGTTACTGCTTCGTCTGCTTTGCTTCGTATCGCTTTATCGATGATAACCGTGCATTGTATGCATCATCTGGTAGTAATGCCGTAAGGAACAGGTGAGTAATAATGGCCGTAATACCCCAAACCGTTTCCTCTCCGTTCACGAACACGGGTAGCGTGTAGTTAGTTCGAAACTGTGTGTGCCGTCGATTCACGGGGTCTGCAAATAGTGCCACCGGCACGGTGAATACTTTGGCCACCTCGTCCATGCTAGGTTTTAGCTGCGCGGATGAAAAGTCAACTACACTACCAACGATCGGTGTGATCGACGGACCAAAATAGGGACGGATGGTGTTGCCACGACCCCATACGCGTACGGATTGCTTCGGGATCCCCGTTTCCTCTGCGAACTCGCGAACGGCACACTCTTCGAAGCTGCCATCCTGCTTGTCCTTCATGCCACCTGAGGAGAAAGATTGCATTAATTGACTGTGATTTCCAATCGGCTCAAAGTTTTCATACCCGGGAACGAAACTTGCCCCCGGTGGCTACGTAGCTTGCTCGAGCGAACCGTGTAAAGCAGGCTTAGCTTATCGTCTACGATGCATAAGGGAATCAAAATCGCAGCCTCTTTGGTGACGGGTTCTTTGCTGAGACGAATTTTCGGCAGCGCCTGGAGGCGTGCGATGACTTCGAGCTGTTTGGTGCGGTTCGTCAATAGTGCTGGATGAAGTACCTCGGATACTTTCTTTAGCAGCATCGTAGAAAGCAGGAAGGTTTGCACGGGATTGCAATAAGAATCAGCTCACAGCCATAAGTGAGGGACCGACGGTGCCGGGTCTAGACGTGCCGCTAGAATATAGAATAAAACACTATCGGTTATGTAACCACGAAATAGTTCAGTTGAGTAGCTTTTAAAAAAATGCCGTATTAAGGAAAGCATGAGAAAAAAATCTGTATATTAAATAATGTGTAACAATCACGAAGGTATCCGTATGTTCTAGATGTAAAAATGGGATAAAGAACACACCATACATATTACACGTTCCTCGAGTGGAACGTTCATGAACTGTTGCAAATTACAAATTTATCCAATAAATAAACGAATTCGATTGGCACATAACCGTTGAAATGGCAATACATTAAAAATAATTAAAAATTCGTCTCATTCACCCCTTACCTTCTCGCAAAATCCGATTGTTTTGATGCAATATGTTCCGTCGCATTCATTGTTTACATTTGTTCCCAGTATGGGTGGTATTTTGGCAAATCGGCATCGGCTCGGTGTTTACATTGCCGTTTGCGTACTTGAGGTAAACGTTCAGATGAAACGTAAGCCAAGAAAAAAAAAATAGCGCGACAACTATGTGGAGGGTTCGAGAAAGGTGACTAATTTGTTTAATACGTGTGGTTCTTAAAATAATTATGGGTAAATATTTTTACACTCTATGGCAACCCGTGCTTCGCCTGCATTGCGAATGCTGTCAGTAAAACATGCTATTTTTTACTGTTAATACTTCGCCTTTACCTATTTCTTAAAATAACTTCATTGTTGAATCTTATTTAGCAATTTATTTTACTTTCATCGAGTTGATAAAATAATGAAAATTACTTTCCAGCGTGTGTTATAAAGCACACCCACGCACCCATTCGTACTCAAAACAAACTGACAGCAAAACACTAACTGACAGCAGGCTCTTAAACGTCATGCCATGGGAAAATTGCTAAGCGGTGTAAATTTGAAAATCAAAATACCGATTTTTCATCACCTTCTGCCGCGGTTTATGGGTTCCGGAGCCTAAATTGCGCCGGTTGCCGGGGCACAGGACGCTCGCCTAAACCGGGCAAACCGATTTGAAGTCATTTATCGCCATATTTTTCACCAGCTGTCGTCGGGCGGTTCCGGCTTGACAAACCGACCACTGCTATTGTGTGTGGTGTCATGAGCGCAGCGGGTGCTGCCTTTATTCCACATAAATACTGGCACAACGCCTGACGAGAACGTCATTTTGTACAGTATTCCCGTAACGAGACAGACGACGACGCAGTCGCACAGCGCAGAACACGAATCTGACTGGGCCTTACTGGTTTACTATCGGCAGTAAGAAGCGAATACTTTCCTGCATCTCCGCGGAACAACAAGTGTATTCTTTTTCGTGGTGTTTTTACGTGCGTGTGTGAAAACTTGTACCCTTACCTCTTCCGCGTGTGCGTTTGTGTGTTCCGGTGTGCCGTCGGCTAAATCCCACCGTTCATCCAACTGTTGATTGTACCGCGGTTTTGCCGTGTCCCGCGCGCTTTCCCATAAATATCACAAAAGGCTCTCCGCAATGGCCGATAACGCAAACAAACGCAACATCCCCATCAAACTCGGCGACTTCAGCGTCATCGATACGGAGTTCTCCAGCATCCGCGAACGGTTCGACTCGGAAATGAAGAAGATGGAGGAGGAAATGGCCCGGTTCCGGTCCGATCTGATGAACCGGGAGGCCAACTTCTTCGAGACCACATCCAGGTAGGGAAGGGTCCTGCAGCACTAGCAGCGGCAGCGCCCGATGCTTCTACCATCAGTACCGATTGTCTGATTTTTCTTGTTCTATGCCGGAATGAAAATCGGAAGAAATTTGCTCTCATTCCGGTTTTCGGGACGGGAACCGCTACAGTTTTCCAATCTAAAAATACGACCCACACACTCGCGCGAAGCGACGGGTATGCGTGTGTGTGTTTGTGTGCAAGATTTCCGCGGACGGATCTCAATACGCTGGTTTAAGCGCACACCAGGCCGATGTGAGTCATGCCAGACTTGAACAGGGCGGCCTTTCTTCTTCCTTCTTCGGACATCCCAAGGGCGGCCACAGTTACGCCTGTCAAGGTTCAACTTCGAGCGCCTGTGCGCAGGGGTGGGAAGCCAGTAACGCTGTGGGAATGCACGAAAGCACACAAACACACAGCCCAACACCCTGGCGACCCTCTCACGCCAATATATTACAGCGCGCGAAGGAGGATATTAATAGATGATGAGGTGCAGGCTGAAATAAATATGGATATGGTCTGCGCCGCTGCTACTCCATAGACCAGGGCAACGGTCTTGCCACACGCAAATGAGACGAAAAATCGCCCCGAACGACAGCGGCGGGCCGGCCTCGCATGTCGCGTTGGGCAAAGGAAAAGCGTTCACAAATTTGGCCCCACATCAGATGCATCGGGGCGCTGTTGCTTTTGAGTCATTCGACGTGTGGGAGGTGTATAGGAACAATACCATTCACATAGAGGAGGAGAGCACAATTTTGGCAGGATAACAAATATGTGCCCATTAGAAGTCAGGAATGTTGAAAATAAGTTCCATTTTTTACATAATCATTCACACCCGAGCAGTTTCATTCGGTTCGTACTTCATTTTGGAGTCAGTCGTTGCTTCATTAAAAAAAACAACTGGTCACTTTGATTACTTTAGAAGGATTAAATAGCGCATGTTTGGATGAGTCATAGAACATTTCCAGCGAACCTGTTGTGGGTGGAAAAAGGAGATCTTGTAGAAACAAATAGGTTTACGATTCTAACTATAAAATCTGTCGCCAGTTTCCTTCTTCCTGTTCATGTTTTCAACTTGTTCGTATCGTTTAATGATCTCGGTTAAACTACGTATAGGAAATTATTTTGCTACTTTGAATCCTCTTTATTTAAAATTAAAGTTTGTAAAAATACTTATAACTAATGATGATTTCGATTCTCTATTCTGTGTTATCCAATATTTGACATTAAATTAGCATTCAGAAACATTCTGAAAAATTGCTTTAAGTTTATACATTGCTCGGCTTTGAAGAAAAGTAAATAAGTCGAGGAACAAAACCAGGAGAATTTGCTGTAAACAATAGTAGATCTATAATAATATATTTTCTCTCTAAGGCTGCATCTCGATAGGACCAACGTGTACAAAACGATTTTCCCGTACCAAATCGGTTATGTAGCACGTTTCAAAATCTGCCCAAAAATGTGCATCGACAACAAATACGAAATAAGCGGCTTAGAATTGAAAAATGATTGGACAAGCGGGGTCCGCATGTTCACCAGCTGTCGGAAATCAGGTCGAAAAACAGGATTTGCATAGATGAATTTGATTGCTCGCCATTTGATTTTCGGTCGGGTGGAAGCGGAACGAAAATTTGTACAAATTGTACGTTGTTGCTTTAGTTTGTTTTGTATCCCGCTTGGCCTTTGGAACAAAGAATGGGATCGCTTGCGCTGCGCATCCGGCATTCCGCTTTCGCCATCTAACCTTCCGTACGTTATCCTACCAGCCCGCCACCACCTCGGGCGATAATAAAATAAAAACCCCTTTCTGGGTGCGTGATCGTAAAAAATCAAAACACTAAATGCCAGCAGTAGAAAAAAAACAACAAATGCCCTTATAACACAACTAACCGGCGGACCGAACCGCGGTCTGCCTTTTTCTCGCTTTTACTTTCCAATTTTGTCTCTCTCTCTCCCTCTCTTTCTGTCGCTCGCCGTATGTCGGCGCCCTCGCGTAACTCACACTCGCTTAATGATTCGATTCGAATCTCGGTCGCGTTTTGGTCACCGTGCGCGCGTAGTAGCTTCTCTTCGAAGAAGGTTGCCACATCGTCCAGGTATTTAAGATTTAACCCGAAATTTTTTACCTCTTACTCTTATAGCTCGTGTTAGTTTTATTGAGCTGTCCTAACAAAGCATATAATTAGAAACGAATGCATGTAAACACAAAGAAAAGCGAGCATGTTATCAGTATCGTAGCTAATTGATTTAAAAAATCGCATGTTGCTTAGCTCTTTCCATTTATTACTTCTCTTTCCAAGTGCACGTTTTTGCATGTGTTGACATTAGCGCTTCCCATCCTTCTCGTTGTGTATTTAATATTTTATTACAATCGGTTCCTCACACTCGGCGCCTACTGGAACGTCACTCGGTTCAATTTATTAGCTAGACACTGGCAGTAGACGTATTTAACTCCTTTATTTATTTTTTTTCTAACCATCCTTCATTGTTAAGTAACCTAAGGGTCTCACCTCCACCAAGCGGTTGTGCGGTATTGATTTTTCATTGCCCTTCAGCCCAGCACGCATCACTGGAACTGCACTCGTGGGACGACCACTTTCGCGTTCGGCCCCAAAGATAACAACAGCACAATCTTTGACTGGTTTCATTGTTTTGTTTTGTTTGCCGCAATCGGCCGGTGCTGTGTTGGTGCTGATGAGGTCAACAACAATCGCCAACGGGAGGATTTGGGTGCAAATGGGATACGCCGATGGTTTGATTTACATGTTGTGCTCGGCGATGCTTTTTTTTTCATTTTTATTCTCTTTCAATTTCATGTTAATTTTAATTTTAGACAAATAATTCATATTCAGCTACTCGTGATTGATAATTGCTGCTGTATGATTGGAACTGAACAGATCACTTTGGTTAAATGGGAAAATGTATACGCGCATAGATTTATCTCTGAAAAATACAAACGCAAAACAGAGTGCATAATATATCAGAAAATGACTTAAAAACTTAAAACTTAAACTTAATACTTAAAAATGCATTGTTGTATTAGACCTCTTGGGACGAAGTTCGTAGAAGATGGACGACGTATCGGTTCGCTGTTGTCGTGCAGCAGCTAAATTTAAGATCGAAAACTACGCGGTCGCACCTGCGCACTTGGCCCCTCTGCGACCGACCGACGATCATTCGGGGGAGAAGAAGAAAAACGTGGCGACGGCACGTCGGTAAAAAAGCTCAAGCTCAAACATACGCACACCTAGGAGCGATGTGTACAAATCAAACAATTAGGAACACTTACGGGCGAAGGTGATGATGTCACACTGAGGCGATCGTCGGCCGTAGGCGAGATCCATCCACCCCGTGGGCGATTGGCCGTCATCAACACGTCCGCGAGCGTTGTTTGCATTTCCACCTCACCCACCCACCACCCACCCACACATACACACACGCACGCGGGCGCCCTTGCGAGTTTTGATTTCATCCCTTATACGGTGATCCGGCCGTGATCCAACCGCCGTCTCCCTGTCGACACCGTGAGTAAGCGGGCTACATGACTCCGAAGAAAAACACACACACAATTAAAAAACCGATCAAATTGGATCGACGCGCTTGTGGGGGTGTTTGATGTCGTGATGTCATGAAATCGAGCGCGATGACGAACCGTTGCCGCCCACTTCTGCGCGGGAACAAATCAACCGACGCCAGCGCGATGCGCCTACACGTGCGCGACTCGGGAGCGGAATGGCTTGCACCTGTTACGCCAGCCAGCGGAATGTCTGCACGTTTTCGCCCTCAAAATGGAACCGATTTCGTTTTCACCGCGCAGCGCACGCCCACGCCCCGTGTCCGCGATCGTTATGCGCTTATGGAGCTCCGTCCCGGGGAAGTTGAAGCATCACACGCTTCTACGGCATTGCGATTTATGGTTTGCCGTTTGTGCGCGAGCCGGAACAAGGAACTCACGATGTGTGTCATTCTTGGCACTAAATGAGGACAAACGTTGGAAGTTTTCATTCGGCGGAGCGTATGTGGGCTGCGAATAATACGGCCACATGATTTTAAGAAACAGTTTTTGGCCGAAAATAGTGTGATTCTTGGTAAAGTGTGTCAGGAACTTGCTTAAAATCTTAATTCTGTTTAATAATTTACGTTAAAATTCGTTTCGTTTTCTCATCATGAACTATAAGTTGCGCTGAAGAGCCCTTCACACGTCCCAAAACAGATGCGAAAAAGAGTTCCAAGGAGCTGTCAAGTCAAGATCAGGCTAAAAGCTATCAAATATAGTGAACGACGACAAGGCTGCACCGGATCGGTACAAGCAGCAAGCTCTGAGCGAGACAGCCTGTATTGGCCTCGATCGAAACCGATCACAAATCATTTGAAAGCACCTACCGTGAATCGTTTTAGGTGTTTGAGAGATTGAAGTTAGGCAATAGTGGGAACCGTAAAGCGCGAGAGATGAACCGGACAGCTTTTATCTTTCTTATCACACGCAATCTAATCCATCGTGTATTTGTCATGCACGTTGAAATGAGGAGTGGCTCTCAGACAGTGGCGACTATAGCGAGTCGCCCGATATGATAAAAAACGCTGGACCTAAGGTGCGAAGTCTTGGACATTGAAGTAGCACGAGAAAATTGATTTATGTTTGGCTTGTGTGTGCAGCGTCTCTCTGTAATGTTTACCGTCGAGACCGATATTGACTCTCGCTCATGATCTACAATCGGCTAAAGAATATGATTAAAATATAAACAATTAGTTGGTTTTAGCAGAAATCAGTAGCATAAGCAATATCAGTAGTAAATGAAACTATCATCATTTATGTTGTTTCCATGTAGATGTTTTTCGTTTTAATTGCAATTAATTATCAAATTATTATCGATTGCGTTTCATAATACGTGTCTTAAGTGAAGTCTGTGCGTAATAATGTACGTAGCTACTAAGCGTTTTGTTTTGCGATATTCATCCACTTTGATAGCGTTTGGTTGTTTCGTCCATTCAAGAGGATAAAATCCTACTTGAGATATTATTAGCAGTATATGCTCATCTCCGGCATTATCGCAAACTATCCAGCGCTCATCTCCGTTTTCTTAGGTTGACATATTTGATATCGCTGCTGAGGAAACTTTCGCTTGCGTTCTAAACAATCATCATTTTCATTCTTTCTTCTCCACACTTCTGTACTTGCTCCGTTTTCCGTGTCTTACCCATCCACCAAATATATGTCACCGCACTTTTTAAATTGTTCCGCGTGGGAAGCGAAGCTGGTGCGGGTTTCGTTTCGTTTCCCGGTAGCTTGTCAGCATGCGATCGTTCGGCAAGTTTTAGAGAGCTCGTGCGAATGTCACGGGAAATCGAATTTATAAAACGGACAAATAACGCGTTTTAGTAAAAGCATTGTTTGAAATGATTTGAAGCAGTAGATATCTGTTTATGAGTGTTTTTTCTAGCCGTTATTTTGACCGTTTTGTAGGTTATGGGAACTGTTTGACTATAGCTTGGTGTTGCATGGAGTATTAATGCACTTCGTTTGATTCGCTTTTTCCAGCTCGACTACCTCGAATGCTGCTTCCTCGATGAAGCACCCGCAGTCCCAGAGCGGTTCGGACATTTGTTCACCACTGATTCAGGTAAGAGGAAGTGATATCTGCATCGTACCTTCGTAATACGTCTTTATTCTTTCTATTTCCCGGCAACACCTTGCAGGATGAAGGCGACGGTAAGGTGCTGAAGCTGCGCTTTGACGTCAGCCAATACGCGCCGGAAGAGATCGTTGTCAAGACGGTCGACAACAAGCTGCTGGTGCACGCGGAACACGTGGAAAAGTCCGACACGAAGTCGGTGTACCGGGAGTACAACCGGGAGTTCATGCTGCCGAAGGGTTGCCTGCCGGAGAACATCAAGTCGTCGCTCAGCAAGGACGGCGTACTTACGGTGGACGCGCCGATGCAACCGGAGGCTTTGCTCGGTGGCGAAACGATGGTGCCGATCGCGCACAACTAAACCCCATCCCCAATCCACCACCGGAAATGAGGCGCGAACGTTCAGCAACCGACATCACCACACCACTTTTGACCACACCGCCTGTGTGCCTCTAGCGATATTGCGCTCTACACGCGATTTGATGTGCCCGGCCACGCGAGATGATGCAAACGTTAACGCAGCATTTTTGTGTGCTTCAGCCATTTATTGACTAAATTCGCTCGGGCCCGTTTTAAGTTCGATTTCTTACACTCCTTTTGATATTATAATGATCCATCCGATCCGGGTTGCCGAGGAGGCGAACACACCACCGGTAACGCATTTTGTTTGTTTGTCTTCGTTGTATGTCTTCTTTTTCGATGTAATTAAAGTTGTTAGCCACATAGCCACATACATATACACACACTCACACTCACACTACACTGCTAAAGCCGCGAGAAGCAGTAGGAGCCGCCACAGTAGTATTAGGGCCGCCAGGATTTTTGGTGGAGCAATGAGAATATAGAAACGATATTGCATCACAGATCTACACATGCGTCAGCCAGGGTGACGGCGAACGACGAATGATATTTGTATATGCAGTAATGCGAGAAGTCATAGTACAATGTTGTGCAGCTTCGCAGCAGATAGGCCGCCGTGTTGCTTTAAACATACGAAAAAAGTGTTTTTCTTCTGCTCGCCATGTTATGAAATTTTTGTGTTGTAATAGTTTGTTTAACCTAATTCAAATTTTATTTCCCAACTTTTGGACGGTTTTCATTATTATTGATTCTTTATCTTATAATCTGTATTACTGTAACTGCATTGATATTTCGCTTCAATAAACGTGCGGACTCGCTATTAACAAACAATACCTCAAACAAAGGCGTGTATTTTTACTCCCTCTAGCTACTGCAAAGAAACGATATGATTCTATTGACTGTAGAAATTATTGTACAGTTATGGCGTGTTTTGTAGGTTTCATATTACGGCTTTATACAGGTCATTACTTTTAGTTTGTTATTCATTGGTGCTTCAGAAAATTTTGCTTATTTTTTTGTATGGAAATAAGCATCAAATTGTTTAGTACGTTTATCACCATATCTTACAATTTACTTTTGAAGATAGCAACGCCCTTTCACGTATCATCCGAACTTTTCGCGTTACATTTCTGTTGATAAATTCCTAAATCAATAGCGTTTCAAACACCTCAAATAAACCTCGCGTAAGATATACCAAACAGTAATGAAATTAGAGGCAGAAATCAGAACACATATTATGAAATTTGATTAGCATCATGCTTTGTGAAATTCGTAAAACACTGGAATAATGCGTCAATTTCATTTGATGAGTAGTGAAATATTTCCCCTTTATTTAGAATATTAACATTTCGTCAATAATTTAATAAATTAATTTGTAAACATGAAGAATATTCGACAAGTGTTACATACTTCAAAAAAGAATGTTGAAGTTTTATCTACGAAATTCGATACTTATCGCATCCGCAAACTATGAAACACATAGTATTCAGATGTCCCAAACTAATTACTGTTTCCGAAATTACGGCACACATTTTCTCTCTGCAACGATATTGGACAACATATTGTCTAGCAAGTTTGTACTACTGCTTTCTGGAGTCAAGCCAATTTGGCATTTTGGCAGCAGATGTCTAGGGAAGGTGGCGAATCCTGCCCTATGTGGCAGGATGCTCCAATTGCTTGTTCAGTGGACAGTTCGGTACGTACCGCCGTCGTGCAGTACTCACTTCGGCGCTAGATATTCGTTGACTTCGGTTGGATCCCGACCGAGCACGTTATCCTCACGCGTTCAACGTCGTCGGTTAGGTACCGTCAAATGGACCGTTTGTGCTATTAGAACCCATTGTAATAACGTGCAGAAGAAATATTCCAACAGCAAATATTGTGAAGGTGTTTTATACATAGAGATAATTAGACCATATCAGAAGATTGGAATATCTATTCTATTCTAGTTTTACGGAGCTAAAGTGATATTTATTAGAGTGCAGGAAATTACGCCACGCTTCGATAGCAACTTCGGTCGTACTAGTGTCCTTGCTGCCGAGCGAGACTTCCGAGTCCTTTCGTGATCCTGTCGCGCGAAAGGGACAACACAACACGCTGCGTTCGTGCGCGCACCCGAATCGTCCGCGGGAAGTTGAAGCGTCGGCAGACGGTTTCACAGCCGTCAGTAAGGACGTCACTCTGTCGGAGCATTCGGTACGGTACGGAGTTGTCGCTTCCACCAAGTATTGAGTGTGTTCAGTAGTTTGCCAGTGTCAATCCAGTTTGCCGTGGTAAGCCCATCGTATTATAGTGTACCACTTCTGGCCGTGTGTTATTGTGTGCGATCTGTTGGCTGGCCGCTGTATTACAGATTCCCTAGTAACTCTTGGCGTCGCGTTTGCCATGCGTTTTAAGTTCTCCGCCGCCTAGGAACACTTACATCGCACGTTCGGGTTTCCTGGGTGTCGTTCCACGTACCATCTCAGGCAGAATTTCCCACCGATTCAATACCTGCAATCAACCGATTCGTGAAACACCGGATGGGAGCGCGGAGACATTGGTGCGTCGTGGAACGGCACGGGAATAGGACAAACGTTACGTAAATTAAACCTGGCAGTGGAGCAACGTGTACTTCCCCATCCAACAGCACTTAAGTCATTGGGAGAGATAATCAGTTCCCAGCTCGAGCGTCTTGTGTTTCTCGTGCACGTCCGAAACGGTTCGTTTCGCCGCACGCATGAAGTTTCGCTTCGGACGGACTTTCATGGCCATTCGGGGACATTTATTCTATTGTCGGTTGAGACGACCCCGTATGATGCAATGTGGTGCTTAATAGCGCTGCATTTATTGCTCGTACATCTTCTTCGAAACGTCGTTCCGTTTGGGTGTTATGTTTCTATTTCTGCTATCACGTTGCGCCGTGATCGACATCCTAACGATTGCTGTTCTTTTTTTTCCACTCGCTGTTGCATGGGCCAAGAATGGCCCGGACGAAGACATTACCGTGCGATAAGACGGTACGGTCCGTCATTCGTTATCCACTATCTCCATTTACTTTTTTTGTCGTCCCTGTGATGTTTGTTCCCTTTTTGCTCCCCACGTATGCCGTCTTTCGTGATTTTCCGCTTGATTTCCGGTTCTTTCAATGTCCTGTTCTTGCGAATGTTTGCGCTTCGGAGCGGACATGCGGTCAGGATGTGGACCGGGTTAGGAGGGACACAACCCCTATCCGTGACTTCGTTAGATGGCGTTCGGTTCCGGTTGATATTAGTTTTTTCTTGTTTCTCTTCAAGACCTCCCGATGCGTGGTCTAAGGATGACCGTTCAAGATGAAAGAAGTTAGAATTTGCAACAAGCAGTAGTTTTTTCAAGTTTGCTCACTGGTTGGGTCGTATTAGCAGCACTAGCTAGCACCTATACATAGGCAAACCGTTCATTGGTTTCAAGTTTAGATCTTCTCCAGGTGCATTGTCCACCTCGGACTGGTCCTCGGCATGAGATGCTCCGAGACGTTTAGGTTTTTAATGAAGATAAGATTTCAAAACCTGTCACTTAGCAATATATTTTCTGAATTTTGTTGTACATAGCGTAGCCAGAGAAAAACTTTACAGCGTGTCTACCGCAAACGTGTGGATATAATTCGAAAGAACGTGCAAACAACCACCCTTGTCGCGTGTCAACAAGCAGCAAATCCGCGAGGACGAGGTGCGAAAAAACCATGGCGAAACTGCTCTGTAGTTTCGTGTTCGCCATCACCATCGTGGGCAGTATCGATTTGGCCGAGTCGCGGGCGGTAAGTAGCGTAAAAATCAACATGTACTATTATTCATTTCGCGGGCAGTTCGGGTGCAGTTCGATACGATTTGGAGTTTGGAGTTCTTAAAATAGCATCGTAATCGGAAAATTGTTAGTCTAAAACTGTACTCATAAGTGTTGATTCGACTTAAAAGCAGAGTTCATCAACGTCCAAAAGCGAAGTACAATCCAATGCTATTTAAATCCTTCCAAAAGTAGGGTTAAGTAAATAGCAAACCAAAACAAACATCACCTGTCATGCGAACGGCGCAAAAATCTATACTAACGACTTGCTCAGTACAGCGAGTACCAGCACGGAATCAGTCGGCCGTTGTTAGCTTCGCGGACACATTTCACACTTGACATCCGTTTGACAGTCGCGCGACGTACTACCCCTGCATAGTTACACGCGCGGGAACTGATTGAAACGCGGCACGTTCGAAGCCTAAATTCCGAAAGTGTCGAGTTATCGGGGGTGTTTGTTTCTGTCGGTACTTTTTTTTAATAAATTGTCGGCACTGCCGTTGGCAGCTTTATGGATGTGTATCCCTGCTTCGCTGCGAATAAAACACAACAGCACCGAGAGGTGTTGTGTTTTTTGCTGTTTTTGGTTAGGATTTCACGTAGCACGTTCCACAACATTTATCCCCGGTGGTGGATAAATAAAAAGTCACAGGTGAAAATATTCGCACCCACCGATACTGGAAAACATTTCCTCGCACCTTTCCAATTCTAAAGCGGCTAAGCTGAGCGCCGAGTTTCGGTTTGATTTTTTTGTGCGACCATCCCCCCACCCAGCGACAGTTTCTCTCCCCCAGCTGGCGGGCACTGGATCTGGAGTGGAAGGTAGAAGGATTATTTATGATTGCATAGTAAAGTAAGTTCCGAAAAAGTTCCAACCCCGGTATCGCCCCGTCGTCCGGGTCGACCGGGTCATCCCATTGCGTGTCCGGCGACGGCGAACGAACTAGCAGCGGAGTGTCGCCGCCAGGACCCGGCCCACCAGCCCAAACCGGGTCCCCATGGCCCGAAGGGCGTGAAAGATTGGAAAGATTAAAACACAGCCGAACGGTATTTACGACCCTTTGGGTTGGGTTAGGTCGGTTGAACTTTTACCGAAAGGTTGAGGTTGAGGCCGTGCCTCATGCCGGCGCACCGGGGAAGATTGGGATTTTGTAACGAGTGGAGCGGAGTGAAATAAAGTAAAAAAAAAACATCACGGGATCGAAACGTTGTGGAAATCGACGTGGATCGATCATTTTTCGGGGTTTGGTGGTGCTAGATTATGAAGTTAGTGGCCGGAGTACATGTACGTTTTATGCTTCAGGTCGAACTGGGTGCGCCCGAGGGCGCCACTGATCTTTGCTGCGGCAAACTTGCTTCTGGACGACACCTGCGACTGTCGAAGTTCGCCTGGCGTTCCGCACAGAAGTTCCCCACAGCAGTATAAACTCGCAAACGAAAAAATAATGACACTCCATGAAGCAAATAATTCAACAATGCTGCTCACTTTCTCTCTACTTCAAGCAGATTTACACACACACACATACATACACTCAGGATTCGAACGTAGCTGGCGAGGTTGTAATGTTTTATTTAGTTTCATTAGAGGGCAAGCTTCTCGTGTTCCAAAACCGGAGGCACTAGGGGAGCTAGAGTATGCGAGCCCGTAGCGTGGGGAATGCTTTAGAGTGGATTAAAATCCTTTCATCCTGCGTCGAGCAGCTCCCGGCGCAGTAGTTGTGAAGCTTTGTTTGATGGGTCTTCGGTCTCGCTTTGTTTGATGGGTATGAAAAATTGATCTCAACTCCGACGGTTTCGGGGATCTTCTGCGAGCAGCTTCGAAACGATACGGCTTCGATAATTGATAAGCGCTTTCGGGTTGCGGTTGTGTGAAGCCGTTCTCTTCTCATCCGTCGTTCACGCTGCCTCCAGAACGAGCTGTATGTGTATGTGTGGGCCAAGCGTTCGATACGTTTGCGGGCGTACGGTTCGGTTTTGTCGCTTTGGGAGATTATTTGCTCGTGCGCCCACTCACACTATCTCTTTCGCCTTCCCCACCATCCGTCGCTATTTCTGGCACGAGCAGTGACATCGACTTTACGGTAGTAATGGTTTGCGAGAGTAATCTGGCAAGCGGTGCGTATTTTTCGGGTGAACCAGAATAATTTAGCAAATCTCGAATCTGGATCAAACCCGTCTGCCTTCGGAACACCGGAGCAGGAGGACGCAGAGCGTAGTAAGCTTCTTTGCGAATGTAGTAGTCATGGTGAGCGTTTGCGGTACACCTTGTTGAGGTGTAGTGGTGTGAGGTGGGTTTAAAAATTACACTACCGATAATCGATGGGCCCCTAGCGATTACATGTGACAATGATTGCGTAAGTTCGATCCAACGGTTTTTTTTTACCAATGTGAAGGTGGGAGAAAGGTTTCTCTCAGCCACGTTTTCGGTGAGGTGGCCTTGAACACTTGTAGTATACGTGTTGAAAGTTTTTGACGTTGTTGGTTTTGAGGCCGTAACTTTCGGATAACATAGTATTTATCTGAGATAATATTTATGATTGCTAATTGAGATAACCTACCTCGTCAAGGTATGCTTTATTTTATAAATAGATAAATAAATTGCATCACTGCTGATGAACGATATTTTGGAATTTCATAGAATATTAAAGATAAGTAAAGAAAGATAAAAGTGTTTTTACATAAACTTCCTTTAACTCCGTATTTGTGAGAATTTTTTGTTCTAAAAGAATTGAAGAAAAAGGTCATGCGGCGTCCATGCTCCAATGGGCTTGGTACGTCAGAAGACTGACACTAGACGACTATATTGAACGGTGACAAATTGACATCTAATTGTAAACAGTCGCAGAACCGTCGGCGGTAAAATACCAAATTGGGACCTCTAATTCGGTGTTGCAGCTTTGGATTGTTTTATCTTCATTTGTATCGGATGAAAAAAAAAAACCAAACGCTGAACTCTATTACAGGATGACAAGTCCTTGGGACCTGTTCAATAATTTAGTCCCAAGCAAGGGGGTGCGATTCCGTATCCGGCTGTGGTTCGGTGCGTCGATCTTTCGGATGTGTCACCACGTTTGCCTACCTTTGCCACCTACGCCATTTGTAGGTTCAGAACAGCACTAAACAGCACACCCAAATATGTCCCAGGCGTCTGAAGAGCGTGGCATGTAACCATCGTAACGCGGGACCATTTCGGCTGTTGGAGCCTGACGGAAAGCTGATGCTACCGCCTGGGCTAGTTAATTACTTCCATAAAGGTGTGTGTATATAGCCTTTCGTCATTAGCTGACCAAATGAACCCGCCGGACCCGGGCGAGTCGCACGGTCACGAATTGCACCCTTATCATCTCACCCCACATGTCTGCGACCCCCCGGGCAGACGCGAAGCAGCCGCTAGCCACTGGGCGATAAATTTTGATTATGATCGGTTCGGGTGTAATTTTCCACCGGAACAGCAGCAGCATTTTATTCCTGCCATGGCTGTCGCCTCGCTGCTAATGAATACTACCCAAGAGCGGGCGGTACGGGCGGCGGAGAGGCATATTTCGGGGACAATATAGATACAATGTCAAATAATTTATCGGTCAGCAACCGCAGTCGGGCGAATGGATAAATAATAAATTTCCGCTGCAGACAAAATATGGTTCCAGTTTTTGTGACGCGTTATGGTTCAGTTTTCAGGGGTTTATGAGTTTGATTAGTGCCTGCACAGGTCGGTTTTATCAATTTAATACGTTGATACGTTTACGTACGTTGCCCGTATTGTGTAGTGAGTAAAAAAATCAAGCTAAAAGCATTCTAATTTAGTTCTAATTCTTTCCTACACGATTTATTTTTCATTTATTTCTATAATTTATAAATTGGATTGGGATTTTTGTCCAAAGCATCCTAATCATTCCGGTATGCTTAGATTGTTTTATTTGGGCACAAATAGTTAAAGTACCATGCAATTTTGTTCAGCATTAGTACACAGCGTTGGACACCGTATTCCTCGTATTAAATCAAGCAAAAATCCAGAAAACCATTCCATCCCACGGAGCAGTTTCAGTACAGAGATTACTCCATCCGTTATGGGGCATTTTTTCATCGCTATTGTTTCACCCAGAGCTTTAGTTTGTCCCACTCGACCGGAGACAAGGCCCGCAAGCGATAATGCGATTTAGATGCACTCGGCACGCGGGCGATACATTACCCTCCCCCTCCTCCCCTCTCCCCCCCACGGCAAATGGATTTTATTTTGCTCGCTAAAAGGGAAACAAAACTTTGCTTCCCACCTGACGCCACGCTCGGGCCGGACCGTCTTCTTGCAGCTAGTTTTCGTTTTGTTTTCGTTCGTTGTTACATTCGTTGGCTGGTTGGCTAAAAGTGCTAGCTTCGTCATAAAAATAAATTGCACGAGCGGTGGTGTCATTTTAATGTGTTGAATATACTTTCCGAGTCGTGCTTTAAGCAGGCGGTAGCATATTTTGTGACTGATCAGAGATTAATCTTCAGCTCGGTGTATCGTTTGTAAGCTCGTTAGCCATTGTCAGTTGTTTTTTTGCAGCTGTAAAGTTAGTTTTAGCACGATGAAGAATTTCATTAAATTTTAATATTTTAAAATGAAAATAAAAATTCTTATTTAAAAATGCTCCAAATTTATTATGTTTTATAACTTCTGTGAACTTTTGAAATAAAATAAAACCAAAAACACAGAAATATTTCATATTTACAAGCTATTTTTCAGCAATGTGGGTTAAAACCAAAACATAAGTTTAAATAATGTTATTTCAATAACATTTCTGACTGAAAATGGAAACTCATGAAAGCAAGTACAAATTAAAAATTTTAAATTAAAAAAAAAATCTGTCCAAATATAACTCATCTAGTTTACGTAAATAAAACTAGTAGCGATACCGTTTCGTTTCTTTATAGCGAGTTAAAAATGAAAAATCTGCCAGTTTGAATAAAAGAGACAAATTAAACGCATAGTAAGAAAATAAGAAGTAAGAAAATAAAAAATAAATAAACAAACAAATCCCTACCGTCCGTTTTGTACAATGTTTAATTCCACTCCCGTCCTTGTTTGGCTTAGTAGCTGAGGGTAGAATGATTTTCTCAAGCCATATTGGTCGGAAAGAATTTCCTTACGAACAGCTAAAAAAGAAGCGACATCTGCTAGAAGGATGTATTTCTTTAAATATATTGGGGTCGTCTGTTTATTTCGCCCGGGTACACACCACTTCATTACACACACTTCGCAGCCGATGCTGCCTCGGTGCCGCCGCTCCATTTGCGGCACATTAGCTGATTGCGTTACACCTTGCAACTCGGCCCGGGTGCCCTGGCAAAATTCGGCTCGGGGAAAAGAATTTAATCAACTGACGAGCGAAGCCTGCTTAGGCGGTGAGCACGTGCGGGCCTTGGGATTGATGCAAAGTGTACGGAAAATGGAAGCGCCCGGGAATTGATCCCCGAAAAGCTTCCCAAAACGATGCCATTGCAAATTAACCGGCATCATGTGCGTCTGGTTTGGCTGAATGGAAAGTGAAAGTCTAAAATAATAATATTAAAAAAAAAAAAACGCAAAGGCTCGAAGTGGAAGTAAAACGAATTTTTTTTTGCCTGTGTTGCTGTCCTCTCGACTTCTTTGCGGAAAGGTTATTGAATCGGACAGAGTGCAGAACAGGGCCCGGGCCACATAATTTGTAATTCATCGCTCACCTTCCAAAGAGTCTCGAGTGGGCGAGAAAAAAAAACAATGGAAAATCCGTTCCAATTAAAGTGTGAAAATACGAGCTTTCGGTGGGTTTAATTTTTTTCCGCATGGCCGCCTAATGACTGCCCTGCTTTCGCTGTGTGCTTCCCATTTCCGTTTACCGTTCTTCTTTGCGCACGTGTGTGTGTGTGTGTGTGTGTGTGATGGAAATTTGTGAACCAAACACAAACGCATTCGCATTTTGGTTTTAATTTTATTCCTTTTTTTCGCACGAAAGCACCAAATGACAGAAGAAGGGGATAGGGAATGGGATGGATTTTTTGGGGTATATTTTCATTTTATCTCCTCCCCCATTCACCCGCGTTCCAGAAAGGGTACGGTGGAACGAGAAGGAGCCCTTCCGAGCAGTAGAAAACGTAATCTCATCCTGGGACTGGTAGCATTGTTTTGTTTTTAATTTTTTTTTGGTTCCTTCTCTATCCTCCAAATGACTTCACGATATTGGACAGGACACTTTCACTTCGTCCTGGGCAGGATACGGGCAAACGGTTATTATTAGTATGCCCATTTTTGTTTTGTTTTGGGGCCCAAACTGGCGCACCGTGCAAGGCTTTCACGGGCAGTGGTTGGGATGTTATTTCGACTGTAGCTAAACAACGACACCGCATTACGTTGCCTTGTCCTGGCCGAGTCAGACATTTTATTGGTGGATGGTGAGAAAGAGAGGAAGGAGACAAAATCCAGGACACCCTTGCCGTATGTTTACCACGACAATGTTCCTTTCCCAGCGTTCAGGGTCAGTGGAGTATTTAACGGCTTGTCAGGGCGTTTTTGGGGGTTTTGATTTGACAATGCTTCACTTTTCTGAGACAAGTGAAAAAAGAATTTTAAAAATAAATTAAAAATAGAGTGAAATTAATGTCACTAGTTCTTCTCACTTTAAATTTATGTGATTTACAAACTTTTAGAATTATTTGAAGTTCTAAATAAACCATTTTCATACAAATAGTCATACTTTAAATAAAATAAAATTTATGAATACAATTATGTGGTTGGAAGAGATTGTGTGAGTTATTTTAAAAAAATTAAGAATTAAACGAGAAAAGAAGAATCTCACAAATATTTTTATTTTTTTATTGTTTTACTCATATTTTACTCCACAAGATGGAGGTTCAGCTTGAGATTTCTGAAGACTTAACAATTTTTTTTAATACGCACAGAAAAATCAAGGAAAATATTGGCCAGAAACTTACACCCAGTCAAAAATCTCGTACAGAAATAAAAGAAAAATGCGTGTATCAGGATGATATCTCCCTTGCTGCGCGTTACGCTAAACCCGAAACAACCGTTTGGAAGCGAGTAGAGAGAAGCAAAAAGGGAAGCACAAAACCAAGCCAAACCTCCCCCGTCGGTGCCATCCGCGCGAAGCGGCCTGGGAAAGTTTTAATTAAACTACGCCACTCGCATCTCCGCGCGCTGGCGAGATCGTGCCGGGCGATCACACGTGGGCTGGAATATAAAGCATCTAGCCCGATTTTGGTTGGGACCTTTTATTTCTCTCTCCTTTACTCACACGCACTTGCTTGCTCCCTCTGCGTTACTTCGCACCAGTTGGGGTGTATTAAAATCGATGGTTGAGGTTTTTTTTGTTTTTTCGTTCGCTCCAGCGTGTGCTAACAAGTGTGTGTGTTTCCCATCATGCACATTCCGCGGAGAGAACGTGGCGATATCAAACCCCTCCGAAGATCGTGTTTTGTCACGCGACCCTGATTAACACCGTCGTTAAGGGTTACAGGGGAGAGTGAAAGGGAAAGGGGAGAGGTCGCGGACATCACGTTTCCCATCACGTGTCCGGTGTCATTACCCCACAGATGCTTCTGCTAGATTTTTTTGCGCAGGGTAGCATTATTGTGTGTGAATTATTTTTTTATTTTTAAACTGTTATTCTTTTTACTATTTAATATTACTATTTTTACTATTTAAGATGCAAATTTTAGCAATGAAACCTCACATACATGGTTTGAATGTCGTTAATTATAAGTGCACTTAAACGGAGTTTGATATTTACGATTCTATAAAATAAGATATAAATAAAAAGTTATCAGGTAAAAACAAATTAATTGATTTTTTTCGGTTTCTAAACATATGTAGAATAGCTTTAACGCTTCAGTCGAAAAACTAAAGTTAAAAAATAAAAGATAATAAAAGATGATAGCAAATATTGTTTTACTATAATAAAAAAAATTATGACAAAAACAATGTTGTTTATCCTTATCTATTTTGTGACTATCCGGACAATGGCCGTCAATTTTTCGTTAGAAAAATTTGTTTGCCCTCATAAAAATGTAGTAAATAATAAATAACGTTTTAGAACAAAGCTCCCAGAATGATCATAAAAATTAAACAAAGGAACGCAACTACCTGTAATGCACACCCCCACCCACCCCGCTTAAATTATCTCACACGACCACGTACGAGCTCAAACGTCATAATTTGAATTATGATTCGTTGAAATGTCCATCCGCGCGCTCCCAAAACCCTCCCCAACGGCTGCCCAGTTGGACGACTGGCTGGCGCAAGATGATCCCAATCAAATTAGAATCTGCTCTGGATCCGCCAAAGCCGAGTGCGGGTGATGTGGCGGCGATGCCGGTGAATGCACAACCGTGGCCAACAAATATGAAACATGGCTGCATGAGCCATGATGACGCAAATCGGGCCGGAGCATCCGCACGGTGCATTAATCATAAGCGTAACATAAATTGTGCACGTCGGGAGGGCGTGAAAGGTGGAAGGAGGGTAGCGAAATGGGAGAAAAACTAATTACTGTAGCCACGTCCGCCTCATTCATTCGGCAGGAAAGTTTTTCCACGGTGGAGGAAAAAGGCTCACACCAAGTGTTGTGCTGGGATTGCTCGGTGGCTCGTGGAAGGTGGAGTTGTATAATACATGTGTGTGTGTGAGAGAGGCTGTGAGCGTGTGAACGTGTGATGGATGAAGTCTCAGGGGAGAGAGAGGGGAGGTGGTGGTGCTGAAAAATCCACTCGCTGACCGTACAAACGCAAAGAAACTGGCTGCACGTCTCAACGGGCTGGGATGGAATGCTCAGAAACGAGGGGAGGCATAATCAACGGCTTACATATATTGCGACCGGCGGATGGGAAAGGTGTCTCGAGTGTAATTTTCCCACATTTACTGTGCTATCCGTGCCGAGCGGAAGCGGCAGCAGAAGCAGCTAAACGCACTTATGGCGCGTACGATAATAGTAAGTAATTTACTTCCCTGCGTCAATGCAAAGACCGGGCGCGTTTTGTTGCTACCGGTTACTGCCTAATGGAGCCGACCTATTACCGAGTTATGAAGCAAGCACGACACGCGACTTAATGTGCGAGAAATGTAATAAAAGAAGTGGACAAAAAAAAGGCACCGCGCCGCAGAAAAGACACTCGCGCCAGGGTGTAATGAAAGGAACGGAAACCATCATAACATCGTTTTAGGTAGTTTGTATGTGCGGCATCCGTACGCAGTGGTGGTGCTTGGGAAGGGAGGTTGCTTTTTCAAGGCAGGACATTAAAAGAATAGGCTCAAACAGGCCGGCCGGAGAACTCTTTAACACACAAAGCGAAGGAAACTCGTTTTGTGCCGTGCGTTTAGTTTTTTATGATTTTTTTGCCCTTTTTTGCCCGGTTTGTAGAATGCATCGACCGGTGCACACGGCGCTATCTTTAAACCCGGGCGCTGCAATCTACCCCTTCCGTCGGCATCGCTCTTCGCAAGCGAAATGGAGACGCATGGTGCCGCTCGAAAAATAAAACGAAAAAAAATTAAATCGACGTGTACGGCGATGGAGCAGGTTGGGTGGAGAAGTAAGCAGTAGCACTACACTACAAATAATAAAAGCAGGCCGTACCGCGGCACTATTTGTCGAGCCGTTTACGAGGAGCAGCTCCGGGAATGGAGGCGCCCGGTGCCCGGTGGCATAGAAACTAATAAAAACTGCTCCAACCCCTACCCCCGCTATGCTGGTGGTTCTACCATCGGTCGGCACAAACGGAACAAACGCGGAACGGGCGATTTTTGGTCCGTGCTCCGTGTTCTAGCCACGTTTTCTTTTTTGGTTTTTTCGTTCGTCTCCGCCCAGCGCATGCAGTCGAGCAAGTGTATGTGTGTATGTGCAGCCAGAATATGAAGGAAAATAATCATGCCCCGAGCGCTAGAGGTTGCGCTTGCGGTGGGTGCGGGCGTTGCAATGAAATGTTTCAAAAAATAAGCAAAATAAAGCTAAAGAGTCGTACGGTCGGTCGGAGCGCAAAGGAACCCCCCCCCCCCCCGCCAAAGCGGTAAGCCAGCTTCCCCTCGCTCTCGCCCCCACGGAATGAGTTTCGGTCGGTTAGGGCGAGCAGCAGATGTATGCGCCACGGAAACAACCCTTCACGTTCATGCATTTTTTAGTTTTTTTTTAGGATTCTCCCCTCGTCCCTTTTTCTTGGCTTTCTTTCTTTATTGCACTTCGCTTGCGGAATCGTTTCATGTTTGTTGGCGAAAGATTTCATTTTCTCTTTTCGTGCTGCTTTTCCCTCTAGAGGCCCTTCACGTTCTCTTCACCCTTTTTAGTGTTGCCGATGGAAGGGAGGCGAGGGGGTAAACTTTCCGCGCACAATTACCGAGCTCGTAATTTGGTCGTGTATTTAAAATTGTTTGCCGCTTTACCCAGGAGTGCATCATTTGAATGCGAAGAAAGGGAGAGGAGAAGGGTGTGGATGTGTCCTATTGAGGGCAAATTTACAGGATGTAGTTCACGGCCTGACAGGGTTCATATTTATTTTCCATTTGCTTTCATACAAAGACCACGTAATGGGCTGGTTAAAAAATAGTATAAAATAGATATATTATAAACAAACACTTTTGCTCTACTTTTGAGCGGTTTTTGTTCATTTGCCATGGCCATTGGACATTTCATGACAAAATTACATAAATGTGAGGTAGTTCATATTGAAACAATAATTTAAACACTGGTGCATTCATAGAGTAATGGTTGTAAAGTGAAATTAAAGGTAAAACGAAATGCAGGTTGGAAAACGTTGTCGCTAGGAAAACTATACACACTAGGTGAACTTAACGGACATGCTCAACATGCGAGCGCGCGAAAATTACTTCGCAGATTTTTTGTCGTTGCTGAAATCATGTTCAAAGCTTGACTTGTCTTTTTATTGTGAATTTTTTTGTTCATAAAAAGGAGCAGCAAAGCTAGACCAAAGGCACTGCTTTCGGAAGTAGATTACAGGCTCTCGATTTTTTTTGGTTTCCCTTCCTCTTCTACACACTCCATGTTAGTTCAGTTTTCCTCCGTTTCATACAAAGCCTTGTGCTCGGAGCGTGGGATGAGTGGCGGATTTTTTTTGTCTGCTTTAGTTTTCCAAAGTGCCCATACGCTGAAGGATTTTATACTTTTTGTTACTCGCTGCTCCCGTTTGCTCTCTCCTTCTTCCCCCTTCCCTCCATCCCCACCACCGCCGACTTGTTTGCTTAACGCACGCCCTTTTCACAAGGTTAACCGATCCGAAGCGCGATTCGAAAACGCGGGCGCTGGCAGACTCCGGGTCGCCGCAACGCCACGGACCGCGCCGGCATGTTGGCGTTTCGGATCAGGCGGAAAATATTAGATGCGGTCGGGCGGCTTTGTAAGCGGCGCCAACCGAAACCCGTGCGGAAACTTTTGCCGGCTTTCCGGCCGTGCCTTTGGCGCTGCGTTTATGTGGCCGGGCGGGAACCGGTTGCGGTTTCCTTGTTTTTTAGCGCGGTGTTTTTCTTTCCGCTTTTCTTTTGCGGCCCTTTATGAGTTTTTTTTTGTTGGTTGCCATCCTTACCATCTCTTCCGAGCGCTGATTTAGGGAACGGCGTCTTGATGGGGTCGCCGGGCCGCTTGTTCTATTATGCTTTTCACATGGTTATGTATTCTTCATAAATCGCGATTTTTTAAGAGCGCCTTTTTCGGCTCAGCGTAAACGTCCCGAAAAACTATTCCTATTCATTTCGGTTTGTGGATGTCATGGGGTCGTATTGTGCGTGGGTATGTGTGTGGGTTTTTTCGTTTCCATAATGAGACATAATGGTGGATCGTACGAATATTCTTTCGGATGGAACGTCAAGAAACATGATTTATTGAACGTTTTTATTGTGATTTAAAATCACATGACATGACTAAATCTGAACACAACTACGCTTAAACACAACGAAATCGATTGATTTCATACTTGTGCATTACGATCCGTGAGGGGAAGGCTATGTTTTATTCATATGATATTTCTCCAAAGCACAAAAAACGATGATATTAAAAAAAGCCTAACGATTTTTAACGAGCATTATTGATGATTTTTAGAAAAATACAGATAAAGAGGAAGATAAAGAGAAAAATAAAAGTAGTTTTTACTCTCTTGTATTATTTTAAATGGATTTTATATTTAGAATTCGCTTCTAATATTCTTAATATTCTTCGCTTTGAAATAGGTAGCAATAGTCTGGTGTTGTGTATTAAGATACTTTGTGTGTTGTACTAATAGAGATTTGTGCTAATAGATAGAGATTTGTTACAATCATAGAGGGTTAATCGAAAGAGAGGCCGTTAAATGTAAGAAAATGTGGTAGCAAGATAGATATATACCAGATTGTTTGTACAGAAAATCATGTTAAACATACTCCAATTTATTTTTATAACAGCTAATAAGCTTACATAAATTCGCTTTTGAAATGGTTTCGATGTATTTACTCAGCTTTTCATTATTTATTGGCTTGTAGAAGGATTCCATTTATGAGATAGGATTAGGAAAAAACACAATACTACGCCAAGCGGCAAGCGGCTGGCCATTCATGATGGAGGATTGGATGAAAAAGGGCACCTGGTTTTTCTTGTTGTTCTATCTTCGGTGCCTTTTAGCGTGAGTTAATGGGAACGGTCGTCGCGATTCGTGACGAACGGGAAGGCGCAAAGAAGAGCAGTAATCGCTGTAAGTGGTAGCAGGGAGTCTTGAGAATGTGCGCGTCAGTGAACAAAATGGTGGCCAAGACAGCAGCTAGTGGAAGGAGTAAGGGGGAGATGAAACAACAACAGTTGCACAGAGCTGTGCTACAAATGTGTAACACAGTGTGCCTACCTTTCAGGCGGCCCAGCTTCACATATGGTTCGCGGTGGTTGGCGGTGTGTTGGGACGGTTCACGGAGAGGCGGAGGGAGGAAAGCTTTTAGCTCCTTCCCGTCGGCTGCTCGTTGGGTGCTTTCCCGAATGAATGATGGCCGGGCGGTGGAGCCTGTACCGCCGGACAAGAGGTGAAGTGCATTTTCACTAATATTAATGATAATTTATGTAGCACACATGCCAAGGAATGCAAGTACATCTGTCTTCCGGCGGGGTTTAATCATTAACAGCGTGCTCCCGAGCGGGCGGACGGGTCGCAACCGGTTCCGAAATCCTTGACGGCCGTCCCAACGGTGTAACGCAGAGCAAGACAATAGCGCTGGAGCCGGTGCGGGGCTGAGTAATGCGACTCGGAAGAGCGAAAGTGCCGCCCCGAAGGCACCGCTCGTGCTTAATTCACTTTGGTGACAACGTTTTTGCTACCAGCCGTGGGAAGTCGTTGGTGCTCCTAGGGGTGACAAAGGGATCCGCGTTGACGTGGAAGAATGCAAGGGAGTTGCAGGAAGCTTTTCATAATATGTCAACAACGACAGCCCGGTGACAAGGGCCGGGCAGGCTCGCTACCTGGCTCAGTGTCGCGTTCGGCTGATGAATGTTTGTTCGTCACGGCACGTGGGTGGGAGTTCAGCGCTGTAATCTTCCGGCGATGATACAGTTGCTCGGGGAGACGAGCCTGTCACCTTTAGGGCTTTAATGCTTCGGCACGAGAGATTCGCGTGTTTGCGCGCGGCCGACATTCTCGAACTCGATGCTCCGGAGGTCATCCTGTCGGCAGTTTCTTAAAGTCTCAGAGTCCAATCGTGGTTGAACGGCTCACCGGGACCGAAACCGCTCCCGAACAATCGGTTGATTGATGAAGTGCGCCTCTTGGAATGGGCGCGAACATGGCACGAAATCCCAGCTCAAGTAGGCCGAGGTCAATAGCGGGCTGATTGTACCGGGGATGAAGTTTTCTGCGCTCGTGAGCATCTTTGAAAAGTGCGCAATTAGAACGCCCGCCCTAGTTACTAATCGAACGCGGTGGCGCGATGGGCCCGGGCATGAGAACTTTCCCACTTGGAGTGGAGCGTTTGGAAAAGTTGCTGTCCTGGAGGTCCTTTAAAATATGTCGAACTCATTACTTTTGCGTTTGGAGTTCCCGCTGTGAGCTCGAGGAGGAGTTCACCTGCTCGGGAAGCGTAAAGTTTGGACGACCGAAGTGGCGCCCTTGGAGAGGTTTTGCTCTGCCAGAGGAACGCTCTGAGTATTCCCGGTTTGCCAGGCAAACCGGACAACGCAAACGGTTGAGTACACCATCAAAGATGCAACGTTTGCCTGGCGAAGATAATCAACATGGTTGCATGGTTGCTGCCGAAAGCAGCCACTGACGGAGCTAACCTAAGCTAATTGAGCGTACGCCCAAGGACCAGTGCGCTGCCTTCGGCGTACCAGCACGTCAAACTTTCCACATCAAATATTTCAACTGTAGTTATCTTGGGCCCGGGGTGCCGAGAACAGCCCGGCGCAATTACACCCGGTTCCTTTCGTCACCGGGCCAGCCTCTCCAGGGGTGAGGGGTGCGCAAAATGTGTTACACCCGTTCCGGATTGCCACCGTCACCGTTCGCCGTGCGTGTTGACACTTTCGGTGAAAGGCAAAGTTTTTCCCGAAACCCGAACCCGGCCGAGCTGCGGGGTAAAAGTTTTTCGCCCTGCCCGAGACCGGAGCGGTTTTGCGATGAGTGCTGATGTATAATTTCGGCGAAATGATTTGAATATTTTAAACGCAACGCTCATAAAGCAAACTTGAATGATTTTACAACACCCGTGGCCTTCCTTCCAAAACACTCGCCACGTGACGGGAGAACCCTACCACCCCCACCCTCCCGCTCTCGGCCACTCGGCCCGAAACCAGGACACAAATTGCAATCAAACCCATTCGCCGTGACGCGCTCGTGGAGGCTCGGAAAGAAAGTTGCGCGTGCCGGTGCGCTATTCCGTCCCGACGGCGGCAGGAAACTTTCGCTCCAAAGATCCACACCTCCGCATCGGAAACCGGGTTGTGCTTGTTGAAAGGTGGGGCGTGACGGGCGCGAGAAGTGTCTGTTGACCCTCGATCGGGAATGACATCATGACAAGCTTTGGTGCAAGCGTTTGGCACAAGATTACTTACCGAGCTGGAACTGCGCTGATAAATTAGTACGCTTCCGGCCGTGCTTGCCATCGGGCTGGCAATATTAAGGGCAGATTGTTTCTGGGTATTTTTTTATGTTTTTATTACCAAAGAATAATAATTATAATTATTTTAAACGATTTTTCAAACCATTTACTTTGACTTTGCAGTTACCGATGGGATCCGAAAGGTTGTTTCACTTTAAAAATTAAAGAATAATATTTTTTTTAAAAACCGTGCGAGCACAAAGCAAATCGAATGTTTTACGAAGTTTTTGAATAATAAGTAAAGTTTGAATGTAAAGTACATTCAAGCCATGATACATGTGCAGTAAGCCATGATACATTTATTTTTTATGCTTGGAAATTCGTAACAAGAGCAACTAATTAAACTATATATTAATTTTAATTTAAGAAAAAAAAATGAATTATAAAATTATGAATCATTTGTTTTTCAATTTCGTGGAGGTATTAAGGTCTATCTTGATAAAAACAAAAAAGATGAAATAAAATTTCAGTCGAAATGAATGAATAAATGATTTTATGGCGAGCTCGGGAAAAAAACTAGAGCGAAAAAGATTTTGCGCCTAAAAGTATACAGTCTTTTGCCTTGATGTTATTAGCACAACAGTAGTTCTTTATTCCTCTTGCTTAAAGCATTCTCGTTGGGTTCTTTGAGACCAAACCCACGGTATTAGTGGTTTCTTCTCTCACATTATTAGTGGCAAAAAGTACAAGCAAATAGAAAACGATTTGTGAGTGAACTGTTGAGAACCAGTAAAAAAAGAGGCATAATTCGTCGGCTAGCTGACTCAAATCCCTATTCCGATCGAATGCTTTGATGTGATCGATTTGCGTTTTTCGGTGTTCGTACGATTGAGAGAGCTAGCCGAGCAGACAGCGGCGTTCCGGATTCAGCCCCCAACTATCGCGCCTGTCGCTATTGTGTGAATCTTTCGGATGGGGCTGTTTTTTTTTCTTTCTCTTTCTCTCTCTCTGTCTCTCTCTCGTTCGCTTCTTGCTTATTTGAAAATGCACCGACAAATGTGACAAATGTGGCCCCGCGAAATGGTGAATGTGCATTTGCATCACCGTAGCGAGGCTTTGCGTATATGTTCAGGACCGAATAGGACTGTAAAAACACACCTACCAAATTCCTTCGACTCGTTCGAACATTCGGAACGGAAAAGGGAAGACAAACATCACCGGCGCTGTCTCACCCAGTTTTTCCCAGCCAGAGATGGAAATGTTTCGGGCACGCATTGGAGATCCGCAAAAACCTGCCCGGGACGTTTTTTTCACTTTTTTTTTGGCAGCCAGGATAAGCAAAGGGTCCAAAACCACGGGCCGCAGACATACGAGCGCCCCACTGGTACAATTCGTACTTCAACACATTTCCGTAGCCATTTTTTCCTTCTGATTTTTCGCACGGGAATTCCGTATTCATGAATTCCCGGGGCCCGGGCCTCGGTGGTGGTTCCGGTTTTTGCGGCGCAATGTATCTAACAAATGCAAATTGGGTAGATGACAGTCGTTCGGTCCAGGCTGCTGGAATCGTCCCGCTGCAAAGGACTTGTTTTTCATTTTTTCCCTCCGGTTTTGGTCGCTTCTATCATTGGGCGCTCTAATTTTCGTTTGCGGCGCGTGTGCGTTCGAACGAAAGGAAGGTGCTTTTTTTTTTCGTTTGCGCCTCGTTGGGCTGGAGATTTGGGATTCAGGCCTGTTCCCCATCGTCGGCTATTTTTAGCCACATCGCATTGTGTCCGTGGGTGTGGCGTTGTATGCGTGAAAGGGAAGATCTATCGAATAAATTTCATCTTCTCGATGTGTATTTTATGCTTCTTGCGGTTGCGGTGCCTGCTGCTCGTCGATGCGTCCACTTCCTCTTCGATATGGATATGGATTTGCGCTACGATCGAGCGCCGCAATGCCGGCCATTCTAGGTGTACTGCTTCTCGTTTTTTTTGTTAGTTTCTTTGTTCCGTCACCTGCGTCACCGGCGTCACACCTTTTTTTGCCCAGACGCTGGGAACAGAACGAGAGGCAGGGAATATGAATGTTAGCCATTAATCACGCGAAATGAAGGTGTACACCCGGTTACCCTTGGCGCTGCCGGTTGGTCAGGGCGCAAAAAGTTGCAAAATAGCAGCAAGAAAAACCGAAAAAAAACGACTAACGAAAAAGAAACATTTGTTCGCCGGTGATCGTGTGCAGCAAGAGAGGGCAATAGGAAAGAAAAACCAATAAAAAAAACACACGGTTGGCCAGACAAACGCAGACGCGAATTCAATGAAACAAAGAGCACATTTTTCATTTTGAAGCTCGATGTACTTCGGTGTCGGTGGGGGTGGGG
>KI915062.1:1291232-1351948 GCA_000473445.2 Anopheles farauti
GGGGGTGGGGAGGAGTGATGTCCATGCCTTGATGATTTTTGTGTTCTAGTTGCGCGTCTAGCATGGTTCGTTTATTGTGAGCAATAATTCGGACCATTCTCAAGACTTATTGGCCTGCCTACTGGGCGCCTAAATGTAGGCATCAGAAGAAAACGATGAATTTAAAAATTTGTTCTACGCGATGTTTTATACTCGAAAATAATTATTTAAAAAATTTCTTCAACAAATGTTTTAAAGTGTGAGCTACGGGTTAATTAGTTATTTCATTCTGTTTTTATTGTTTATATATTTATCTATATAATTTCATGCAAATTGTTGAATATTTCATAATCGCTATCAATACTGTTTTATCATAAATTTGGCAGTTCTGTTTTTGTTTTAATGTCCATTTAAATTATTATCAGCATCGTAACCAAATGTATAAAGATGCTCCAATAATGAAAAACAGCTCAAACGTTTTTTAAATTGCTTGGTTACAAAGAAAATGAACAAATAAATTAAAATTTTTTTAAAAAACAAAATAGCAGCTTGGTAGAGATGCAGATTTATATTTGCGAGATGCAGAATCGCGTAAATAAAACAGAGGGTCACAATCCTTCCCATTTTTATTTGGGCAAGCTTCACATACGCTGGAAACCCGATATCATTGAAGAATGTATCCTAGACAACCAATCAAAATCACAGCGTTCATGACCCCACCTTCCCTCTCGAGATCAAACGCAGCTTGTTCACGGTATTTCCATAGTAAATGCTGCCGCATATTTTCCACACACCCCTCTCCCGAGAAATGGATTGTTTTTCTCAACCTTTTCGTGACCGTGCCGTGTGGGGCAACCGTCGTACCGGTGAAGGGTTGTGCACGACGAAAAAACATGTGCACGGAATGCGCGGAATGCAAATATTTCATCCCGAAAACCTTCGCCGTTTCTTAATTCAAGCGTCTTTTCCGTACGCGATTGTGATGAGTGTGTGTGGGAGCCTTTTTGGTGCACAGTGCGAGTGGTTCATGCAATTCCTGCGAGCGAATTGAATTTATAAAAATAAAATTTAAAAATTATGGCTGAATAGAATTACGAGTTTAAATGAAAAAAAAAGTTAAAAAAAGGAAATAAAAATTCAGCAAACGAGTTAAGAAAGGCTTAACTTTTTTTAAATTAATATCCAGCTTCAATTGTCTATTAAAAGTGTTATTGTTTATTAAATAGTGAAACAGATTCTCTGAAGTAATTAATTTATAGTTTTTTATATTTACAACCAACACTTATGTACAGTAAAAAAGTAACAATTTTAAAAAACTTTTACCTTACAATTACATTCGTTTACGAAACTGACCTCGAGTTCATTCTTAAAATGAGTATCAAATTAACGTCGTGACAGCCGCGGCGTACGGATTTTGGTCGTTCGAAGTTCATACTATGGAATGCACGGCCCATATATTTCCTCTCGTTACAGGTACAAAAAGAACATTTTTGAAAATGATTGTTTCACCTGCGGCTACCCCGCTGGGAAACACTTGCAAACGGGACGTGTTTTGTTTAAAAAAAAGTTTTCTCATACACACTGAAATCCCCTAGACGCTCATTAGGGCCATTTGGCAATAGTTTTTTTTGGTTTGTTTGTGGCGTTCATCCCATCGAGCGTACCGCTGCCTAGTGCCTACGCCGTGTAATGGGCGTGGTGGTTGTTAAACTTCATTGTTATTCATTCGTGATCGTAAAACGGTCCCCAAGAACTTGCTGTTGGCCTCCACCCCATCCCTCCCTCCCTCACCCACCGGAAGGAAATGGTTGGCTCATCGCCACATCGGCCGGGGTTTTTGCCTGCCGGTGTTGCTAAATGGTGGGGCAAAATTATGCCATTTTGTCGTGTGCGGCGTGCACGTAGAGATGTGTGGGGAGGCAGACCGGAAACGGAAGCGTCTTGAAGGTAAGTTTTTTTTGCGTGGAAGCGAAGGCACCCGTTCCGCCGTAGTTGATTTGTCCTGTCCGTGAGCCAACCGGAAGTGTCGCACCGACAGCGATAAGACAACGGTCTTCGGATCGATTTGTTTCGAGCAGTCCGAGCCCGGGAACCGGGAAGGGCACGTAAAGTTTTTGCACAACGACCTTTCCTGCCTTCTCGCGCCCACTCCTTCCACCCGTTTATGGCGTTTCGGTTTTGGCGTCCTTATCTAGATGACCACCACCAAATGGCTGCCGTGGGTGGGTTTTTGTCCGCTTGCCTAACGAGCGTTAGCGTTTTCCAAAAAACCTCGTCAGCCCTCCCACTTTTCCGTCTCTTTCTCTCGTCGGCGTCGTTATCGTGTCGTTTTGCTCGTGCCAAACGTAAGGCGACTAAATGCGGTGCGATTTGTGCGAACCGTGCACGTGTCGTGGGCGTTCGGACGAGCAAATCGAGCTGCTGACCAGCCCGGACGGGTGCTGGTGAGGAATGTAGAATGTAATTTCTTTGCTGCAAGTAAAGAAAACGAAAACGCCACATGCAGTTTTGCAGCGAGAAAAAAAGAAAATCTTCTCCATCACTCCTTCTACCAAGGTGTTATTTATTGCCAATGTTCTCATTTACGTGCTACGTGAAGGTGTTTCTGTCTGGTGTTTTTTTTGTATTTCTCTCGTTTTTGTTGCTTTGTGCCCACCTGTTAATGAGGTTTCCTAGCAATCGAATGATGTTCTTTTAGTGCAGTGTAGTCCACATCCGACTCTGAAGCTCCTGGATTTGTCAATGGTACACTCGTTCGATCAATAGCATTAAAAGTTATCGCTAGATTTGTAATTACACAAATTACATCCATTCCGTTTTACGCAAGACTCTCCGTGCCTATCGTTCGTAATTGGGTTTTGTATTTCGCTCTTGCGTTTTTCTTCACTTATTACTAAAGCTGTTCATATTAAGTTCGCATGGACAGTGCGCAATAAGAGTTAATTAAGCAAGGAAGCTTTTAGAAAGTTTCGTAGATATGTTTTATATAAATAAACACTTTCAAATTGTCCTTCAGCTAACAAATAGCTGCAACATGTAATAAGAAGTTGCCTAGCTAAAATATTTTTGATACTGAAATATTACTGACTAGTGAAGAAAAGTTACTTAAAAAGTAGTTTAAAACATTTTCATCAAATCGTTTAAAAAGTTACAGTTATGAATGGAAACTGTATGTGCTCAAAAAATAAAACAATGAGAAAAAGGACAAGCGAAAAGGAACAATGTTTAATATGAATGTATCATGCTCAAATTGAAAAAAACGGCTATAAAAACTACAAATAATTTTAAAAAATATTCCCTTAGGGTATTCTACCAAAATAAAATGGCTTGTTTTTTTTATTATTTATTTTGAAAAATTGCAGCTTTTTACGCTGTGAGCTTTGCCTTACAAGGAAAAAATTTGCTTGTTAGGCGAAAGTAAAGTATACGTAAAACTATACGTGTAACTATCAGAAATTACATACTTTTAGGCAAAAAATTTATTCATGGCATACTTTGAGGTCAGTTTTTTCGCCTATTAGTTTTTGATTATTTTTTTTAATAAATATTATTTCTTACGACGTCTTGTTGATATTTGAATAGCTAACTTAAAATTATTTGACATATTTACATTTAAATGACTCACATTTGTAGCAAATCCGTCCTAGACGAGATAAGTTAATCATTTGTCATATCCAATGAAATGTCATTCAGACCAGCGGCATGCTACAAACTCCGTGCCATCGAACCAAACCAGCTAATGAACACACCGCGTACGATTCAAACACATACCCATTTGTTCACAAACGGTATCGATTAATGTATCAGTTTGACGGTTTTCGGGGTGTAATGTACACAGCATGAAATCTCCGCTCCAGGTAGAACCCACTTGCTGATCTTGCTGCGGGTGAAACAAACAAAACCGTTCCGCTGCCACCGCACGAAGCTTCCCCGCAGAAACCATCGCCCGCAACAAGTCCACCCCAACGATGTGCGCATTTCTGCATTTCCCGCTGGTTTCCGTCGGCATCGAGCGTAGAAAGTGGTGCCGGATGAGACGAGAGGGGCACCCGATCAAGAACGACACCCGTGGGACGTTGGGCGAAGGGTGAGAAGTTGCATCGTTTCGGTTTTTGGCCGTTGCAAGGCGAAATTTTGGCGGCTCCCTTGCGCATCGCAAAGGACGCTTCCGATCGAACTTTCTGCAGGTTTCAGGGGGCACTGGAAATTATACGGCTGCCAGCGCACCGGCTAGGGAAGAAATCTCGCATTCAGCACACAGTGCACTGCAATCGAGGGATTCTGCACGCGAGTTACACGCGAAGGTAGTGCCAAGTTTCGGGCTTGCCCGGATGTTATTTCACGTCCCGACGGTTAGCTCCACGCTTGAGCGTCCTTTTATTCGCACGAGACGGGGAAGGGGAGAAGAGAGGAGTTTTGGGATTGAGAGTGTTGATTTAAAGGCAATTTGGGGGAGATGACGTTTGCGCACAGTTGGTGTGCGGTTTGCTCAGCTAAAGTTTCCATGCTATCGTATTACTTTAGGTTTTGAACACTTTTTTATGGTAAATATGAAGGTCCTTGTAAAATTGTACCACAATGCTATTTTGTTTACATGATTGCATACACCTCATATCTGGAGGATTCTTACGTTTCAAACTTAAAAATGGCTACGGTGTTAATTTTTAATTTAACCATTTATTTAACGAAATTAATCGAAAAATGTGCTAAACTTTGCACACTTTTAGGGGATCTTAATCGCTTCTGGGTGTAATTTTTTTTCCATAATACCTACCTGTCGTCATACACGAGGTCAAAAGGGAATAAGAATAGAAAAAAGTGTACAAAACAATTTGAAATTTTCCCCCACAATTTTCAGTGCTGTGCTACGCACTAAAAACATACAATAATTGTTTTTGTTAAACAGAGGAGCAGTAGCTCAGTTTTATATTGCATACCGGTAGGCGTTATCGTGCTCTATCCCATCCTAAATCACTCGAGTGGAGCGAAAACCCCGATCAGCTTGGGTAGTTTTGGTTAGTGAAATTCAATTTAAGAATAAAATATTTTTTCCCACCATGCGCAGTAAATGTATTCATTAATGCTGTTGTAAATAATGTAATTGAACCGGATTGCGTTCGTTGTGGGTACGCGAATGTTATTTACTGCTACAAAGCGTGCAGCGAGGTAAAAGAAAATAAATAAAATCAAACAAACCGAGCATGCCATTAGTAATGTACTTCACGCTCCGAAAATCCACTTCCCGGCCAACGGAGCACCAACGCAAAAGGCATTGCAATGTAGCGTTCCGTTCGGGCACCGTCCGGAACGTGGTGGTCCCAAACCTGCCAGCCGCGGTGCGGTCGCTTGAACGCGCCTTTGCCCGCCACAAACAGCTGGCATCGGGAAGGATTCGCGAAAAAGTCTCAAGCGAAATCCACCGGATCCGCGTACATTTTCGCTCGCTTTTCACGCCAGCCACGCGCCACACCACTTTTGCGCCAATTTTCGATCGAATTGGCATCGATTTTGCAGGTTGCTGGAGGGTATTTTTATTTTATTTATACGTTTACACCGGTGTCCGCGTCCGTCTTTCTTCCTGGTTTGATTCCCGATGGAGCCGCCCGGATGGGAAGCGTTCTGTAAAATTCATCACCTCGACCCAGCTCGCTCACCTCAGCCCGGAACCCCGCACCCGGAATGCGGTAATGACCAACGAAATGCTTCCCGATCCACGTCGATCCACCTGATCAGTAATAGTCCCTGTTGCTCCGGAGCCCTTCGCCCTTTATTGTTTCTGTTTTTGTTTTATTTTTCGGGCTCGTTTCGGCTCTCGCAAGGCTCACTTGTATCAACACCCTCGGCGTTTCGAAACTCATGCCTTTTTATCCATCACTTCACCGACACACCGCTTCTCGATGGCAATAAAACCGAAATCCTCCTACCGCCGCACGCGGAAAACGTGGGATGCTAAAATAATAATAAAAAAAAACCCTCCAACCAAGGATCTGCGCTGAGGGAAAGGTTTTGTACTGCACAGGAAACGAAAATGGAGCGCAAAAAAAGGCCGAAAACAAAACAGCATCCATTCGCGTGTGTTTTTTTAAGATGCTATACGTGCCGCAACAACGGCAAATGAAGTCATCAAAAATTTAGCACGGGAGAGGAACTGATGCTCGAGCTCGGGTTTTTGGTGCCGGTGGAAATGGTGAGGAAGAAAGCGTCTCGTGCTGGTGTTGGTTAACAATTTTAAAATGCAGACTAGTTTCACAGAGCTATAATACTAGATAAATTACAATAGAAATGTAACGAACCGTGAATAATAGTGTTGTAAAAATTTTCCGAAAGGCACATTTTGCCGCACTAACCCTGTACGGAGAAGAATAATTGCATATGTTTCGGAATAATAATTTAATCTTATACATTTGCGTGATAAGCTGTTATTTTTTCTGTAATGTGATCAAAATTCAACTTTTAATAATGATAAACAAGTGATTATACCAACACAGTGTTGCAGATTTTATAATTTAAATTTAAAATTAAGTTTTGCGCCTGAAGGTATGCTGTAAGAGATATATCAATATATTTTGTTATACGATTTAAAATGGATAATAAGATAAAATTAAATTAAATAAAATAACAAGATTAAATTTCCCCAACGCTTTTTTTGTTGGAGCGTATAAAATCTGCAAATCAATGCGGTTTGCATACTTTTATAATTACAGAAAAAATGTTAACAGTATGGAAGGATAAAATCATCTCATAAAAAAAAATTTCCGCGGCCCATGAAATATTGCAGGAATATGTTCGGACGATGTAATTTAATAATTAAAAAACGGGTTAAATATAGGTTACAATCATGTGGCGTATATCAGAAGCGGGCAATTGTTGGCATTTTGCATACGCACCTGGGCTTAAATGAGTTGGAACAATGCAATTGCTCGGGTGGAAATCAATTTAAATATCAGGCACCCGCTTCCACGTCGACTAATTAAGTACTCCATTAAATGCAACGTTTTGTCCAATGTGTCTTTTTTATATTCACCGTAATGTTCTTACCAGATAGCGTTGGTGCGGGTCACAAGTTGCCTACCTTGGAGATGAAAAAATCCTCCATTTTTTCGGTTATTGTTCCGTTCACCCATCTCCACACGCCGAGCCGTCTCCCTTGGGGGAGTTGGAGAAGGTTGTGGAAATTTGAAACATCTCCCTCTCATTCTTCTGTGTGGTGGACGGGTGTCTCGGGACCCAACTCCCACCGAGAGCGAGAGGCTGAAAATTTTATTACATAATTTATGGTGCACAAATTAAGTTATACCATGCGTGCCAAGGCGGGGTCACCCGAAAGCCTCCCGATAAAGTGACACGGGCCGGGCAACTGAAGGTGAACTAGGATAAAGAGGAATTTTCTCCCCGCTCCTTCCCGTACTCGAGAGATAGCAGCATCAAAAAGTGGAGGAAGAGAGTGAGTAACAAGTAAATAAAAACGCACGAAAATAAAAACCGAACCGAAGCAGATAACTTTGACCCCGGGGCCAGGTTTGTTATTTCATTTCGCGCTTTATTCACCCCGGCACACGGGCATGAACATGATATGGCAGCATCGCGATGGGCACAACAAAAGGCAAAGTAGAAAGCAAAATGGAATAAAAAATGTAAAAAAAAACATAAAAACACACACAGACGAGATCTAACGAAAAGCGATAATAAGCGCGCCTGTTTGGATACCAATTTACCATACCCCAAGGCGGGGGAGGGCTCGCGCATAAAATGGTGGTAAGAAATCGCCCCTCCCACTCGCGAATGCCTCATCAAAAAGCGTCCAGTTTATTAAAGTTTGATTTCCTCCTGGAGGTACTCCGTTTTTTTTGCAGTTTTTGTGTTTTGGTTGTTGTCGGTTTTTTTCCTCCGTTTGGTAAATAATGGCTCGCGTGCCCCGCGAGTAATATAAAGCAAGTGATTATCCACCATCATCATCATCATCCGGACGGCCGCCGACCAGCATCATCGGAGCGGCAAATCGGCCCGTGTTTGCCGCTTCGCTTTGATGTTGGGAGGTTGTTGTTTATCTCGCGAAAATTTTGCCATTTCCCCTCGCGATTCACAGTCGTAATTAAATTCCGTGCGCGGTTTTTGGCGCTTTTCCGTTCGTGATCACATTACGTTTCCTCGTGATTTTTTTTCTGCCTTTTTTGTTTTAAATTTCAATCGTTACGTTACGCGCTTTATGCAGCGCGTAAGTATTTATTCTCCAGGCGCAACGAACCGTGCCAGCGGGCAGGATTCCAGTTTTGATTTTTACAAAACCGTCCCACGGCTTGCTCCCAGTAAGCAAACAAATCTGAATCCTGCTCTTACAGCATCGAAAAAGAGAGGAGCGAAAAAATGAAATCCCCGAATAGAGGGCCGCCCAATCCTGAGCGGAAATAATAAATCAACACTGCATTCGTAGCCACCGTTTGCACCGGGAGCGCTTGTAATCGTCGCCTTCCGTCGTGGAGAGTCACCTGAAGTGCTCGCACACTCGTTCGAGATTCGTTGCTTTGTGGCTGGGCCCGTCAAATCGCCCCGCACCGTCCCGGCCCGGTTGACCATTAATCATAAACGATTCGGGTTCGGGGCGCTGCGAAGACTGCAGTGATTTATTCCAGCTTTTCCAACCCATGATCCTATTCGACCACCCAGCAAACATAGCTGGTGGACGGACGGTACACACGGTTCGAAAAGGTGAAAAAGCGTACGCATGATGAGTGTGTGTCCTTTTTATCGTTTTGTTGTCCTCTCGATCCCCATTTCTACTGCAATACCTTAGCTCCACATAATATCTACTTCGTTGCTTCTGTCGAGCCTAGTAGAACATTAAATCGTATGGCGAGGATTGAGAGGATTTCAGAATATCCGTTTTTGATGTGTCCATTTTGATTTTACAGTAGACACTCAGACTTCTTCAAAAAATTTGAGGCTACTGTGGTTTAGAAATAAACATCAAACACGATAATAAACACTGAAAAAATAATTTCTTAGAACTTTTTGTTTATTTTTTGCTTTATTTTTCAATTATTTTCAACGAATTTTTACATGAAAACTTTACAATGTCATATTTTATTTTTATTTTAAATTTATTTTATTATTTTTACAATATAACAAAACTAACTTTTTTGTTACCATGGGTCGAGATTTGGTTTGGTTGGACATTTCTCTAGATTTTAATAAAGCTCATTTGTATTGGAAGAAAGAAAAAGGATTATTTGGGGATTAGCTTTACTCTATTTTGTTTCTGATTCAATTTATTTCTAACTAAAGATTTTGTTCTATTTGTTTATTTTTAATGGGTAATTTTTTATTTTAGATTATTTTTATTGAGTTTTTCGTTAATTTCATTCGAATTTATTGATTTTTTTTTATTTGTTCTATTTTGCTGTGTTTTATTAATGATTTATTTTCTTTAATTAGGTTCCTTTTAGATGAGCTAATTTGAAATTTTTACAGATTTTGAAGTTTTTGTACTTTCTATCTTTTCATGATAAAAAATGTTAAATGGGTTGGACTTAGAGTTGAAGATACTTGTTGCATTAAATAAATTTCTTTCTTTTTGGAAAACTCTATTAACAGCTAAAAATACACTAATTTCGTAACCGGTTTTGACTGCGGAAACTCATTCACTGTACACATCCAAACGTTACGCAGCTTCACGGTATATCCTGCGTTCTGTGGCTGCTGGGTGACCGAGCAGCCACCCTCTATGTTACGCATTATGCTAGATTTCTATCTGCCTGATGGATGCGAGCGGGGCCAGTGGTTGGGTGGAGACAAGAAATAGAATAGCGCAAAACGTGCGGACTTCACTGCAGAAACCTTGGGCCACCCGTCCTTCGGAGCCAAGCGAACGATTTGTCATCGTTCGCCGGACCTGCCGGCCCTCCGTCGGAACAAAAGTGGAAAAGGTACGGAACAACCGCACCGAGCGAAGCGGTGGCATCTTTCGCATTTAGTTTTCCGCATATCATCATTTTCCAACCTTTTTTTATGGCTGCTCCCACGACCAGTAGGTTTTATATTTATTTATTCGTTTATATTTCCACGTGTCATCGCTTTGTGCCGGGCCGGAGATAACTGGGGAGAGACTCGTGCGTATTTGTCATAGCGTTAACGACTCTGGCGGGCTCGTTCTGATTTCCACTTGGCCGAATGGTTTCCTTTATTGCTTGAGTTCTGCTTTTTCCACGTCGCGACGCGACGCTTTGGCTTTCCGCGTTCCAAATACGTCGGTCCGAGCGAAATTGTGGGAATCAGAAGAAGGTATTTTGGGAAAGGTGCTCCAATTAATCATATCAGGTTTGGGGTGCGAAGGATTTTTCCGTTTCGAAAAATGAGTAGAAAAAATGAATAATGTTCAACTAAATAAGTTAAATGTATAGTTTGCACAATATGTATACAATATAAGTTTTATTTTTATTGTTGAATGTCATATTTTATTTGATCCAAAATAAAAAATATAAAAAATATTTTACATAATAACTAACCACTTAAAAACCACTTAAACCAAAAGGCTTAAAAAAGACCTAAAAAACAATTTTATATTCATCACTTATGCCCAGTAGGAGAAATGTCTAGGCAGCTACACTCGATTTCCAGATGGTACTATCTTCCGGACCCCATCCAATGAAAATACGAAGCTCGCAAAGAATCAAACCAAAAAGGGTGCACGCTTGTGCAAAAAAAAAATAGGAGCGTACATAGAGCATGCCAGTAGGAAAATCGATTTTCAGTCGATTCCGAAACCGACCGTGACCTGAATTTGCTTTTACTGCACACATACACACCCAAAACGCACGAAGAAGCGAAACCTCTTGCATGGCCGTGTGCAGGGAAAACTGCAGCTCTGCCACGGGTGCAGTGCTTCAAATCTTCCCGCATGCAGTAAGCGCGACGCGCCATTGGAAGGGTTCCAAAAATTGCACCGCTCCTGCCTTCGGTCGGAATAAACAAACAAACAAATACGTCATTTCTCGAGCACACGGGGAGCGCTTTTTTTGCTCCCGCCCGTTGCGCATTGCCGCAAAACTCCGGCTGACAGCCCGACTTGCTGGCGTGGCGTTGCATGCGGTTTTCACTCCCTCCTAGACCCAGTAAATCGTTTCACCTTTCTGACAAGCTCCCGGCCCCTGGCTGTAGTGAGTGGTTATTTATTCACGCGTAGGTTTGCCGCGTGGATGGGATTGAAATAAAGAAATAAACATAAAAACCGCGCTGTTTTCCGAGACGCGTTTCAATCGTTTTCAAACTATTCACTAGTGGATCACTTACAGTTTTCCAGTTTTATATTGATGAAGTTTGGCGTGAAATTGTAATTGCTCAACATGCAACACCAGGTATTTTTAAGCTACATATTACGACAATTTTTCGATCAGCCGCTTAGCTACGTATAAAGATAAAAAAAGAGAAACAATTTTATGGTAGATGGCAACAGCTTGTCAACTACGTAAATTTGAGTTTCCCATTACTATACAAATCAATCTATAAATCGACAAAATTGTCTACAGGGTAATTTGAAAGTGTAGGCATCAGATTTTAGAATAAATAAAAATTCGCATAAAAATAGCCTGTGAAAAGATTTGAACATTTATTCAATTATTCAGCTTAGAAAGAAGAAAGTTTGTTGAGCATGTCATCAAATGTTTATTACATAAACTTTACTTAACTTGAAGATGAACGTGAAATTTAATGTGTAAAACAGACAAAAATATAGATATTTTATGGCTGATCTTTTCTTTGAATCCCAAAAGCTTGAAAATGTTGTCAGTTTTCATGTTCAAAATAGCTAAAACATATAAAAATAAAACAAACTTTTCATCAGGCCCAGCAATGAAATGATTGTTTTTTTTTTGTGCATTAACCACCGCGACGCGCTTTATTGTGGTGTTTATGAGCAAATAGCGAGCCATCGCTCGGTTCTAATATTTCCTTTTTTAATTTCGTTTGCATCACGTTTTAATAAAAAAACGTCGTAACAATGCTGCTGGTGCCAGTTGTGTTGTTTGCCAGTGGTTGTGCCTGTTTTGATCACCAGCAGGTGGTGACTTTACAGGCAAGGTTTCCTGCCTTGCCCGACGGCGTCGATGCGAATATTGTATTGTGCGCAATCAGCGGCGTGTCTTCTTCATCATCGTCATCGTCGCCAGCATCATAAATCGGGCCCGGGTGGAATGGAACCAACCACCGCGGCACCACGCAAAGGTGCGAGAAGCGGTGGAAATCTTTTTATTATTCTACACGCTTGATTTGAGGTGATGATTGAGGGCGGAATTGAATTTGAGATTGCATCGCATCGGGAAACTTTGACGTGGTCGCGTTATGGCACTGGCACCGGTTGGAGTGAAGGCATTCCTCGCACCGAAAGGATGTTCGTTTCGTTGTGCGCTCTTCCTTCTTGAAGCGGAAGAGCCTCCCCATACCTCCGGAACGGAAGGAAATTTATGTACAACATGTCGCGTGGGGTCGCAAAGGAGTGTGTTTTTTTTGCTCCATCTCTTCACAAGGGAGGGATCCCCGTATCCTATCGAAACGGTTTTGGGATTTATGTGCTCAGCAAGCGCTAGAAATTATTGTTAAATCATCGTTTTGAATAAACTGCTGTCCATGGACGGGAGTGTGCGTGTGTTTTATTTCCAAGGGATTTTCTACCGACGAGCCGCCGCACATTCATCGACTCCGTTGCGTGACGCTACACGGTGGCTTTGTTTTTATTTTCTTCTCGCCGGGTGGCTGCCAAGGGTTCGGCCGGTTTTAAGGGCCAAGGCACCGGCGAAAGCGACAGCAAAATGTCGTCGTATCAATTTTATCAGCGATTTTCCTAATCCGCTTAGGAGCTGCGTAATGGGCAGGGGAATGGGGAAACCTGAGATGGGTTTGAAACGTGCACATGCTCACAACTCCGGGATCCGCTGAACGTGTTTGCATATAAATTATGTTAAAATTGTTTGTATCCGTATTAGCGGATTTCGGAGAGAGTGTTCTAGAAGCATATATTTCAGTAATATTTTTACTCAAAGTCTTTTCAGATTTGAAGATTTAAATAAATAAAGAAAATATGAACTTATCACGAAATACAACTGCCAACTCACTCAAATAGTTCAATATTTCGCTTCCCAAGTATAGTACATTGTCCTAGATAAATTTGCGCCTAAATGTTTGCAATTTTCTTTTAACCATCTTAAAATGTTGTCTTTTTCCAATCGTATGAAATGTACGAAGAGCTTTGCGTGAAGCGCGGGTTGCATATTTTTTGGCGTAAAGGTGAATTATTTACAAAAAGGTATGCAGTTAGCAAAGCAAATGCTTTAATAATAAAGTATCATGGAGGAAAGATACAGTTTAATAACCGATGCGAAAAAATTAACAAAAATTTTAACAATAATTGTTTTCAAGGTTTTAAAATTGATGTAAAAACAGAATGTAAATAAATCTAATTATTTCGAGCTCATTAGTAAAGCTAATGCATGATTATTAGCTTTACTAAATTTCCCATCAACAAGAGAATGTGGGAATAACACCGAGGGTACAGAGACTGTGAAATGTTTCAATTCTAACGAGCCACTCACACGTTTCTGATTGTATTTAGCTGCGCTTGACAAGCGAGTGAAAAATGGAAATAGAAAAACTAATCAGTAACAGTGTAAAAAGAGCGCTCTTTCGTTATTCATTTCGCTGCTCGCCAGCACGACACACGGTGGTGGTGGCAACATGTGTGCGCACAATTTTATTGACATCGTGATAAAAGTAAATTCACACGAAACTCGGAACAACGAACTGTCACGTACCACGTACTCCACGAGTCAGGAAACTGACACTGCCGGCAGTAACGTGCGAAAAACCGGGGATTGTCAATTTCATAGTGTTTTGCAGCGACAGCAGCACGGGCGAGGGAGGTTAGGAACGTGGCGGTCGTTGATCGGCAAAACGAGAATCTCATCGTTTGCCCAGCGTCGGGCGCTCAATTCTTTAAGTATTTGTCGATTTAAAGCGTAGTGACGGCAGAAAAGAAACCCTCGCACGAGCAGAAACCACGAAAGAAAGCGAGCGAATCAAATAAATAAGACTCGCACGTGTGTTGAGCGGGCTGCATTTATAGGAGAAAAATAACCCTGAATAAGAACGAAGAAGAACGAGGGAAGAGAAGGTCGTGTTCCACAGAGTGCCATTTTACGATCGTGGCAAGTGAAGGGCGAATTCAGTGGCATTGGCATTCGCCACCAGTGCTAGCAGCCTTGGTTCTGATCTAAGTGATGTTCGAGTGCAACCGTGTCCGTTCGCTGGCAGAGCGAACTGGACTGGATTAGGTTAGCTTCGGTGGCTCCCTTTATTCCCTCCTCATTGCGGTTGTGACGGCGTTCCCTAAGAAAAGGAAGTAATGATGGATCGTCGAAGGATGTCTACGTTTCCACCCGGGAGAGGTGCTAAAGGAGCGAACCAGCCATGCCCGGATGCCATGCAGGAATCTCGACACTGTTTGCTTTCACCCGATTCGGTAGAACGTCTGGAAGCGGTTGGCAGGAACAGGTCGATCCGGGGTTTGACAAAGGGAAAGGCATTTGAGGAGAGTACTCCCCGTGCTCGGCTAAATCTGCTAAACGCGGATGGCTACGGAGTGAAAGGACGCAGCTCCACAGTGTGGGGACTCTGATGAGGTAACTTATTTCTCGGTAATCCACCTTCCCACCGAGGACCACCACACATTTCGGTGGTTCGATGCTCACTCCGCAAGCACGGTAGTCGTAGTTCCTGGGGGGAGCCTCCCACGCGCAGCCGAGGAAGAAGCTGTCATGAAATGTTTGTCAGTGGGCGAAATGGCAGGAAAATTGACATCGTTAGGATTCTCTCGGCGTAGAAATTGAATTGATTTATTCATGTTACTCCGGCCGCATCCGACTCACCCGGGACGTCTTCGGAGCGCCTTTTCCCGGCAGCAGGCAGCAACAGCAACACTGCCGGACAGCCTGTCCCGCTTGTGGGCTTGAGCGCTGACAGCTTATAATCAACGGTGTCGCAACGCAGGACCATCGGAACGCTCCTTCCTGGCCTCGGTTTCGGTCATGATTGGGTTTTCCAACGCCACTCGATCATCCATTTTGTTTTTATATCAACACACATACACTCACACACATGCGCACGCCCTGCGGAATAAAATAAACCCCGAGTGCAAATAAATCGCACTAAAGCCACAGCAAAGTGTTTGGTCGCGCCTGAAAGGTATACCGACCGCATCGCACGCGAAAACGCGGTCGACAGGTGAACGTTTGTTTTCTCTCTTCTTCTTTTCGTTCGCCGATGGCTTTGCTGCTGTTGGTTTGGCGTGTTATTTCGATCGATCGATTTGATGAACGAGAATGTCCATCGCTACGTGGACGCCTGAACTGGAATCGGAAGGGGATTCCGCTCTCGTTGCGAATTTCAATTGCTGATAGGATATCATTAGTCAAATTGCAGTCGCCTGAAATTGTCTTCGGGTGAATTCGTTAAAATATTATTCCCCTTCCCAATAACCTCCTGGATCCTCAGGATAACTAGCAAGAAAGGCTAAAAAACGGTGACATTAATTACGGGAAGCGGCTGGGTATCTGTATTTTTTCATCTTGCCTAATGGTGGGTTGCCTTCTCACCGCACGGCTACCAACTCCATCCCTCGTGGCCACCTGAACGTTGCTCGCAAATTGGTGTGTTTATGTAGCGTTTCTTTTCTGTCTCGCGCGCGTTTGTAATACAAATGATTTACGGTAGCGGCATGCCCGACTCGGTTCATTACGATCGTTTCGGTGGAGGACGCTAGAGCGCATTACTTCGTGCGACAGGTAAAATAAGAAATAAACACGCCGTTTCCCCTGGCAAAACGAATGAGAAGAAATAAATTCAACGGAAAACGGAAGCAAAATATAATTAGTCTAATAACGCGCAATGTTTTTGCTGTAAAGTTATGAGTTTTCAAGGTTTTTTTTAAATACAGAAGTGATATGATACGATAGTAAATGATACGTTTGAGCTCATCATCATTACGCGTTGGTGAGCAGAGTCGGGCGTGTGTTTCGAGCACACTTAAAGAGCTACGCAAATGATGATCCAAAACTTTCAACATCTACTTGAGAAGATTTTGACGCATCAGGTGAAGAAGGTCCTGAATTCGGTGCGTTACAGTGGCTCTCGAACCGATAGAAGTATTTTGGAACATAAAGGCGTAATAATATTTACGAATGATTTGGTGGTCGCGATTACTAAAATGTATTTACTGTTGCATACTGTTAGGCGCTAAAATTTTGCATTCTTTCAGGCATCCTTTCGATACATTTGAATACCGTTTGACTTGGCTGATGAATTAATAAATAAATTTAAGTTATAATTGCTGTTGTTTTATACGAGGCCAAGCCTTTTCGGAAGAAAACGTTTATAAATTACATAAACATAAAGTTAACGGCCAGCTGGAGCGCACTGTAAAACGCGTGAACGACAAGCTGGAGCGCGCCACCAGCCAGGCGCAGCAGGAAATTGAATAAAAACGTGTGAAAATGAAGCAGTTAATACCATAGGCACGGCAGATGTGTAGCGTGTAGCGAGTGGTGAACAAGAACCCAAGGAAAGCCACCGAAAACAAGGCCCGTTGGTGGGCCTTGCTCGTCAAGGCAGCCGAGCAAATGAAGTAAGGCAACCGAAACGCTGAAACACAAACAACAACAGTAAGGAGAAGCGAGGAACGCAGGAAACATCACCGGTAGCATCAATTTCGAGAAGTTCATTAGGTTCGGGGGAGCGAAATGGGTTGGTTAAATTGATAACGACGCCTTAGATTGGTGGAGGTTTAATGTGTTTTTTTTGTTCGTCCTCACTCGAAGTTGCTTTTTTGTTTTAAAAAATGAACACACACACGCGCGATTTGGAAGGATTTCTTGTGCGTGTATGTGAGCTCGAGTGCGAGTCTGTGTGAACATCAGCTTGTTTTCGGAATGGGGGTCGATTTAGCGGATAGTATAAACGCAATCATGGACGAGTGTGAAACGAACGAGTTTTCCACATAGGGGAGCTTGGAGTAAGACGATAACGCTACACGTCGTTTGAAGTTATTATTTTGGATTTTAGTTTGTGTATGTTTACTACCCGTTAAACACATTATATTAAAAGAGACTTGATGAGATAAATTTATGGATTATGCTAAACAAAAAAATAATGCTAAAGAAATTATGCTGATGTTCACGATAGCGCTAGGCATTGTTAACCGATGAAGTTCATCGAACACACACAATTTTGTTTAGATTGTAGTATTATGTTTTCCAAATATCTGTAGCATTTCAGCCAAATAAAAAGTTTAAATAAAATCGTTGAGTTCATACTACCTTCATATTGAGCTTTCATACTTAACGAGCGACTTACTGAGCACTCCTCAGCTTAGTGAATGAAAAGCACGGCTCAAATCAATAGAATAAGCTACTTGTCACGTGAATCACTATCCGTGACGATTGCTTAGGAAAATGTTTTGAAAAACAAAATTTCGTCTTTGCTTACATTCACAACGAGCATCGAGATAAAGCAGTTGGTCCTTCTATTCCTTATCTCTAAATTCAGCTTTTTCTTTCATTTTGAATCGAGTTTCTATCCTTCTCTCTATCTCTCTCTCTCTTCATCTCTCATTCTCTATATATTGTGAGCTAGTGAAAAAAAACGAGAGCTTTCTTCGACGTGTTTGGGAATTTCGGGAAGATGGAAAGGACGAACAGAAGGAAGAAAAAAAACAATAGCGGTTGAATGGTTTTTATTTTTATTGTGTGTTTCTTTGTATCCGTGCGCGGGTACGGCAAGATGGAAATGAAAACGATGCGTCACGAGTAGGCGAGACGTCGTTACGACGCCTGTGGGGCGTGGGAAATTGGAAAAGTCAGCAGTCGGGAAACGTGCGCACGGTGGGGGTGGTGCGTGGTGTTTGCTTTGGTGGCTGATGTTTCGGTGCTTGATTGGAGAACACGCTGCTTGTGCGGGGTGAAATTATTGTTAAGGGCTGTTGTGTTTGCTGGGACAACAATTTCCAATGTGTGATGGGTGATGTGAGCTGTCATAATCATCATAATCATCAGTCGCAGACGAACGGTGGAGATACTTGTTTTCCTGCGCTTCACTGTGTCCTTGTCAAAGGTTGGCTTTGATTGTTGTTTACTAACCTTTCGAATGGTGCTATTGTTTTGTTTTTGTTCGTTTTTTTGTGATGCTTTGTTTCGTTGATTGTCAAATATGTCAAACATGTCAAATATCTACAGATCCACGCAACAAAGTAACGAAACCGACCGAGACGACCAGTGAATTTTGCGATGCAATTGCGAACGCAATCTCCAGCAAGAGATGGATTTTTTGTATGTAGAAAAAAGAAGCGCTGCAATCAATCAATCGGTGCATCATCAGCGTGCCTAGCCTGTGTACCGTCAGCTGATTGGTCAGCCTTCAATCGTTACTCGCTCCCAGAAGCGCAGCACGCAGGCAGACAGTTGTTTGCCTCCTACAGGAAACGAATCGAAATAGACGTATGATTGAATATTTTACGCACGAACGAGGATGTAAAGTACGCACCGTCGTCGTGTACGTTGGTATTGGTACTAGCTACGCGCCAGTAGAGCAATAGCGTTTTAACCCTTCGTTGTTAAGAACGAAACCTGCCTTCCTGTAAAAGTGATAAAAGTTAAGGTTTGACGTTAGGGATCGATCAGGTGACTATGAGATGTCCTATGAAGCCGATTTAAACATGAAATGAAGAGAATATTTATTAGCTAACAAAATGTTTTCGCTGAACCGGGAAGGGTTTATCGCTAATAAAGTCACTCCCGATGATGGACGTGCAAAAAACGGTTGGAAAACGCTCGTGCAGGTGCCTATCTCATATCCCCTTCGCGAGTTGTTTGTTACATCAATATCATCATCACCGTCAGGATCGTTATCGAACGCGCGTTTGATGTACGTCGTGAGCTATTTGGATAGTTGCAACGTGATTTTCCATTTTTTCGCTTTCCGCTTTCCTCTCTGGGCCTGGACCTGCCAATGAATCCCAATTCGCAGTATTAGGCACACGTATACACGTGTGTGAAACGATGTGTATGATGATTGATAAATATCAAAGGGGTTGCAAAAAACAGAATGGCTCTAGGAAAAATCATCTCCCCATGCACAATCGTTAGTGAGGAGTCGGCCGACAAGGTCGAGAACAAACGAAAACTTTGGCCCTTCGAACCGGATTTCACTTTTGCGTCGAAGCGAGCAGGCTATCCGGTAGGTTGAACCGATTCGAGCTGATTCGTAATGCGCTGTATCGGTAGATAAATAATTCAATTTCGAGGCAATTTCGAGTTTCACCGGAAAGCTCATGTGTCGTACATTTCAATAAGGGTACTTGGAAGCGAAAAGTTTCAACCCTTTCGGGCGCCCTCGGGCGCTAGGGTTTCGTCCGGTGCAGGAAGAACGTCTAACTTCTGTTCTCGAAAAAAACACCCGAAGCGCTTCAGTTATGGGCCATTGCTGGCCAGTCCCTAGAGGCGACCCCTGGAGGATTGCGCTGCTGCCGATTTCTTGGGCTCTTTGAGGAAGTTTTTGTTCGAAAAGCTACTGAACATGATCGTTGCTTGGAGCGTTGGAGCATTCTATGGTACTTCTTCCCTTCCTTGCATAAAATAAGATCCAAGTCTTGGAAAGCTTCCTGGTACATCCGTTCGGGTCTTGCCGAACTCTTCACCCAGGACCAATGGCGCGTTAGGCAGCCTCGTTTTTTAGTTGCACTAGACGCTGCAAATGGCTTGTTCTAATCGACTCCCAACACGTTCGTGCCGTTCTTGCGTGGTACAGATCTCCACTACCGAGCTATTCACGCGCATTTTCGGTACGTAACGATGCACGGACCAGCATCGTAAATCCTCGCACACAGCTAGAGGAAGAAACAACATCATTAAAAGGTCATTTATAAGATGGTGCCGTTGCTCGGGTCGGCCCAAGTGCCGGTATCTTCGTCAGGCTTCCTGCACCTTGCCTTCCGGTTGTCGTTTAGGTGTTTGTTGGATGGAGATTTTGCCCTCCCGAACGTATTGCAGAAGGTTTCTCGTTTTTTTTTTGCGGTGTGACATAAGTGGCATCATCAGATCTTGAAGGTGACAACAACAAATATTTTAGAAGATGTAGAAGATAGAACAGAAAGGGAGAGAGAGAGAGAGACGTAATGCAGGAAAGGAAAAAAACACACAAGAAAGCCAATCCTTTCGTAGCCAGTTTTGAAAGGCAACCGCTGGAATGGTTTCACAATAAATACGACCTAAAAATATCGTCGTAGTACAAGACCACTCACCCCCCCCCCCCCCTCCCTCGCTCTCCCTTTGCCCGGGGAGAGCCCAAAACACAAAGACTTTAATGTCGCTGCATTTGCCCCAATCCGCCTAGCCTAAGCTTCACGGTTGTCTGTTTCGCACAAAAGCGTCTCCGTATTTTTTTTCTTGCTGCCAATGTTTACGATGAAGCATGGAGGTGTGTGGGTATGGTGACAAAAACGGGGTACAAATCACGATAACGCTCAAACACACAAGTTCACCGGGGGTACCCTCAAACACTCGTTGCCGCAGGCCGTAGCGACACACACAACGACACCAAAAAAAATCTCCTCCACCGAGTCACAACAGGAGCCCGGAACTTCCTGTTGGCGTTCTGATTTCTTTTCTACTGTTTGGGCGGCGCTTGTTTGCTTCGCTTGCTATTTTGGAAGTTTCGTGTACGCGAGCTGGTATGCCAGGTCCTCTTAGGCGTGCATGGGTAGGTCATGGGGTTGGAAAGGCAGGCAAGGTTGGCCTTAAGGTTGGAACCGAATTTTATTTTTTCGTCTGTGCGGTTATTTTTTCCGAGGGATATGTCGATTTCCTTTTTTTTGCGTATAATTTTAGTAGCTATTCAGCTCGCCGCGTTTCGGTAACGGGTGAAAGCGTATTGGGTCGAAAAGCACAACGGGTCCTGGGCGTCGAGGATATCATCACCATGTCACCAAGCGAACCCAGAAGCCGAAAAAAAACAACCATTCTACACAGAAGGGAGGCTAGAGTACGCAAAAAAAGCACAACTAGATCAGGTCGTAGATGCGGGAAAAAATAACGTGACCTTTATCGGTGTACAGAGAAACAGATGGGAGGGAAAGTCGTGTAAAACGCTACTAAAGGTGGAGCGTTGCCTTGGTGCCCACTTTAGCCCACTTTTTTTGCGCTGCGTCTAGTGGTGATGCTGTTAACGAATGTCACGAATTATCGCGGTGTTATGGACCGTTTGAACCGACTGTGCAGCTGTGATCTTGCTACTATAAAAATATTTTCCCTCCGCCACATTCGGTTGAAACGACCGTGATGATGTTACGGGCAGGGGTTCCCATCCCATTAAAATAGGAACAAGTTTGTCAGTTTTCTTAATTTGCATGTATTGTTGAATCATCTTTCTACTTTATGACCTCTGTTTTTATTTCGGAAATCACATCAGATTTAAGTTTCATTTGCTATTTCAATGAATGTATAAATTAAATATATATTTATAAAACCAGCATAGAAACTATACAAGGTAAAAGTGTCGTACAAGGTGATGAAGGAATAATCAACTTTTGTAATGTCAAGAGAGGTTGAAATAAAAAACCAACAAGTAAAGTATTTCAATATTCCTTCCGCTAGCGACGCTGATGAAAGCGAAGTTAAAAAGAAGTTATCTGGAAAGGACATCTCAGGAAAGAGAGGCCAGCGAGCCAAACAATTACAAATAATAAAAATACTCACCAATTCGATTGCATTGCTATCGCGTCTAAGAGCGGACATGAGCGTCGATTGGAACTGAAATAGAAAACCGGTCTGAATTCTCGTAAAGTTGCTCGAAGACGGAACCGCCTGCGCCTTCCCGTGAGTACGCCGAAGTGAAATTGCTTTGTTTAAGACATCCGCTGCCGGAGATGGGGCAAGCAATTCGATCGGGTTTCTGCTGGTGGCTAATGTGTCCCTTCTGGATCCCCGGGCCGGGGTGCCATGGGAGCCAGGAAGCGAGCGTGTAAAATGACCGGGTTTGTCCATTTTCCGAAATTCCGATGCCGATATTCGAGGCCACCGGCGTCATCAAAGCGCCGATGGCGGACGAGTTCGGTTGCAGCCGAGCCGAACCTTGCACATTCTTTCTGCCCAGCCGGGAAACTTTATCTTCCCGCACTTGCTTCGCTGTCTTTTTCGGTGCGGTCGGAAAAAAGGGAGCGAAGGCTTTGGTCCTGTTTCCGGCCGGGGATGGGCCGGGTGTCCAAGTGTCCTTTGACCCGGATGGGCCGCATGTCTCATCTTACACGGGCCCGCGAGGAGAAGACGTTTAGCGAGCCACTCGAGCAAAACTGTTCTTGTTCTGGTTTCGTTCCGCCGCTCCTGTCAAAAGGATACCACGCCTTGGAGGGTTCAGCCGTTGGAATGGGTTGAAGATTTTAAAGGCTCTTTAAACGGCTGCTGCTGCTGTGATTTGCGCAACTGTACATTCGCCCGTGGAGAGGGTACTGGGTGCTATCCGCATGGCTCTATGCTCGTGCTCATACATTTTCATGATTCTGACCTTCCCGACCGTGCACGGACTTGAATTTTGGATTAGGATCGGAACGTCGAAGCGTTCGGATCTATGAACGACAATATGTATAGCTCACGTCCTGTATGTGTTTGTGTGGAAAGATCATCAGTGCAAACAAAGAAGCTTCAGTCGTCGCTCGGGAAAGGTTCCGCACCGCAACCATAAGCTTCAGAAAAATCACAACACAACGAAAACGACGGCTCAGAACCTTTGGACCCCGTCAATACCCAGGGAACGCAAAAAAAAACACGGTACTTCTCCAGGTCATTGGTTCTGGAACGAAATAATCAGCCAACTCACCAATACACCGGGTTTGTGTCATACGCTCGTAAGCGAACTGTTGGATCGTGTTTGCAGTTCTTGCGTTGTTTGCATAATATCTGTGGACAATTTGCTCCCTCCCCGTTAGGCATGGGTGGGTACAGGGCTGAAAATTAAACTTTGTTGGGAGGGCTGCAACTACACGCGGAGTTGAAGGGTTAAAGCGCTCGTGCTGATGTAGTAAGGCTTGGGGAACAAGTTTGCCTGCACTTGCTTACACTCAGGAGCATCAGGAGAGTTATGATTAAAACCACTCGCTAAAATTAGACACATGAGTTTGGCACGAAGTTAAGACCACCATAATAATCTTATCTATAAAGTTGTTTAACAGTTGGCCGGTTGGAAATATCGTTCCAAGAATATTTCGATGAAGTTTCGATAGAATATGATATTTTATAAGATTTCAAAGACCTTAAATTCTACGAATCAAACCGATTAAAGATGGTGACTAAGTTGTTCCTGTAATTTGTACAAATATCGACATTTGGACCATCACTTTACCTGTCACTAGCTCGTTAACCCCTTTTGTAGTGGCCATGTGCCGTTGTTTCCAGCATGTTATTTTTAGCACGCTCAAATTGAGGTTAGCAACGGAATACATTTGACCAGTCGCGTATCCACACAACATTAGACCGTCGAAAAGCAGATGAAAAACACATCATCCCCGAATGGGACGGCATGGGACCTGGGGTGGTGACGCAACGATTGAGCGGACATTTTGAACATGCGAGAAAAAAAAGGAGATATGCTTACAAGGCACTTTTCGTCCCAGGCGGAACGCCGGAAACGCCAACTGGAGTGACAGGCCCGCGGGCTGTAGGTTCTCAGTACCCAGTTGGTAGTAGCAAAAGAGGGAGGACTGTTTCGCCTGGGGATATTTCGCTTACCTTGGTGACAACTTTTACCACAGCGCGGCACCGTGCTCTAAGCTCTAAGCCGGTTTTTGGAGCACCGACGACCACGAACTTCTTGGGTGAAGGAGTGAAGAAGGGAAGCCGACGCCTTGGTACATTATTTTTCCATCAACTTTGTTTGTAACGTACGGGGTGTGTTTGTAGTTGTATGCTGAACCGTGCGAGCCGTGGGAGATATCGTTTTCCGTGACTTCAGACTTCAGCCCGATAAGGATAAGCGCTGGCTTCGTGAGTGAGGAACACACGAAGCTGCTAGCGCTGGGGTACAGCAAATTGTCTAACTCCAGCAGGGATGTCCGCACGTGCATGGAGTAAGCTTAGGCAGCACACGGCGAGCGAAGGTGTGCCGAATTTTTCCAAGCCCGGGATTGGATTTGGCGAAAGTTGCTCCAACGCCGCCTAAGGCCAGCCGGCAAGATATGGCGAGGCAACATAACACTCCAACTCTGATATCGACTCCATTCGGAACCACTTGAACATAGTTTTGTTTCCACTCCCGCACTCACTCACGCACTGCCGTTCTTCTCGTTGCAGGTAAGTTAAGTTCCGGTCTTTCCAGCCCGTTTGTGGCACGGTGGCGGTGGAAGCATGGCCCGTTCGGGAGATGCTTCCTAGCTTCCTGGCCCATATCAATCAATTCGCCCACCGCCTGCCAGATTCGTCGACGAGCGCATGAAATCGAGCCACGCGAGACCAATCTGATGATTTGGGCGGAGGACTTGCGGCCTACTTTCGTTCGCCCGGATCGCTATCGTTGGGAAAGAAGCGCTCCCGAGTTCACTATCGCCCCGGCATGTGGAGCAAAACCCGGCGAAGCTATCGGCGTGCGTTTGGCAGACGTTTCGCACCGGCGGACGTACGTTGTCATTGTTCTGCGAAAGTTTTGGGGAAAGGCAGCTTTTTTTTTCCCTGCTGAAATGTGACTCCGGCTCCAGGCGTGACGGGAAAGTCCTGAGAAGTTTTACCCTTTTTTGTTTTGTTGTTGCGCAAACGAAATTGGGTTAGGTGCTCGTTGCAAGACGTTTGGTGGTTTTGCTCAACAACGTACTGGATGCGAGCAGAATGTCTTAAACTTTAGAGAACACTTTGGTGTTCGAGCAATGTCGTTTTAGTTGGAATATTGTTGCTCCAAGAGTAACAAATGACTCAAAAGCATGTAATGTCAGCGCCGAGGTAAGGACTGCTTTTGGCGGAGCTACCTTTAAATACTTCATCGAATAGGCTCCAGCACTTTGGAGCGAGAAATTCTTATTTCAGAACAAATTCTTCCAACTCCTGCGAGACGGGTCAGAAGCGTTCAAATGAGCAAAAGCTTTTAGAAGTTGTTAACTTCTTGACACAATGTCCTCCAGCTTTAGGACCATTTAAGAAATCGTGCAGCAGAGCTATTGCTTAATTGAAAAAGGTAGCTAGTGGTATGTATTATTACGGATCCAATCATTTGTATCCAATGTTTACACCGAAGAACTTAAGGAAGAAACAAACAAAGAATTTACTTAATCTGAACTCGGTGTTTTAAAGTGCCTGGAGCGTCTCGTTTTGTACCGTTGGATAAAGATTGGTTTTCGTGTAATAGTACAAAACTGGCAAAGCTGGTAAATAAGAGGCATTCCGTGGTGTGCTGTACAGTCCAGCGCTGTCTGCATTAGCAAAGGCGAAGTTTCATCCAGGTGCCGAGTGCAAGAAACGGTAGTCTTTTGTGTATCGAGCAAGACGGCTCGCATAGCTCATCCCGACCAGGAGCAGCCATCAGATGCGACCAAACACTCGGTGTGAAAATGTTAAACCAACCGACCAGCCAGCATCTACCGGTGAACTGGTGAGTTTGTCCATAAATAAGCACAGCAATATATCACCCGGTTGCAGTTCGTGAGTAGTGAGCGACCGGCGCGAGGCAGAAGGAACACTTCTCGACATTTGACCCAACCGAGTGCGGCCGGCAAGGCAGCAAAAGGCTGTATTATTCACGACACCGGGCGAAATTTAGGGGTCCTACGGTGGCCATTTGCGGTGAGAAGTTTTCCGGCCACCAGCGTCCGGCCGTCTCGCCCGTCGTGACTTTTTCGCAAAAGGGCCGTGAAGGCGTAAGCGTTTCCTCGCTCCGGTGTGAGCGGGATTGTTCATTAAACATTAATTTTAATCACACCCGACGTTTAGGCGGTGGTGCGGGTGCGCGGCAGGTGGCGGCCACAAGCCCGAGCCGTCTGGTTAGCCTCTGAGATGTGTCAAGGTGAAGCCGGGCAGCGCCCACCCAACCCCTGCTGAGCGACATGATACGTTAATGAGTTTGAAATTTAATACTTCTCGCCGGCCCGCTAGCTGCTCGGTGCTTCTGTCTCACTCTGCGGTCGCAACTGCGGCGGCAACTAATAGGCACTCGCGGCACAAACCGTCGCACAAAACTTTCCATTAATCGATACGTGATTAGGGTACTGCGGGAAGCTGTGCCGCTCTGCGCTTCTGCTGCTGGACCTGGCCCTGTGGTCCGGCTCTTGCGGCACAACTTTTTCGCAACACACGCGCCCACGCGGTGAAGACGTTTTCGGTCGGCTTTTACGCACCAAAGCTATTTATCATTAGCAAAGGGAAGAAGTTTCCGCTTTCCGCGAGGCGTGGGCGAGGTGTGCCTTTGATGGAGGTGATGGTAAATTGACTTAGGCACCTGAGCGCAAACCACCGCTCGCACGACAAAACGATTATCGTTCTCGCACGCCGCCGGGCCGGTGGTGCTAATGATAGTTGCACGGCAGCACCGCTAATGTATTGGATGTTGTTATCGAAACTGTTGACATATGTGGGTGTGGTGCGTTGGAAGGCTTTTCCAGCTTTCGTTGCTTTCGTGTTGGAGTCGTGAGTTACGCGATGCTTTGCTTGGGTAATCGATCATCTACCAGGTAAGTTGCTGGCCCCTTTTCTAGGTCCTGATAATCTGTGTTCACAAAAAAGGATGCACTTAACTCTGTGCGCAATCTAGAAGACACGGTGAGATATATCTCTATGTCTTCACGTCAGAGTTGGGTAATATATGTCGTATAATTTTATGGAATTTTTATTCCAATTTCATTTTATGAAGAAAACACAAAGATTTCTAGAGAACTGAATTTACGTTTTCCTGTATCAGGATCCTGGACTTACTCATCTAGACATCATCACTGTTAGTTTAACACATGTTGGTAAGGAAAATTACATTATTTTTGAACACTATACAACTGACGGATCATGTCATAAACATTCCAAATTCATTTTATTAATAAAACACAAAGATTTCTAGAGAACTGAATTAAGTTTTTCCTGTATCAGGATCCTGGACTTACTCATCACTGGATGTTTAATCATCACTCTTTGTTTAACACATGTTGGAAAGGAAAATTACATTATTTTTGAACACTATGCTACTGACGGATCATGCCACGATCAAAGTTGGATGTGTATCAATCTTCCGACAGCAGCAATCCACAATCCTAACCTTATTAGCAACTCGTGAAACCTTCATTTTCTTGCTCGTGAGCAAACAGTGCCAACCGCAGCAGGCGACCAACAAAGCGTCGATAAAGTCAAACAAAACACCCCGATCACCAGCTCCCTAGGAGAGCAAGAAACTTTGCGGTAGGGATTTTTTAGGGAGGATTTTTCGTTACGCACCTTCTTATCTTGCTTGTAAAGCGCATGTGTGTGTATTGTTTCATTCATATGCGTACCGGGGTAGCTCAAATATAAATTTAGGTACAACAATTCGACGAATTTGTGTGCGTTTTCGTTCTTTGCCAGCCATTGTTCAACCATTTTTGTTTAATTTCAGGCTAAACATGAAGCTTCAATACAGTGCAAAATATTAAGGTTTTTTACAGTGCTTGTGGTATGACTTTGGTAGCTATTTTATTGCATACGCCTTACAGTATGCAATCTTCGCAAAACCGATGATTTATTACTTGTACTCCTATGTGTATGTAATTTGCATAACACGGACATATTTTTATAACGCTTTGCTATTAAAGTTTTATGTTCTCATTAAATTGTCTAACTTTGTGTCTGTCATTAACACATTGTTTGTACCTCCTTATTTGTTATTGAAAGAAAAAGTTTTCCACCGGAAAACCAAGCTGGTCGTATACTGTAGCCAATCGAAGAAAGCATGCACCAAAGTATACAATGAAAGTCCCTCGGGACGCCCGGTGACGACGTGAAGAACGGCTCCCCGAAGATAACAAACCCGGAGAGGGAATGTAGAGAACGAGAGCGATACAGAGAGAGAGAGAGAGAGAGAGAGAGAGAGAGAGGGAAAGGGAGAGGAAACACGCGCAAGTTGCGAAAGCAAATTGGCGGGAAGTTTCCGTTTCCGTTACACTCCGGTAAGACGCGAGCAAAAGAAGCGCAAAGTTTTGCAAAGCAAGTGCCCCTTTTATTTTCGTAAGGTGGCTGGGACGAATTACAATGGAAGTTTCGAGGGTTGCGCGGCGTTGTTCGGTCCTTTATTCCGCCATTACCGACGTCTCTACCACACCCGCGCTGATGCTGATGATGATGAAGGAGCTTTCCGACGCTCGTCGCGCAGGGTTTCGGCAGCCGTTCGCTTTAAATTTATGTAAAACCCGAACATGGGGACGAGCGTGGAACCGCTCGCGAAGTACACTTGATGAATTAATTACGGGCGAGTCATCGTTGGGAGTTCTCCTGCTTTGGAAAAAATAAAAAAATTAAGCGCAAAACAACACGGCACACGAGCGCGCGGCACAAGAGCTGAATCGAGCGAAACTGCAAAAGCGTCCCTTTTTAATTAGCGCTAACAGCTATGGTAATAGTGTTTTGCACGCTGGAAACTGTTTCCACAGCACCGAAAGCGGCTTGGGGTGTGCGGAAGGAGTGCGGACGAGGGTTTGCGTTTCCTTTTGCGGGTGCGAGGAGTATGCGGTTTGGCAAAAGGGTTTCCCGTTCGCCACACACTTTCTTCGCACCCACGACTTCGGCGGTGGTTAATGCGCCCAATTTCATTCTAAGCTGCTGCTGTGCGCTAAGCTCGCAAGGGGCATGACATTGGAAGGAAGCGAGTGGGTGGGGAGCATTAGCGCTAGCGTGAACGCTCTTATCGACACATTGCTGGAAATAATCCTTTTATCTCGTAGGAAACTTCTCAAAGCCCTCACCGCAACACCTGCACCTCCCCCCCTCCCTTCCGCCCCACCCCCCGCCCCGGTGGGAGGTACGGTTCGATGCCTTTGATGGCGGAGCTTTCCCGAAGGGCAGCAGCAGAAGCGTTTCACCACGCAAGATTTAACACGCTTCGGCGTCTCGGTTCGTTCCGAGCGAACGCGTCGAATTTTTCATCAATTAGCCTGAATGGTATGCAACCCGCATGCATAACAGCTGTTATTCATGCATCGACACCTCGGGCGCACTGCTCGCTGGGTCGTTTTCACAGACAAAGAAGGTTTTCGGTTACGGTTTCTTACAAAAAAAAACCTCACCGAGCACAAAAAACAAACACGTGAGTGTTCGGGTTTCGCATCCCGTAGCTCTCCCTGCCGCCATCGGGACTATTACGACTCATTAATACTGGGCGGTATTATAATCGCATCAAAAGCACATCAAACCATTTATCCTCAACTCATTCGCCCGCACCGCAAACACCGCTTTACAGCGTGCTGTAGGAGGTAGTGGGCGGGCGGGTGGAGGTGAAAGGTTTTGGCAGGGCAGGTTTTCCGCCGCCGGGTGCGACCGCTTGTTGCTGCGCCGGTTCCACCCAGCCTCCACCCCCGGTGCCGCTACAAAGAATGTACGCAAGAGAGTGTAAGCGTAGACTTTTAATGATGCTTCAGGCGCGCTCAAGTACGGAGAAGAACGACGCGTCTTTGTTGATCTAAGGGTGCCTGCAAGCGGGAGGAGGCGAGGGTGGCCGTGTACCATTTCAGCCTCGTTAGCGTCCCGAGCCGCTAACCGATATTAAATGCCGTACCGTGAACGGCGTCTCGGCAACACTTCACGCGATTGGGAAGGGGTGTTTTTTTTGCAGTGTTTAGTGCGTTCCTTCTGGATAGATGCGTTGGTGGAGGGACTCGAGGGAGTGATTCGCAACGCCACGGCCGACCACTTGTAAATGGCTAGTAATTTGCCACCGTGACCATGTTTGAAGATAGCCCCGGGATCGTGCAGAGGATTTTCATTTTGATCGGAGCGATTTAATGCATTTCATGATCCTAACTAGACTTGCAATTGAAGTCTAATTTTAACACCTGCAGGTGCTCAAAGAGTGCAAATATGGATGAATAAAAGGGGGCGTTAACACCTACAATTTCTAGAGTGTTCTCAAACATTCCCCAGCAAAGACCAATGAATTATTAAACAAGGCTGGATAATGGACTGCGACGGAGTACTTGAAATAGGACTGGGACCTAGCTCGAAAAGGCTAAACAAGTTTCAAGTCACTATTGCTATCTAATTTGCCCAAATACTTCATGCCTGTCATTTATGGCTTCCCTGAACGTGAGTAGTTGAGCAGTATTTTTTTAACATCAATCATGTGTTCGCCGCCTAAACTATACCTCAAGCTGGTAAACGCATGAATGAAGCGTTCATCGAAGCGTTTTGACAGTACCCTCCCGTAGAAGATTGCGTCGAAAGTACATCGATCGAAGTGAAACCGGATTCGAATAAATTTACAATTAAAGCCGCTCACCGCAACGTCGGACAGTTCGGACGTTCTCGGCCGTGGGCAAAGTGGTGTTGCATGGTTCGTATTTTGACACCACTCTTCCTGTGTGTGTGCGTTTTTACCGATGCAACTAGCGGGACGTTGTAAAACACGGGGACGCATGTGTACGTATCGTGTTTCTGTGTTCCGAGTTCCGTGTGCCGCTGTTGAAACATTGTACCCGTCTGCGAACAAGAGCGATGTACTTGACGGAGGAGAAGAAACAACAACAAAAAAAAGCAATACAACACGTTCCTTTCTTGTCGGCGTGCGTTTGTGGAGCACCTGCAAAAAGTCCGGCGGTGTGGTAGCTTTGTTCATGAGCGTGATGCGGATGTTCAACAGCCACTCCAATCGGAGCTTTGAGGCAAACGATTTTTTTTCTCCTCCTGCCTTGGCTCGGGATCGCTGGAGCCTCTGGATTGACCTGTGGTTAATTGTGTTCGCCTTCGTCTCTCGTTAGACACAAAAGGCCACACCGTACGCTCGGCTTGCTTTGCGTACGCCATCGTCCATCAGACCATCGTCTGTGCAAGGGTACATTAAAGAGCGAAAATTGCAGCTAACAGATAAATTCGATTGCGAGTGGGCGAGAGGCTTCTTGCTGGCTGCCGGGACTGCACCGGAGCAGTTACGGGCTGGAGTAAAGTTTTCAGTAGCTTGTGTTACCCGCACCAAATTTAATCCGATTCGATTATTCCGAAACCACCACGTGGCCCTTCTGCGGAACTGGCAAACATGGCGGCTTAGGAAATGAAATTATCAGGGATGTGCTCGTTAGCACCCAGTGTCCGGCTGTGGCGAGGCGTGTGCATCCGTGGACACTGTTCCCAGGCCCGTCCATCATGCCGGCCTTTCGAAATGGGAGTGAAACCTAACTCCTTGTCTCCTGCACTCGGTGGCTGGTGTCTGGTCGGCTGCTTAATTAAATGAAGAACTCACACTCGGGCAGCGCCTCGGTGTGGCAATCAATCACACAGTTCTATTCTCGCACAGAACAAACACACAGGAAGCAACGAATGCCGAAGTTATGTGTGTGCGTTCTTTCCGTTCGTTCCCACCGCGCCCATCCCGCACTAGGAAACTCCATTAAAAGTCGGGTACACAAATGAAGGTGTAAAATTTTAATAACTTTCCTCCAGTGCCATCGCTCATCATCATCATCATCTTCACCACTCTCTACACACGCGTGCGTGTGGGTGTATGGGTGTAAGTTGTGGTTATACGATGGTTCTTGCGCTGCGGATCCCTTTCTGGTGCATAGATAGCTCACAAACCGCAGCGTCTCTTTCGAGCGTTACAGCCGAAGTTGAAGTCAAACGTCAAGTCGCTGACAGTATGGCGTCGTGAGTATGTGTGCCGGTTACTGGAGCTGCCTTCTGCCGCCAACGCCGGGCTCCTACACACTCGTCCGGGAGCGTATGAAACTCATTAAGTTTCATTAATATCTTACGATTTAATTTGCATCTCATCCCGCGCTGGTTCCCGGACGTCGGTGCGATAGCCAAGCCAGAAAAATCTGCCATCGCCCGGCGGTTGTTTGGCGTGACTGTGATAGATACTGGAAGATTTTTGCAGATTTTTTACTCCTCCTCGTTCGCGTGTGTCTGCGTCGAAGAGGATTTTCCTTTCCGCAAAACCCCATCTCATCGCCTGTCAGCCGGACGCGGACAAAGCATATCGAAAGTCATTTTGTTTTTCTGGTTGTGTTTTTGTTGCTAGCTCTACTCCATTACACAAAACCAGGCATGTCAAACGGATGGTTTGTGCTTTGCTTTTCTGTGCGTGTTGAGTTTGTATACAAAATTATTTAAACAATTTCATTTATGAGTCCAATTCAAACAAAGATGTCGATAATTTGTTTTTAATTGAATTGTATCCTAACAGCTATCCAGAAAAAATAAAATATGAGTGATTGTATTAGTCTTACATCTACTATAATTTATATATTACTTGTTTTTACCTGCAACTTTACAATTTAACCAAATTATATTGTTATTAACCAAATATCGATTAGTATGAGTTGATACAAGACACCAGAGTAATTGATCGAAATGTACACAAAACCGCACAAATATTAGGTGATTTTTGTAAAAAGAAAATATGACAAAGTCTTTTGACAGTTAGTTACAAACGTTGAGGAGTGTCTTTAAATTGTTCTGTTATTTGTTTGATTACCATTTCCCGAAACCCTTTTCAATGTAAATGGCGACATTTTTGATTTTCAAATAATAAACCTTAGTTTTCGTGGAATTTTTTGAGAGCATGAAAACAGAAAATTATTACAAAATAATTTTGACAAAATATGTAACAAACAAAAAAAAAATAACAGAAATGACCTGCCTGTTAATTTCATTTGGCAAGCCTGTACTTGGATCATATTGTTTATCACTTTTTTCGATTCGTCATCTACAATAGGTTAAGTTAGTCATTGCGGCGTGTTTCATCATGATACGTCTACCGCCGTACGGTCTTTATATTAACAGAATTGTGCTTTTCATCGTTACTATATTTTGAATAGAAATATTAGAGGTCTGATGGTTTGATGCGCTAGTGTTTTTACACACATAGTTAAGGACTTATATGTTGGATACATATCGAATATTTGATTTAACACAATAAACACCCGCCGAAGATAGATTCCCCACGTAATTACGCAGATCTGAACAATGGCGTCCCGTAACGAGCGTATAAAACTAATCTACCGCGTTGACATCAATTTCAATTCAAAAACTCAAACTAGCTCATCCTCATTCTCTTGTGGGGTGTTTTTTTGCTCTCCACAAATTATGCTCCATTCGCCGTATCACTCCTCCGGGGCGCGCAGTTATTGAAATTAATCCATCCGCAAATAAATTTAATAGCTACCTCTACCCCGCCCCACCTTCCACACGATGGGCACAATGGGAACGGATCATCATTAATGTGGAGCAAAATTGAAAATAAAACAAAAATGAAAAGAAGAAAAACAGTCATATATATTTGTGCATATATTAGTCCTGCCTCCGGTTGGCATCGGTCAGCGGAAGGGGTGGGGTAATGAAATCGCACCAAAACCGTTCCGTCGTTGGGTCGACGCGCGCCCGGAAACGACGCGATACCTTGCCCCCGCCTGCAGTCAATAATATGGCTCCGGTCCCTGAAGGATTTACGTTTTTAATTAAACTATTCACCATTTCGCTCTTTCTCGAGGCTACTCGTCCTCAAGCCGGTCGTCATTTTGCAAGCAGCACAACCACGCAATTCAATAGCGCGCTACATTGCTTTGCGAACGAACGGGCAGAAAAAATGCATCGAAGTTTGTTTATGTTGCTTTATTTTTGTGCAAGTTTCCCACTCATCGTGTCGTGCATCAGCTTCATAAAAATACGTACCAATGGTTGGATTTTATGATTGCACTAACGTACCATTCGGCGCCTGTGTCCGGTGGTGGACGCTCGTGCGGTTTTCAGTGCGGATTTATCACAATAATAACAAGATCCTGCTCAATGGAACGTACTATTTTCATGCCCTTTTTAAATTTAATCAGATGCAGTAAAAGCTACTAGTTGCTGTTGGTGTTGCATACACTGTTTACTACAAGACTCGCCCAGAAAAGGGAGTTCCACTTCGGATCCATCGGAGGATTCCCACCAGGGAGTCGTTTCGTCGTTTTTATGTGCACTTCGACAATGGAGCGTTTGACAATAGTGAATGTTTATTGTTTGTCGGCGGTGCAGCTGTGAGCCAATGGTGTAATAAACATCAAATGACGCTTGCCTGGTTCTAGTTATACGTATCCATGCAAATAAATTGATTGAAAAATAGTGAAATTTCTTTATTAAATTATTCAAATTAAATTCTCACGTCAAACCGATTTTAAAAGGATAGAAAGGTTGTGGTTTGACGCTGCGCATTTTAGCAAGTGGTTCGTCAATAACAGACTTTCTCAGTTTGTTTTTGAAATGTTTGAATAACATATTCCAAAGTATCTGCTATTGATTCTTCTTCTAGAAGTATCCATTTAAAGTTCAAGTTTTCCAGATGAAACCCTAGATTCTAGTTTAAGAAATTTCTAATAACAGTCCCTATTGTTGGGCCAAAAATTGAGGCTATTGGGGCAGGGGTCGAAATTTTGTTGCTAGATAATATTAAGTTTTTTGTTCTGTATACAACTCTCATGCCTTCATGAACAGTTTTAAACAGATAAAGAATGATAAATGTAAATCCTTTAAGCATTTCAACAACTCGATGTATACACCCAAAAGTACATATCTTAATGTCACATACCTTAATATCTTAATTGCTCATCATGTAGGAATGTATCCTGTTTAATCGTATCTTATTAAAACAATGTTGGATAATACAACTATGAGAAGATCTGAAGCTCAATATACTGTTGGGGGTAACCCTTTAGGCATTTGGATAGTAACCGAGAATAACGCTTGAAAAACAACATATCTTTCAAAACATGATGATATAATTTCTGGATCGTCTAAAACATTCAAGATATGTGTTGCAGCAGTAATAGGTTTAGAATCGCTGAAGAACAGTTGCTTCTAAGTCTCGGGGCATAGACCAAATAGCTGGTGTCTGTACTTCCTGGTACTTCCTCGTACTTCGCGGTACTTCCCGATGGGGTGCTCTGTTGTTATGATTTTATACACGGTAACATATCACTTCATCAAACTCCGAATATGAATTCGGCCAATTCATCTACGATTCATCCTCTGTTATACTATTCCAGCAACAAAAAACTTCATTAAATTGACTTATTTTCTACCCACAACCAATCCCACTGTGCTGCAGCTTATTCCACCGGGGCGGTCTCTAACTTTCATCCGCGAGCGCAAGGAGCAATGTGATTTGAAGGTTCTGAAGGAAGGTACTACAGAAAACAATGCTGCTCTGAACGTGACACATTCAGGAGGCGGACGGGAAGTTTTACTTGCATCGGCGGTCAGCTCGGGTGGGATCTGTTTGCATCGGTGCGGCAACTTTTGCTTCCCTCGGCACGCCGTCTATTTCGGGACGCGCGGCAACCAGTCCACCGAATGAGCTGCAACTGTAGCCCGTGTGGTCCGAGTTTCAGCGGTATCGGTGGTGGCCGCTTTAACGAGTTTTTCGAATGATACAGCGTTGCTGTTTTTGGAGCGCAAGTCGGTAATCTGCAGCCGGCTTTGAGCGGCAACCGCAACGATGGTCGCCTAAACTGTGACCTCGTTGGTGCAGACTCGGTGGAGCAACTGCTGAATGTGACCTCGGGCGTTTGTGGTTTGACGAAGGCGAGGCTGCGCTTGACTGTTGTATGCAGTCGCAAACCCAATCAGTACATTAGCACACTCGAAATGAGCCCCGAGCCTTACCGGAGCGCACCGTACCGGTTTAGGTCGAGTTTCGGATGGTCCGAAACTCCGAAAATCAGATTAAATCCATACACGAGCTGTTCGCGCTAACTTCGTGTGACGATTTTTTTTGTTATGTGTTTTTCTCGTGAATGTTCGACGTGCATGCTTGTATTTGGAACTGTCACAGGGGAATTTCGCTTTTCCGACATAGCTTGGAGGATTTTGCTCATGTAAGGGTAAGAGCTTACTTTGCGAATACTGGCTAAGAATACTGGCTAAAGATAGGACAAAATTGAATCGCATCGCGGTTATTTTATCATTACGCATTCGTAAATATTGCACACGAAAATTAACATTCATGCAACTCACATGCTTCACTTGGGTTATATATATATATGGAGAATATTTCTAACACTTTCAAGCGCTGAAGTTTTGAGATGATGCAAATTTCAATACGGCACATCTTCCCGGAAGATTTCATATGGAGGCAAACGGTGCCCGTAGATTAATGTTTCTCCGAATTGACACTTCTGGGCCTGTGTTGCATAAGCCGAAGGCTGGAACATGAGCGTTGAGACAAGTGACATAAGCCTCCAGTGTGATTCGTCAACACTTTCTCCGGTTATTACACGTTACCGTACACGCATGCATTATTCATCGACGGAGAGCGGATCATAAGTCGAGCTTTCGGAAGTGGGTTTTTCAGGTCTCTTACTGCCCTGTCCCTCTCTTTCTTTCGCTCTCTCTCTTTCTCTCTCTCTCTCTCTCTCTTTCTCTATCTCTCTTAAACACACTAACATATTGTCCCATTCAAGAAAGGTGATAGATATTCGTCACCACGGCGCTCCATTTCAATTCGCCTCGGTCACAAATAACCTTACAGTGCGCATTAATCTTCAGTGGCTGTCCGTAGGCTACCTCGGCATTGACGCCCGGTGTTTTGTAAACACTGCAAACCAACAGTTTGCGTTTGGGCCTGAGACTCCACTTTGCTTCCGAGTCGGTTTGTGTGGCGCTTTCAGTAAGATGATAGTGGTTCCAGGCGAGAGGAGGACACTCTGCAGCGCTTGTTGTTTCTTGCGAGTGATTCGCTCGTACCATTCGCAGCTAATTAATATTGAGAGCGCTATATACAGTGGGGTTATGGAGTAGGCCTGTAAGATGTCAACAGATTTTCATTCATGACACGATATCCTCAAAATGAGGGGGTTTGGATTGAAACTATACGTAAAAACGAAATTGAACGTGTTGAATATTTTTTCGATTATTTTTGTAAATTTGTTATTATACGAGATTTGTTTTACATTTTCAGTAAATTGACTGAAAATGTAATTAAGATACTAAAAATCGTTCTTTAAAAATATGAAATTATTCATCATGAATGTGCGAATCGATGATGTTGTGCGGGTTGTATGAATGCGGGCGAATGTTTCAGTAATTTTCGAATTTAACTGAGACCCATGGACGAAATGCAAACGGTTTAGTTTTCTTAAAAAGGTTTCTGAAACAGCAGAGGTAGGGTACAATACTTTTTTTTGTACATATTTAAACATTAAATGTGAAATAAAATAAAAATCAGCAAATAATAAGTTATTTGTTTAAAACAAAAAATATCGCTTATTGTAATTTATTAATTTTATTATTTTATTAATTTATTAATATCATAATTTTGGTGTATTCAACGAAAATACAATGTAATTATATATTTTAAAATGTATTACATTTGAACAAAAACATAATTATGTTAATTTCGATAAATGATAGGATGACGTTCCTTTAATTAGTAAATAAACGAAAATGATTGAAGACAATAAAGCAACCATTCAATGCTGTTGATATTGAAATTGAAATGAAATCGTATGTATTAGGATATGACTTGACAAAAAACTACATTATTTAAAATAGCTTGAAAAAAGGATTTTGCTTGAATTCGAATTAACGTCTAAAAATATGCAATATATTGAATAAAACTATAATTTGGTGTTTTCTTTATTGAATTTTCCAAACATTTTGATGGAACAAAAGGATAAAAGATGATTACATGTTCAGCTGAAACATGTTCTCAAAACGAACGCACTTTCAAAAGGCAATTTAACTTCTCCTTTTTAGTTTAAAATAATATTTCAGGGAATAGAACCGGAATGCAAGGAACACATTTGAAAGTTACCCGTTTATTTTCATTGTTACACTAAGTCTTGAAAAGACTAACTGAGGGCATGTTCACTGCAGCGAATGCTTCTTTGGTTATTGTTATTCTGGGACAAGCCTTACGGGAAACGCTAATCGCTGTAGAATTGCAGCACAGCCCATTGTCCATCGGTCGCCTCTGAGCTTTCAGGACACCTCTGGACCTTACCTCTGAGGTAAGCAAGACTAAAAGCGGTACTGCATTGCGTGGCACAAAATTAACCTCGACGGTAAAGTAACACACAGCGCGATACGTTCCCAGCACGCGTATGTGTGCCATCCTAGCTGCTCACATGGGCGAGCGCAGCAATCGCACCTCGCCCCAGAAGATGACTAACACGTTCCAGGGAAAGCAAAACAAAAAAGCCACCCAACCTAGAGCTACCCCGACCTAAACAAACATCCCCGAAAAGCCGTCCTGCTGTCGGGGGCTCACTATTCGCTCACTCACTGCCACTGTATGCTATTTACGTAAATGTGTTTACACTGTTAAAATATTGCAAACGCGCTGGCACAACAGCTGCGACAACGTATCGAACACAGGTCAATGGTTGGGTGGGGTGGTAGGATGAAGAAGCCTTAGCACAGAAGACACACCATTAGCCGGGCGGTTCGTTTCGGTGGTAGCACATCGAAACTTACCCGACATCCGAAGCCCCTCCCCCCCCCCCTCCCCGTCCCCTCCGTAGGGCTCAAACCAAGCCCATCGACGTTCGCAAAAGCATTAGCATGTAGCGTGCCCGGGGAGAAATTGTATTACCCTGCCGGTGCCGGTGATATGGGCGCAGTAGCGGTGGCGCAACAGCTGAGCGTGATGGGTAACCGATGTAAGCGAGCGTTTTTGGCCAAATCGCCCGGTCGGAAGAGGGGGTTAAGGGGAAATTTTGCTGCGTCGCACTTTTGTCCCAAAATGGAACCGGGCACAGGAAAAGGGGTGGAAAATAGCTTCCTTCACTTACATCAATTTTCTAGGAATGTTTCATATCGATTGTGCATTGTTCTAGGCAACAAATTGTTGACAAAACGGTTTCACAGGGGTTGAAATATTTCAGAAACAGCGCACAAAAAAAAAACCTTTGCAGCCTAATGGAGGCGCCTGGTGGTTCAATGGCGTAAATATAAAAAATATGTACAAAAATACGAAAAACCGAATAAAAACTACACGTAACAAGAGTAATTATAGACGCTTAAAACCGCTTATTTTCGAAAATTTAATAAAAATTGGATTTGAAAATTGATTGTGTTAATTTTACAAAACAATTATTTTACTATACTTTTTAAGTTTATGATGTGTGTTATAATAAAATTCTTTGCGCCAGGAATTATCAAATACCTATCATAGTTGAATGAAAATATCGGTGTTTATAGCTTTATTTATTTTTAATGATAAAGGTAGAAAAATGCTATTTCATTTATGAAATGTTTTGTTTTATTTGTACTTAAGTAAGACTTTAATTTGTTTTGTTTCCTTAAATGGTAGTTAATTTTTTTATATGGGAATCCTGATTCTGAATATGCAGTAGGTTGTTATCTTATTTGTAAAAGAAAACAAAGATTTGAATATGAGATTGAGTACGCTATTATCTAAAACAAGCGGTAAATTCATTATCATCGACGAGCAAGTAATTTCAGCAGCAACACGCTCGATTACTGAGACACAAATTTAAGCAGCTGTTGTCACAAAAGCCGCAACTGTGTGTGCGTGAATGTTTTTTTGTACATTAACATAACTATATGCAGTGAAAAGAAAGCAACACAAGAAAAAACTACAACAAACAGCAAACAAAACACGAAAACGAACAACTCCCTGGGGCAAATTTTAGCTGCCGCCCTTGCGTGCACAGCTGCCGTCATCGAAAATCTATCGCTGTGATCGTCATCGACCGAACATCGGCTCGTCCGCTTCTCGCAAGTCGATGCGTGTTTCTTACACGGGTTTGACAAAATGGCTCTTGATCTCTGTGGATGAAAAAACACACCCACGTGCCTCGTTTTTGTCGCCGTCTTGCAAAAGACGCCGGTGACTGAATACTGATCGGAAACCCTCATCAAACAAACCCAGCGTCAACTACTTAGTTTGTTTACGACGCGGGGGAGAGTGGGAAGAATCATCCCAGAAAAATCTTCTTCCCATTCCACCCAACGGACCGATTATCCCCTTTTTTCTGTGGTGTGGCCTAGCTTCCGGCCATGGAATGAGGTCGCAAATTCTACGAAGAAAAGTGAGAAAGAAATCAAGCGGCGTTCGAGAAAATCGAGAAAAGGAAAGAAGTAGGGCACATCTGGTCGTATCTGGCGGAAGTTTGTGCGAAAAATGTGTGCGAAACATCCAGAACAAATACGGGGCTGAAAACATCATTGCCTTTTTTATCTCGCTTTTTATCGCTTGCTGGGTGCTTAAAGTGAGATAAATGAAATACAATTAATTTTTCCCTTTTTTTGTTTTAGTGGCAAAACACTAAACCACCAAATAGCACAATAAGTAGGGTTTTGCTTAATTTCGCTCTGCCTTATCATATTTAACCACGCACTTTGGCCAAGGATGCCTGAAAACATTCCCACCGGAAGTTATGAAAAGAGAAAAATCAAAACATAAGAAAACACTCCAAGCTACGCAATTAATAATTAGCCCTCGAGATGTATTTCTTCCGCAAAACGTCATTCGTGCATTTGTGCACTGCTCATGTTTGCTAATGCATCGGTTGCAGCTCCTGAAAATGCAGTCTCGTTGCGCCAGTAGCGAAAAGAAAAAAAGCTCCTTCTGCAACAATGGTTCTGCACCGCAAAACACTCGACACTCGCGACAGGCAGGCGAAACATGTCGCTCACCTTTGTGTGCGCGGGTTCTTCTTTGAATACGGAAAGCGGCAGCAGCAACAACAAGAACGAGAAAAAGGTTGCTGCTGCTGCTGCTGCTGTTTGCAAGATTAAAGCTTCATCCCCAAGGGAACGCGTGCGGAGCAACGAGCGCACCGTTTTCCGTTGCGCGTTTGATCTTTGTGCATGGCATTTTGGCGTTTTTCATTGCAAAAGACGAAGCCAGCTGCATCACGTCTGGTGTTTTTTACAGTCAGCTTCAGACTCATAGCTAATACTAAGTAATAATTAAGTATACATCTGGCTAACAATGTATATCAACGAGGGCTAAAATTTCAAAACAAAGCTTTTTTCAATTTAAAATAATTTTAACACAACATTTGAAAAAAATCCATGAAAAAATCGCTAGCTGTTTAACGTATTGCATACTTTAGGTGCAAAAATATATTAAAGTAAATTAAAAAACTGTGATTGTAGCAATTTAAAAAGTAAGTCCAATCCCTGTATTTGAAATGAATTTTTGCATGATAACTGGTGTTTCAATTTCGTTGCTGATTTAGACTTAACGTTCTTCCAACAACTTGTAGTTTAAATTAATTAGATAAATGAAAAAAAGAATCATGAAATGACAAACAAATTTACAAAAAGTAACGAAAACAATCAACAAAACTAAAACTACCGCTTTTGAAAATCAACTTTAAATTAAAATATATTTGCACTAGTTTGGAATGCACTGTCTTGAAAAGATCCTTTAATGTGCCTGCAGCACTACGCACACCACCGTTTTGAGGATGTGCCTTGGGTTGGCGCTACTAGTGGCAGGATGTTTCAGGCGGATAAGTGCATCAGAAAACGAGGACACCTTATCCAAAGGAACGCGACGTAACAGGCAGATTTCTTGGGAGTCGAAAGGGATCCCACCAAAACGGGGGTTGGAAGCGATATAGTGCAAAAGCGACAGCAACTATTTAAAGTCTCACTGGATTAGCTACTGATTGGTATTCAAATTGCAGAAAAATGGGTTTTGGTATGTTTAGCGAGAAATGTAAATGCAATCTACGTATGACATTGTCTTTGCTTGAAATATGAAATATAAAATATGAAGAATGAAATATGAAACATGAAATATAAAATCTGAAATATGAAATACGAAAAATGAATTTTAAAATACGAAGCATAAAATATGAAACAAAAAATATTGAATACTCAAAATAAAAAATGAACATATAAAATAATAAGAATTAAATCATATGAAGCACGAAATGTGAATACAAAATATAGCGTATGACAAAATACGAAATTAAATGTGAAATATGATACGCGAAAATTGAAATATAAAATGTGAAATACGAAAAATGTTTATGATATGAAATATGAAGTACAAATATGGAAATTTTTGGAGGCAAACTAATGCAAAGTAATAAATATAGATAAAACAAAAAATACAACATTTTCGTGTGAAAGTCCAAGCGAATAGGCTCGGTATGAATTAATTATAGTTCTAAATTGAATTCAGCGCTATGCTATGGGTAACGATAATATTATAAACCCTTCTCGCCTCCTATCCCTTGCTAAGGAGCGGAACCAATCCGAGCCCGAATGCAATTCGAAAATCAACGCGCGTTAGGCGAAAATAATAATTGTACTTGCGGGCGAGGAGCCTAAAAGGCACCACGTACCTGGTTTGGATGTTTGATTTCGGAAAAGGGCACCGGAGGGGTTGGGAAAGTTGTTGTTTAATCTGTTACCCGGCACGGCACCATCTGTTTTATTGCACTTGCGAACGAAATAAACAACACCATTACGATATCACACGGAACTATGCGTTGTTTGATCATTTGAGTATCGGCCATTGGTTTGAATGTGGTGTCGCACCACCTTGCATTCTCATTATTTGCATCACCCACACCGGGCGGTTGGTAGAGTGCCCCGGGAGGGGGTGGATTTGAATTATTTCTTCCTAAATTGGAATTCGCCCAGCGCAGAAGGGAAGCGTAATCTCTGCCCCTAATCGCGTGAAGCACTGCCGAATCGAAACCATCGGATTGGAAGCGATACTTTAGAGCAGTTCACGATCAAAGTCTGCTTTTATTAAATTCGTTTGCGATTGCACTGAAAATGGTCATTTTAAACGAACACATCTGTAAGAGAAAAAACAAACAATATGGATGCATACTGGATTCCAGAATTTTATAAACAAAAAGAGCTTTTAAGAAGGATAAAGAAATAGTAATATGTGATAGATTATTCGATATAAAAAGGATGATAAATTCGATAAAATTGATCAGTATTGGAAAATAAATAACAGAAAAAAAAAACAATTTGAAAATCCGTATCCTCATGTTCAGAAATACGGTACGGTTCGAATGTTCCTATTTCGCTATCGTTTCCGACAAAATGAACGTATCAAATATATTAATTGCTGGAAGATTGAAAAAGAATTGGCCAAAAAACTACTAATATATTTGATAAAAATTGGCACAACATTTTTAAAACCTTTTAATATGAATTTTACACGCTTTGTGAGAGAACGCATGAAAAATATTCTAAAATTGATCCTCTAGCGTGGAGTTCATTAAAAACTTTTTGCATAGAAAAACTCAATATGTTTAGCATTGACTTCCTATATTTAAATTCGATTGCAAATTACTAACGCAATCAAGCACGGACCACAATGCGCCACGCTTTCCATTGCGGTTAGCATGGTACATAATATCGCTAGTAAACAGCCCTAACCCATCGGAGAAAAAAAACAAACTGAAGTCCAGACCGCGATCAAAAGCGAAGAAATAAATAAAGCGATTTGTTGTGAGGGGAAAGAAAAATGTGAAAATAAGAAGAGACGGGAGAAAAAAGCCTCTCCACAGTTGGATGTATCATCTCCGAAACCGACATCCAACTCCCGTCCCTTTCCTCCTTCCCTTCCCTTTATTCCGCTTGGAACCGTAAATTATGCGCATAACATTTGCCAATTTACCCTGCTGGTGCGGTGTGTCCTGGATGTTTCTGGACCCGACGGACAGTTCGATTGGTCTGCGACTCGTGCGAGCGAGGAAAAGTGTGAGAAGGAGAGCGAATTATAAAAAAGCTCCGCTAAAAATTGGAAAAAGGGTTAGCAAAAAAAACCGGGTGGGTTGGGGTGGCTGCTTTCGGGGGTGCCTCTTTCAATTAGGCAAATTGAAAACTTATTCCACGAATAATTCCACCGAACTTGCCTCTGTGCCATGGGGGAGAAAGGAACAGGGGACGAGTGGGTGGGAGTGTGAGTGTGGGCGGAATGCAATTTCGAATGTAACCGGAAATAAATTCGGTCCGTTAAAAGGAAACATAAATTTCAACCCTCGTTCTGTTCCTTTTCCTCGCGGCTTGCTCCTCCTCCCCGACGAATGGTGCAAAATAGCCATGATGCTTTCTTTTTTTCTTCTTCTTCGGCACGTTACGTTCAAACCCTTTTCCGACTCCGATGTCCAGAGAGTTCACGGTCACGGGTTTTCATTTTTTTTTAGTGAATTTATTTTCCCCTGCTCTCTCTCTCTCTCTCTCTCTCAATCCGCTGGTACTAATGGTACTTCGGTGTCGTCAATTTCGAGTGGTGCGGAGAATCGGGACCTCAGGAGACGGGTGTGCGAATGTGTTCTTCCGGTGTTTTCACCGGAGAGAAATAGCACGTGTATGCCGGTTTAAAAGCATATGCACTCAACGGCAACTCGTTTCTTTGTTCGCTGGCAGGGCGGGCGATGCTGTGGCAGACAGTTTTTCCCCCGATCTGCATACAGCCGGGCCACGCGGTGGTCAAACTTTGGTTCCTCCCATCCGTATAAGCTGCACGACGAGCACTATCAATTTGGGCGGTGGTGGAATGAGGGCGGGTGCTGTGCGACGGAATGCAATTTATGTCAATGATCTTTCATTGCTCTATCGAGTGGGACGGGCATTTTTTTTGCAGAGACAGAGAGAGAGAGAGAAAGAGAGAGAAAGAGAGAGGGAGGTAGAATGTCATCAGCCACGCAGAAAGGATGTTTGTTTTTTGATCCTTTTATTTGAGAGAGTAATGAAGAATGGTACCTAAACGTCACATGGTATTGAGTTGACTCTGCAAATTAGGATTTGAATTTTGAAATAAATTAGAAGCAACACATGTAGAAAAAAAAAACGAAATGCGATAAAATACACTATAAAATTAAACGCAACTGCTTAAACTAACCAAATGTAGAACTTATTGAACATTTCAATGAATATAACTCGAAATTGATTTCTTGATTACCAGTTAGTTACAAAATATGAAATATTTTTATGTGTTTTGAGAAAATTTGGGAAAACAAGATTAATTTATCCTATTTTCAGGTATTGATGAGATTTTTGAAAAAAATCTCAACAGTTTTAATTGCGAATTTAGTGAAATACGACTATGAGGAGGAAAAAAAATCGAACCTTCCCTTAGCTCCCTCAGAAAGCGAAACAGAAAGAAAGCACGGCGTCTAGGAACTATTCGAACGGAAATCACTCAAGTGAAGCGCTCGATAAATCAGCACAGAAATTGTGACGCGCAGTCGGCCGGAATACAAATGCACTAATCAGCACGGCAAACGTATAAATTCTTCCCGGAATCGGTGACGAGGAATACCAGAAAAGAAAAAATTTCTACAGGGAGAAAGGGGAGAAAAAAGCATTTCTACACGCTCAAAAACCGTGAGGCGGCTCTTTTCACCAGCGCGCAACGGTGCGTGTAATAAGAATCCAATTAAGGATATCTGTTTATTTTCCCTCTGCTGCTGCGTTCCAAGCGGCTTCCGGTTCGACCTCTGGGATGGTGTGTACGGAAGAGGAAGGAAAAGGTTTGTTGGTGGGTCGTGTACCCGATGGGATGGGAGAGGAAGGCGGAGTGTTATTGATCCGGGCTGAAACCTAGAAGCGTCTAGCCGATGGTTGGTGGTTGGTTCAAAAATAGTCTATAAAAATATACTTAAATCGTAAGTGTGTAGCTTACGTTTTTTCCTACATCGCCGAGTAAATAATTCTCACCTATTTGCTTAATATTTAAATTTTATCCGCACGCTTTTCGCCTCCAGCCGAGATGAACGCTAAACGACGGTCGAGCGTTTTCCCATGGTTTGATTAATTTTGGGCCCATTTAGCAGCGCCCAAATGAACGAATCTAAATAAATATACCACTACCCGACCGTGATCGGAAATTGATTGAGGAGAATCTATTCAGGGGGGATTCGGCTTCGTTTCGGGATCCGATTGGCTGCCTGCCACGCTGCTGACGGTATGCAGCACACGAACTGTAGCCACCCTGCTAGGCCAGCATGGTCCACTGCTGCCGGGCGTTAGATTGGCAGACTGCCCGATGATCCTACCTTTCCTCAAATCGATAGGCACTTTAACACCCTGCCTTTCGGGTGGGCAACTGTGGGACGTTCCCGGGTCGAGATTGAACGCTCGTCCAGGAAGGAAATCGGAATGAGTTTCTCACGCTTTGAGGCTTATCGATTCATCTGGGTTCGAAATAAAAAATGCGATAACAAACACTCAAAGAAATCAGCATTGTTAGGTTATTTTACTTAACACACGTGCAGGTTATTCTTTTTAAATAACCGAATAACGAAAGCGAATAAAAATATAATGCTTAAAAACTTTACACTAATCTATTTACTAAAAATCAAACCCATAAATGTTTGTCAGCTTTGAAAACAAAACAAACCGTGCCATTACTGACATTTTTGACATTCAAATATAAACAAAGGGAAAAACAAATCGCATAATGATAAGGATATGGACAAATCTGTGACTCAGTTATATATAATCAAAATAGCTCTTTCTGCGAGTGAAGGAAAATCGTAAACAGGACTGAGCTAACGTGGAGTGCATTCAAATACGCCTATATTTGCTCTGTTATTCATTTCCATATTGAGTCTATAGACCATTTACTTTAAATTATTTATTCAATTGTCAATGGAGAGCCCGGCATTGTTTCGTAAAATGTGTAGTAAGTCAGGAAATAAAAATAAATTGTGTTGCTTATAAAAACTCCTACCATTTTATTTCAAACGCTCACCTGATAGCCCTTAACAATATTTTTCCTTTCAAACTGAGTATTTCTACTGAAATGCGAAAACATGTTTTGAAAACAGTAAAACTAAAATACTGCAAAAGCAAAACGGTGTTGATGATGATGATTTCCCTACGATTCTAGTATTTCTCCCCAGATAGCTTAGACAATCAATGGTTGATAAAAAAAAAAAAACGCTTTACACAGCGGTCTCCCTCAGGCGCATATGGTGGTGTCATAATATTGAAATTCCTGTCCGATCCCGGTCGCAAAGCAAGGGTCAACCCGTTTCTGCTGCTGCCAGTGCAGACGGGCGGCACCGGCGTCCGAATGTCAAACATGTTTGGTTCCCTCTTTCCGATGCCATTTCCGGCTGCTGTTACGACGGCTGTCACGGGACGGACGCTTTCATCGCCAACGTGCAGTGGGCTACGGTACGGTTTTCAATCAAGCACCCATCCTGTTGGTACCCATCCGCATGCCATTCCGCTGCCCACGCGCTGCTCAACTTTGGCCAGCAAATTGTGGTCGATCGATGGGAAAGTGCTGCAGCATGTGAACACGAAAAAAAAAACTTAAAACAAAAATCTCATCTCCTTTTTAAAAAGTGTACCCCGTTCACGTATCGACACGCGTTCCGAAAATAGACTCACCTAAGGGAACCGAGCGCGCCGATTCAATCATTTTAATGGACAGTAAATATTTTTCCCAACAACCGCCACAGCACCGTGTGGTTCATGTTCAAGCGCTGGACGCTTGGTCGCAGTGTGTTGTTTGGCCGTTGTGGAGCACGAAGTGTTGTTTCTTTTTTTTACGAGCCACCTTTGAACGAGGAAAGATGAGCGAGAGTATATTTTTCATCTCAAAAAAATAAAAAAAACATCGATTCCGATCGGCTCGATGGGACCGACTCAACAGCACGGTAAATGTGCCGATAAAATCCGGTTCGAAGGACCAAAATACGATATTGGCAAACTTTTGCCGCCCGGCAAATCGTTGCGCTACGGCCGACCGCGAAAGTGCGGCGATTATCGTAAAGAAGTTTATTTGCAGCCTGCGAAGATAGAAGAGGTGCAAGGTGTGGCCCTTTCCGGGCCGGCTGTGAGTGTGTGTTATTTTAAAATTTTATGACATCCAACCGAGACACCGGTCGCCGCCTTTGTGTAACGCGTTCCGGTTTTTGGGTGCAATATGGCGCCTTTTTTGGCTTTTATAGGATCCAACCACACCGGATCCTAAAGCTGCCCGACCAATCGGCAAAAGCTGCCCGAGTGCGGGTGAGTTCGTTTAGGGTCGATAGGTAATAGGTGTGAGCTATGGGAAGAAAAGGACGTTTGCATAATTAGGATACTGTCGTGTGGGTTACGTAACGTTTATTGCAGCAACTTACGGTGGTTGTATCGGACGCCTGGAAATGAGATGAAATTTATGAACCAGCTATAAAGGAACGGAGATAGAACATAATAGAATAAATTGGAAGGTTCAAGATATTCTGATGCGATCAATAGGATTTTATTTCACATCTTTCATGCTGAAGGGCTTGCGATTTTCCAACTGCCCGCTTCTGCTTGCTATTTAAGCTTTACGTTGAATAATTCTTCCACATTCTTGTGAAACTAATCGCTCCAGTTGCGACATGTGTTGCTGAGCTTCCCGGAACAATGCCTGCGTAAATGTAATCTTCTTTTTCTCGTCTCCCCGTACTGTACACGGAGATTGCTTTGTTTACAAGTAGTTCTAGAAACACTAATTGCGCTGTCCTGAATCGTTACGGTTTTAACTAGCGGCTCGTTGACAGTCTGCTAATGAGAAAGGACTATTTTCACGAGAGATATTTAAGATAATGACATGTAAACGAGAGTAAGCTGGATACATCGGGCACACGCAGTAATCGTTTTCAGCAGTGTTGTTCTGGTCCATTATATTTGAATGATTTTTTGTTGTTAGCTTATGAACAAAATATTCAAACTTATTATCGAAAACAGTTATTCCTGCGAGGGAAAAAGTCCTTATTACAAGGCAAAAAAACATTGCTCTATATTCAACGCATTTGAGGTAGCATCGAACCAAACCCAAACGCTAGGTTACATCGGAAGTGCCGGATGAGAGCCCTTCGCGGCCCCGGACAGCCTACGGTGAGGTTAAGCATTTCTAGCGCTCGGTCAACAACATGTGCACGCGCGTTCAAACAAACGGTCAGTGCAAACAAAAGCTCAAAACAATACGTTTCTGCTCCGGGCAGTTCCGGTGTGCCATTTGCTGGGCAGTGAAAAACGACCACGGGGGGAAATGGGAAGCGATAAGGAACCGGAACAGAGATAAGCATAAACTACCGCCAGGTTTCTGGGTCGCTTTGCGAGATGGGGAAAGAAAGGGGGATCGGTTGCTAAGCATTATGTATGCGGCAATTTTGAACGACCAAATGAAAATGAACGGAATCACAATCGGTAGCGATAAGAAGATTGCAACTATCTCGTAGAATAAACACGATTCACGCTAGTCAGATAAAGAGATGGAGATGAAGATGAGAATCCAACTTTCGTGTGGGGAATTTTGAGAATCTCTATAAATTTTCAGAATAGTACAGTAGGATTTGCTTAAGTTTAAAGGGTATTTTAAAACTAAATGTTTTCTCTTGTCACTTAGATTTACATACGACTAAGAACTTTTCTTTTTGTACGAGAGGCAGTATTCTACAGTACTGACCATCTCGTGTACAAAAAGAAACGTGCCGTTTTGAAGCGTGTGGTTGACGATTGAATTTTGAGTTTTCTATTAATTTCAAATTGTTCCTACATATAGTCAATTATATTTGAGACTTGACACTTATTAAGTTATAAAAACATTAAAATTACCTAAACCATTCAGAAGTTCTCCGCACTGGCGCCCTAGAGTAGTGGTAATAATTATTGCTCTTAAATGTTGGTGGCAACCTAGTCCCTGTTTTATCACCCTGAACATAGCAAATATCTCTAAATACACTCTTCTCCATCCCCCGACGATGGAACATCATTAAGCCATCACGTTCATTACGCTCCGGCTTGTTGTATTGCCTCCGTCAGAAACTCCCCGATCCGGCTCTAAGGACCAAAAATCGCTCTTCTAAATTATAACACTTCGCCACACCATCTGCGCGAGCCCCTTCTCCCTTCCGGAGGGTAAGGTATGAAGTGGTTTTAAAACAATTACTTCCTTCCTCCAGACTAGTCTTATATCGCACACTTGAGGAAAAACCACTCAATCTAATCAGACACCGAACCGGCGACACCGGCCAAGGCTCGAGCGTCTTATCCACCCGCAGTATCATCGCTTCGTCAAAACTTCGACACCGGTCGATGTTTGGCTGCCCGTTTGTCCGAGCGCTATTTGGTTACTTAGTGAAATTGAAATCCCCACAGTCTGACGCGACGCTGACGCACCAATCTTCCGCATCTTCTCGCCCGAAACAAACAGGTAAACATCAGCAACACGTGGACGCTGCCGCAGGAAGGCTTCTCGGTGTTCTATCGCTACTTTCGCGACAAAATCTCCTGGTTCGAGGCGGACGCTGTGTGCCAGTTTCATCACGCCAATCTTGTAACCGGTAAGTACACATGGCTCGTGCTTTATAGCTTTTTTGGTTTCTTTTCAGCTATCGATTAGGTTTTCCTGGAAGGATGTAAACATTTCCTATTTTCTACACTTTACGAATCAGTTACATTTTTTTAAATAATAATTCTCCTTTATTTCGGAAATAGTTTTAAATCCTTTGTTGCTAGTTTTTAGAAATAATATCGAAATTTTGTGCATCAAATTTTGGTTCTTTTCTGTTTTTTTTGTCATAAATGAAAGGAACCAATTTTGATGCAAATCATGCACACAACTCCAAGTCTAATGCAATTAAAATTTTTCAAAATAAGCTAAATCCCTAAGAGAGAATCAGGTCATCATATATTTTAGTGTATCGGAAAACATGCCAAAATTTATCGAGCCAGCAAATGTTTGATTTTGGATTGTTCAATATATTTATGTAGAATGTAGATATTAATAAAATAAATATTCCCAGTAGCCACTAATTACTATCAGATTCGAAATATTCAATAGCGAACGCTGTAACCTACACGTCCGCACGAAATTGGTTCGTAACGCTCGAGGCAATGGATTAAATTAAACCCGTACTATTGCAACAGGAGCTCGAACGCAAAATTTGCATGCACAGTTTGGATGCTGCAGCTTCCGACCGGTGGCTGCGATCAATGTTGCTAAGCAAATAGGAGAATAGCATGAAATTATTAAATGAAATTCCAAGCGCCAGGACGTTGTGTTTCACAGCAAACCGGATCCGCTCACACACGGGACCCCACTCGAGCATCCTTCCAATTAATATTCATCCCTGTTTGTAGCTCGAGAGTCACCGTGCACCCGATCTGCCGGTGCCAAACTCCGCCAACCGCCAGCATCGGCCGGGATCGAGCTGCATTCGTAATTTACGATGGGCGGTGAATTTACTGCCATCTTGCACGTCTTGTGTCTAGGCCCTTGGCTTGTTTGCATTATGGCCGATCGCTTTCCATGTTCACCTCCCAGGAGGGGTAAGAAGGAGTCGTGCTTAAGCCCATTCCGCTCGCTGCAAAACTCCGCAATCATCATAACAATGTACAGCCGCAACCAACTTCATGGTGCCCCGCAGTCCACGGAACCCATCGGGAAAGGAAGGCTTTGCGGCGTTAAGCAGTCTGTGAGCAACCATGAACATGATGCAATGATTTTTCAATTAAAACCAATCGATCTTGTTGCCCCCTTCTCCCTTCCCGAGCTCGAAAATTCTTCGTTACGCGACCAAATGCAATTCGCCGGGAAACGAAACGAGAGCACAGAGTGCGACTGATAAAGTGTCTCTCCGGTTTGAGGTTTGCTTGGATTTGTGTTTTTTTATGTCAAAAAAACCGCAAACGAGTTCGTATGTAATTTGTAATATTTTGTAATTGTAATAAAGATATTTACCTACATTTTTTTTATTTAAAAAAAAATACTGCAAAATGGTGGTTAGTAATCTATTATAATAAACAAACTCAACAATTGTACAAAATTAGGCATTCATACAGATTAAACAATTTAATAAGAATATTTATTTGTTCGCTTATGTTCGCTTTTTGCCTACTTTAAAGCGAATCAAGCTTGCCAATGCAGTTAAATCTTTCATGACCGCGATGATTCATAAATCATCCTTTAAAATGATTGCATACTGGAAATTTGTGCAATATAATTTAATTATATAATTATAATTTTTTTTGCAATAATTTTTTTTGCAATATTTATAACTTTATAGAACTGTTAATAGGAACAAAACTTACAATGTAATTTTGTAAATATAAATATTCTGTTGAAGTAATAAAAATTGTTTTAACGTACAACTCAACCATTTTGAGAGAAAAAAAATATTTTGCTTGAACGTCAACTGCATACGGTGAAGTTGCGGTGAGAATTTCTATGAAATAAATTCCGCCGAGTAGACTCTGACATTCCCCGTGCTGCAAGCGGATGTTCATGCTCATCATAACATCACAATCACTGCAGCCGGCGCACCACTCGAGCGAGCACTCCGGAATCAATAGCTCCTGGTTTGGAATCTCTGTTTTTCTTCTTCATTCCTTCCTGTCCTCCTTCACGCGCCAACCCACCGAGCCGATGAGCTACCAGTTGGTTCATTATTGTTTTTATTTATTTATTTATTTATTTATTTATTTATTTGTCTCGTGCTTGCCTCAAGGGCTATGCATCGGCTCTATGTACAGACAGTTGAAAGACACTTAAAGACTAAATGAGGAGGCAAGGAGGATGTACATAGGATAGGATTACGATAAGGAAGAGAGGAGACGGGATCAAAAGCAGGAGAAGGAGATGTTGTGGTCGAACAGATCACCTGACAGGTTAAATTCTGAAAGCGCTCGCAACCAAGGATCGGACATTGAGAACTGCGTGCGACGGAGGGGAATGAAAAACGGGGGACGAATACGTAAACGACGGGATGGGATATAACAGGGAAGAGCAGCCAATAGAACGGGGGAATCTACATTGGATAAAAGGATATTGGCAATAAATAATTTGCGCGCAAGACTATGGCGAACTTTTAAACTGACAAGACCCAACAATTGGCAACGCGATGGATAGGGAAGTAAGGCTATGCTGGGGTCGTTTACGAAGCGCCTGATGGCGAGACGCGTAAACTTCCTTTCCACCCTCTCCAATCTATCCATAGCGATGACACCTGAAGGAGACCAGACGACACAGGCGTAGTCCAGAATAGGACTCACCCACGCACGATATAGCGCCACTAAACACAAAGGGTCGCGGATATCCGACGCCATACGTAGAATCAGACCTAACATGTTATTGGCCCGTTCTAGGACCGAATTGAGGTGTTGCTCAAATGACAACTTGTCATCAAGCCACACCCCTAGGTCCTTGATCAAGGAGACTCGCGGCAAAGGAGAATCAAGCAGTTTATAGTTTAATGTCTGTTTTACCGCAGAGCGGCCAAACGAGACAATGCAATGTTTTATTTTTTTTATTTTTTGCTGCTACCACGGTAAAGTAATTGGTACGGGGTTGCTGTGCACCCGACAACGGTGCCGTCACTTGCTTTGCCGGGATTTTGCCGCTGCAAGTATCTCATTTTGATGGTATTTAATTAAATTGAAAAATCTGAAGCATGGCCCGATACGATACGGTTTGCTATGAAAAATTGCGTCCCAATGGATGTGGAGGATGGAGCGATAAATTCACAGCGGAGCTATCGATTAGGAGAAGCGTTCGAGGTGTAGTAACAACTGCCTGTCCTTTGAGAAGGATTAATGAATAATGCAGCAACATATAAAAAAAGCATCGGGCAGTATTGTAAAACAAATTCTAAAGTATTGTAAAAAAAAAATTACAATGTTGTTCAATTTTGAAGAACAGGCAGTGGCCTACGAAGAAGGCAAGAACCTGCAGTCTTATTGAAATTAAAATTTCCGTTAGTACAATAATGCAAAGAAAATAAACGAAGGAAATCAAGTTGACCCTTGACGGTTCATCAATTGATCTTCTCCTAAGTGCATTAAGCGAATTAAAAGTCATCTAACGTTATGGAAGCTTGAGTGGATTTCTTCTATCTACCAACTTGCCCACAATTTATCCATCGAAATAAATCAATATTGAAACGGCTCTTGGCTTAAGTTGAGTAGATTTGCCTTAAGTTGAGTAGATTTAGACTTAAGTTGAGTAGATTTTGAAATGCAGGATGCTTTGAGTAAGCATCCTGCATTTCAGCTCAGTTGGTCTCTATTTGAGAAACACTTGACTTCCACTGGTGGTAAGCTAAGCTCTGGTTCACGGCATAAAGAGATAGCGATTCGCGCCTACAACTATGCAATCCGATGGAGATTAAAAGATTTATTGAACAACTGCTGCTGGAACTAATGTAACCAACTGTAACAACAGCGTTACTCTAGTGCAACTTGCATACTTTTTGGTTCAAAATTAGATTGATGAAGTTGAGTTCTTGTACATATTGTAGTAGCTTTGGATACAGAGTAATAGTTGCAATTTTTATCCGAATAGTAAAAAAAGATGAGTACCTGTTGAGGATAAAAAGTATACATTCGCATGGTAGCTAGTATACGAAAGTTAGATCGTTCGAGTTGAGCGACGTCTCACATTGTATCCTTTCCGGGTGTCGTAGCAGCAGGACGAGAGAAGAAAAATCCATCAGGTACAGACCGGGCAAACAATGGGAATCCTCTCGCAGTCGTTGTTCCGTCGAGCTCTCTAGAGCTACCAATCGTACCATCTTAACGTCAGAACACAGGACAGGACTGTGTCGTCCGGCAGTGCCACCGGGCTGGAAGTAAATGAAGTGAACGCCACGCGCGACCTTTATTGGCCCTTATTTACCTCCACCAGCGATGGCAGTTTGCCGCCCGGGAATTGGCATGATTCGGTATGGTCTGGGGCCCCGGGTATGGTGTAAATATTTAGCAATTTAATTAAGCTCCGTTTCGATGCTCGAAAGGCTTACCAAACGGCGGGGAAACGGAAAGATGAACGCTGGACGAGAGTCGGACCATATGTAAGATGCGCCCGTGCTCCGAAGTGCTTCGGTATATGATATGCTTTTGGGTGCGCGAAACCGAGCTCTAATTAGATGGAGATAAATACGGAGTACAAACAACCATTTCTTCAGTACTCAGTTCGATAGTTTCGCGAAGATACATTGAAAACGGTGTACATTTACATCCGACACGATCGAAAACGGCTCTCCTTAAGGTACCTGGAGCTGCAGGAACCGGTGCCCATTTACTTCGCATTATTCAACAGACAGCTGCCTTGATTCCCAACGGGTGGAGGGCCCGTCGAATGGTCTGGCGGCCACAAGCCAGATCAGTGCAACACAAAAAGCGAAGCCATTTAGGCGCATTTAGTGGTGCGGGGCCCGACGCAAGGGAAGGGAAAGGTACAGTAAAGAGCAGTATCAATATTGATTGTAGTAACGGAGCTGAGACGGACGCTGAGGCACGGGTTTTTGCAAACGCTATCGATCCTTACGGGCGAAACTGGAAGCAGCCTCCGGCATGGTACTGAAAATTCGTATCAATATTTAACAATTGCCAGTGCCAATCGGAAAGTAGCATCCGACCGCCGTGGGTTTACAACAAAAAGGATAAAAAACACCGATTTTATGCCTGCCCTTCGGAGCTACTCGAAGGAGTGTGAGACCCTTTCAGGCAGGTTTTTCTTGCCGCTCCGACCCATCTACGGGGAGCTAAGCTATATAATGTTTTCTCGCTCACGTTTCGCCCTTAAACGTACCGTAAGAGGTGCAAAGTATAATAAAATATACAAATAGAGTGGAGAACGATGCCGGGATTTTTTTTATTGCATAATTTCATATTAAATCAATCGACCTGGTTTCAACATCAATTTGGTGTTTGATTTTCTACCCTAATGTTGTGCGAAGGTACCATTTTTACTGTGTACTGTGCACATTTATTTCGTGTTTATACAATATAAAATGTTTCTCGGCTATTTTACATTAAAAATAGCATTTAAAAGATAGATTTTTACCGCTTTTATACTTAAAAAATAGAAAAAATCAATCAATTTTATCTATTTATTTATTGATCACGAACAATTGACCCGAATCATTAAGGCAGGCATACGCTTTCGCTCGATGCGTAAAACGTTCAAAATGAAACATAATATATAATATTTGTTTTAATGAACAATGGCGCTGGGAAAGGAATAAAAAATAAAGCAGATAATTTTTTTTTTCCCGCACTCATCACACACAATTATGTCCGCCGGTAATGTGATATTTGTTTTCGCCCTGTTGGGGAAACTGCGCAACCGGAACGTACAGTGCGAATGATTGCACCGTCTGCAATTTGCTGCATTGCATTCGATCTAGCGGAATGTTTCCGTTGCGGTGCTACGGTGCCGTTCATCGATCGCTTTTATCAATTGGTGCATTATTCGTTTGGCACGGATCGATGGCGCTGGGGGAGGGCGAGGTGTGGACGGAAGAAGGATGTGTTTAAATCGTATCCATCGCACCGAAGAAAGTTATCACACGATTAAATTTAAATAAATTTGGGAGAGGACACAGTGCAAAATATATATTTTTTTATCGGGGCTGGTAATTTGAGCACACATGGTTTGATATACCGGTGAAAGCAATTAAGAGCGTGATGCCTGTGGGTGGGTGGGTGTGGGTTTCTAACGAGAAAATTGGTCCATGAAATAATGATATCCAGCTTTTTCGATTAATGAACAAATTAACTTAAAAAGAAACATGCAAAACGTCAGGTGTTAATTTGCTATAAATACAGCAAAAATCAAACACAATCTTTATGGCTCCTTGTTTTAATCGTGTTGTTACGCAATGATACACAAGCGGGTTCATTAAATTAAACGCCCAACCTGCTAATGGAATATTATCACCAGCCATAGCAATATGGCAGGATCATTTTGTTTTTTCTTTGCAAATATAATTAGTAAAAACCTCACGCGTTACACATGTGCTGATGTTTATGACAATGCCCTCCCTATTCCCCTCCGTACCTGGTAGGTCCCCAGCTTATGTGTCACATTATCTTTTATATGATGGCAAACATACAGTGTGTGCGTGAAAAATGCCCACATACACTATCCCGGACTCCATTGTTGTAAAAGAGCCCCTGGTGCGTGCGTGTGTTTGTGTTGCATATTGCATATTTATCCACAATTATCATGGCGATCACGCGCTCAATCAACGCCCAATGAACTGAATTGATTTGCATAATCACTCCAAATTGGACATTAGCCCGGGATTAAACGGCAGCTGGTCGCGGTAATAGGATTTGCGGGGCGTCGCGAGGTCGCCGATGGGTGCGCTTCCTGAAATCGCTGCCGGGTGTGGGGATTTTCTAGTTGGACTGATGAAAAACACTCCCGCACACGAGACTGCCCGTCATTCTCGATGAAGATATTTGATCTGAAAATCTTTGGATTTTGGCATGTATTTTCGTAGACGAAAGCACTCAAGGAATGCGAAACAGATTCCACGAAGCACAGGCATCCTAATGAGCATTTTGAACTGTATCAGATGATGAGAACGATTTAGAGAACTATACTTATATTATTTTATGTAAAGAGACATTTTAAACAATATTAAATTATTTTTTTAATATTATTTATTATCTGTATAGGCTTATTCATCAAAGCGTTACACTAAGTAAATTTGCACCATGCATCTCAGGCGTAATTTTGACTACAAACCTGTAATTTTTTTAACAAAACGTTCATGTAATGCCCTATCACCACTAGATTTCCTCCATGTTTAAAATCCCCGATGTAGGAGTTAAAAGAGAATATTTCTTACTCCTTATTTTAATTACATTCACGGTTATGAAGTATGACACAATATTACACATGTTTTGCCAGCATTTTCTTAAAAACATCGCCATGCAACTATGGTTAAGAGTTGGACAAGCATTGGTAACGAGGGATACGAAATCATGAAGCACGAGATGCCTGCATTTATCATGCTAGCAACGAGTTATTCCCGGAACGTGTCATTCTAGCAACGCACCGGTCGGGAACATCTCCGAACCGGACGTAAATTTTTCATTTCTCGAATTACCCACATACTACAAACCTCAAAATTGCGAGCAGCGGGCAGAATCGCAGCAAACCGGTCCCTGGCACCGGCGGATGTGGCATGATAATTATAGATTTTAATTACCTTCCATCATTAATTAGTTGTCGGGTTATCGGCGGTGTGGCTGCCACATCGTGCCAGCAGCTTATCTGTTCCCGTGGGTCGGTGGGTGGAGTTCGGTATGCGTCCGCCACGGTCTAAGCCGGCCTCACAGCTGCATAACTCATGCTCAATACGCTGAAATGTGCGGAGAGATAGTGGAACGGCGTCGAACGGTGAGGATGAAATTCCTGAACACCAACCGATCTGACCGAATGCTATAAGTTCAACCATACTAATTTAAATTGTTTGCTAACCAGGCGGCAAACTTTGATTAAGCTCGCAAAATGAAGCGCTAATAATACGATAACAAAACCGTTCTTGTCTTTAATGAGGATGGTGACTCTTTTTCAAGAGTAAACGCACTACTACGCACTAACAGATCGATTTCAATATCTCTCTTGAAAGACGTTTTATTCCCTTTAGATAGATAGAATATCTATCTTATTACACAGCATTATTGATTTCTTGATTTTGTAAAACTGAGCGAGGTTCTCGAACGAACTATTTCGAAGTAAATTTTAAGGGTTCTCTTGAACGCACCAGAATGTGACAATTAGGCATGATTATTTGATATAAGTTGACTTTCGACTAGAGCGGTGAGTAGAATCCAACTTCTTGTACCTATTTGTCACATAATAACATGTGAAAAGTAAGATCATACTGAAAGTAGCTCCCTTCCTAGCAAAAGTTGTACGTACAAATGTCAAATATAGAAACCCGTTTATTTGCAAAAAAAAAACAATCCAAAACTTTCGAAATTCTAGTGCTATGCAAACACCCCATTAGACGGGTAGGAAAATTGTTTCTCGCCTGAACAGTCAGGGACATAACGATTTGATGGAAGGACATTGAAGGATGCGACACTCCAAACGTACCACCGGACATTAATTGCTGAGCAAACGCCCAGGTGAACAGAATTCTCTGATATCGTCCATTCGATGTCTATTCTACCGTTAACTATCACGAGCGGATCGATGACGGATGTGTCCCAACGATCAGACCGGGAAGATAGGATCCTTTCCCTTTGTCCCGGCCCGACCACATCAACGCGTTGGTAAATTAATGCCCGCTGCTGGCGGCTGCGGCTTCAGTCGACATCATCTGCCTAAGTGATGAAAATGAAGATATTGTGTCAGGTTTACAGCTGCAGCTCCCAACCCTGTAAAGACGTAAAAAAAGGCGCGTTAATGATTGTTTGAAAAGCTGGCAGTCGAAAAGTTCGGTGCGAACGAAGGGTACCCGACCGTTGTCGGCTGCGTAAATGAAGATTTATGATCCGTATTGTGGTCGGGTTTTAATTAAATTATCCTAAATTGGGCGCGGTTTTCATCTCATTCACTTGCATTTTCTTGGACGCGCGTGAAATAATTTAATCCTATCCCTTGCCACCAGTGTGGCACGATTTATTTCCGAATTTAGTGAGCAGTCTTTGCACTTACTAAAGCATTACAAGCAATTATTAAGCCGCGGCCTAAATTTCGTTAATGGATCGAAAGGCTTCTCGTGTCACTTAACTATTTGGTAGTGGAAACAATCTGAACTCTAAAAAGATCTAAAGCCTGGTTTTGTAATCGCTTGTCGTGGAGTCGAGCATCTAAATAACTTTATTTAAGCTTTCCATTTGTTTGTTAGTAAAATGTTCAAAAATAACTGTTCCATTATTTATATTCTTTATGATAATTTCTACTTTTGTTCCTCATATACTAACGCTATTGTGGGTATTTTATTTAAACACTCTGCCGCTGACTCGCTGTTTTTTGTATACTTCCAGTCGACAATGGTGTGCAGTTCGACGCAACACGTGCTTTCTTGAAGGAGCTTGATGTGACCAGCGCCGTGTGGATCGGTTTGATGCGTCCCGAAAACTCTGCCCGCTTCACCTGGACGTAAGTGAACAAGAGAAAATAGCACATTAGCTTACATGTTACCTTGAGCCGAGCAAAAAGTAAAGAAGTAACGGAAAAAGACATTTCAAAATCCATTTTAATCTTTTTCCTCCCACCATGAATGATTTTACGTTAACGCAAATGAAAATCCAAATCGTGTCGTTTCCCTTTCGCGACTTCATCAGCCAGTCATTTGCAGATAACTGCAATAGGTTCCGTTTGTCTCGGCTGATTGCTGTTTTTGTTTTATTTTTTTTTTCTGCACGAAAGCGTTTGCTAAATGCACCCTTTTGAACCGGATTAAGGTTGGCCCGGATGGACGGTGGTTTCGAATCTTTCCCCTGCTTGAAACAAAGCACTGGCACCGGCAACTGGCAGGCAGATATGGTGGATGGGGCTGGAGTCGGTGGTTGTTATCCTTTTCCTGTATTTGTTGTGTCAACATTTACTCACAAAACCAGCAAAGTTAAACTCACCGTGAAAGAGCTGAGTAACCCGTTTTCTGTGACCCAACCGGTCGAAGGACCCCAGCAGCAGGTCGTTCCGGATCGACCGGAAATTCGGTTTCGTAACGTACGGATGAGAATTGTGTGTGTGTGTGTGTGTGTGTGTGTTTTTTTTTTTTTTTTGACAAGGGGGTGGAAATCTTCTTAGACGGTAACCATCGCAAGGGGCCGACACCG
>KI915062.1:1356173-1410338 GCA_000473445.2 Anopheles farauti
TGTGTGTGTGTGTGTGTGTGTGTGTGTGTGTGTGTGTGTGTGTGTGTGTGTGTGTGTGTGTGTGTGTGTGTGTGTTTGGGGCACGGGATGTTGCGTTGGGTAGGTTGTACTGTCGTATTCAGTGGATCCTCAGGCATGCCCAACCATCTCGGCAATGTCTACATGCAGAACGTGAGCTGAAACTGTCATCAACTTTAGCAGGGTGCAAAAACAGGAAGACCGGAAGACTGTTTCGCCCATCAGCCCGTTTAGGGGCCTGTCCTGACAGATTAGTGAGCTGCATGAAAATGTTAAACTAGATTTGCAAACAGCAGAGCACAAGAAAACGCGCAAAAAATGATCTACGATGTGTTAACAGCAAATTCAAGTATGTATTCCTATTTGAAGCTTCTCTTCGAAGGCTAATCCTCCCAATAAGCCATTAAGAGGAAACAAGGATCTTATCAAGTATGTAGCGATTGTCTGGCTCAGCGAGTTCGAACGGTTAATGGGAAGCTGGTTGGGTCATAAATTCAACCCAGCTTGACACTGTACCTAAAGATAATACGGATAATTCCTCCAGATTTCAAAACAACCTAACCTCTTCAAAAGCTTAAAGCGTAGGTATTATTAATGCCTGTTGAAAGGTTGAAAGACCGAATACACAAGGGCACGCCATGGGCAATACATCATTTCTGACCAATTCAATGGTGGCTTTTATGATACCGCCGGATCGATGACGGGCAGAGTGCGAAGAATATTTCCTGAGTGATTTCAGTACGTCCCAGCCGAGGAACGATTATTTATTAATGCATGAAAATATTTCCATTCCTTGTCTCCTTGTCAGAAGTTCGAAGGCGCTGGATCCAGCGAGTGGCTATTGGGCCGAAGCAATCCCGGCAATGGAGCAGCCGCTGTGTGCGGTTGTAGATCCAGTACGGGACTTCCGCTGGCATGCACTTCGTTGCGGAGGTCCAGAAACGGCCGCTTTTCTCTGCGAGCTGCCCGGTAAGTTCTAATGGCAGCTTTTAAAAGGTGTTCCTAGTAATAAATATTTCGATTCTTCTGCAGTTCCTTCGTGGGCAGTCGACTGTACCATCACCTCGATTCCGTCGCTCACCGTGCAGTACATGTCGGACAGTGGGACTGTGCAGCTATCGCGTGACTGTGGCGAGTCCGGTACGAAGCACATCTCGTGCCAGGGTAAGCAGGATCGTGATAGCATCATCGAGCAGCTGCAATGCAGTGAGGAGGAAGATCTCGCGTCGGTCCTAGCGACGGAGAATAACAATCTGCTGCAGCTTGGCCCGGGTGCGGAGGGAGTCGGAACTGCGAGCTCAACGCGACGTCCGCAACCGCCGCAGATCCTGGAGCACGACATATTGACGGTCGTCTCGGCCAATGACGACGACAGCAACAACAAAATCGAGGTCAACCCAAACCAGATCGAAGATACGGTCAAGAACGTGATCAACAAGTTCAACCTGCAGGACCTGATGCGCAGCGAGCAGGCGGCGCTGCACAGCGAGGAGGTGGACGGTGTTTCGCAGGGTGCGGGAAGTTTGCGCAAAGCAGCGTACGGCAAGAAGTACTCGCCGCTGTACGAGAAGAAGAATCGCTACGCGAAAAAGCTGCCTGAGAGGAACGAGAGCGGCGCGGACGAGGAAGATGAGGAGGATGAGCCGATGATGGGCGATCAGCCGATGCAGGACGAAACGGAAACGCAACCGATTGACATCATTCAGCAGGCGGTGAAGCCGACGGCGGATGGAGATTACGCGGATTCGACGATCGTTGCCGGTGGGGTTAAGAATCAACCACACGGGGAAGGTGCTGGTGAGCCGGACGTTGTAACGACGCCCGATTCGCGCTTACGCCGTGGTACGGATGCGGATGGTGAAGCGCTAGGGGCAGCAGGAACGACGGAAATGTCTGCTGCGATCAGTACCTCAGCCGATCTTACCGATACCACAACTCCAACAGCGACAACTTCCGCCACGACGACGGTGATGACCACGACTACCGGTTTACCTCCAACGCTGCTCACAACGCGGACAACAGTCGCCAGCCATATCCTGCCAACGACACCGAAAAAAGAGGTTATAACCGGTGATCATTTCATTCCGCCAATGCTGCTTGTCAAGGCACGCTTCATTTCTGCCCGTCCGCATACAGAAACACCGCCAACGACGATGTTCGCTTCAACCGCTTCCTCCACGACAACGACAAAGGTGGAATCCGCCGTCACCGAACCATTACCGACCGTATTTTCCACACAGGATGCCAGCGCTGGATCCGATCCATTGCGAGTCGCTTCTTCCACCGAGCAGACAGCAGCATCCAGTGAAGCAAACGTTTTAGCAACTGGTACCAGCACCGATGCGCACCAGGTAGTAGACGTTGTCTTCGATCAAACACAACCTTCGCACAGTCCAGATCAGGTTGGAGCGTCACTGACGATCACCACGCGACCGTTTACGGTGCCAGAAAGCGACGCTGCGCAGAAGAAGAAGGAAGAAGTTGATATTCCCCACACGGCCGCACTCGTATCTACCATACAGCTGACACAGTATTCGGACTTCAACACAACGACAGCGGCACCTGTATCGGTCTCCACTGCACAGCCGACGGAGGCAAGCAATGAGCCGGATGTAAGCGTCGACACGCACACTACCGAGTCGGATGGAGCAGCCATCACTAGCACTCTGCCGGCCAGCGGTGAGCAGCAACAGAGTACCGTCAGTCCATGGTCGCAAGCTTCTGTCGGCTCGACGGAGGTTCCGGAGCGTTTACTGAGCACCGTCGGCAGTTCCGAACCTGCTCCCAAAGCAACGAATCACGCTGTTATCCACACCCAGCTGGAGGATGAGCTGTTTGCGGCAACGTTAACCTCTACTACCACTACCACTGTAACTATAACCACCTCCGCCACACCGACCGGAGTTGCGTCCACGATTCCAACGAACGCACACGACGAAGCTCAGCAACAAAGTGCGGAGGAGCACGCCGACGGTGACGAAACCGAGAACTCCGAGCTGCACAATAGTTTCTCCAATGTGGAAAACTATCAGCCATACAAACCGAACCGTCACCGTACGCTGACGAAACCGGAGGTGCATAACAACCATGGGGCGTACATTAAGAAAATTCTCGGTTGAACTACGCGTTCGCCTTGGGCAGCCCGTGTCGCAAACGATAGGGCAGCTGGACGGTCGGCACAGTTCTACGACGACACGCACGCAATCCCGATGCTGCAGACGAAACACGCCGGCTAAGTTACCTTCTTGCGATCAGTTTTGCACATCCAGATAAACCACCACTACCTATGCATTAGGAGCCGCAACTCCATTCCCGTAACGTTCCCAGGTTCATTCATTTCCATTTCTTCTATCTTGCAAGATAGTTCGTAGGTAAATGTCAAGCATAATGTAGTTGTAGTATTGATAATAAATAGTACGGACCGATAGAGTCGGAGCAGCAGATGTCACTGTGCAATCAATGCAGGCGCATAGAACGCCCCTGGTATGGACCGTTTGGAACGTCTTACAGTCGAGCCAGCAGCATCAGTAGCAGCAATCTGTGCTTAACATAAAAAGGCGAGCTGTTTTTTTTTCTTGAACAGTGGTAACGGATAGGAGGCGATACCGTGATAGACGTCAAATAGCTAATCCCGACACACTTATCTCTTCCGGACAATGTGTGTGAGTTGAAAATGTTGGTATAACTTCGCAAAAGGAACCGTTCCATAAGTGAATAGCCCACGCACTACAATGTTAAGCCGACGTACAAAAGAAAAAAAAAAGATCAGACTCGGAAAACGCACTGGAGCGGTGTTTAATGTTTATAGTGTGCGTGAATGAATGCGCACTTTCTTACACATGTAACAGAAATAAGTCTAAATTTACGCACAGCGTCCAAGCAAGACCGACGAATCCGTCGATGTTGGTGAAGGCGATACAGATGATTAAACGGCCATACAGACCCAGTTTATGATCCTTTGGAAATAATAGTCCGTCAGCTATTTATGGTGGCACGACGAGCTGGCGCAAGCAGACGGCAGGTGTGTAGGCGTTAACAAACACAGATCCTTCTGATTCCAACACACTACATAGCGCAAATAGAGCAGTTCATATTTAGCACCTAACGTACTGTTCAATGCCACCTAGCCATCCACCCTCTCTCGCCCACGTCATTCTAACCAACTAGTATCGAAACGACATTCGCCAAAACCCGAACACTTTGTCCAGTGCAAGAAAAAATATTACCAGACAGTGAAACTGCGGCTAGTTTTGGGGTTGTTTGAACTATGCTAACAAAGACAATTTTATTATAAATAAAGTTTTAAACTCAATCATTATGTCTATCTTTGTTTGATTATGCAAGGACAAGGTACTCTTCTTAGCTCCATTTTGGTTGCTTGTAATCTGATTACCCACTTATAATCTAATACAATGAATCAGAGTCACATTTTTCTAAAACGAATAATATTCTGGACGTAAGGATTTTACTTATTTGTTTAATTGTACATCCAATTAGCGATTTCGATTTGTCTTATATCATCACAGACAGATCCCCGATATCCCTTACCGTTGATGTATAAGATTTTAAGACTTCAGCATGTCTTCATTGCAGTAGCCTTATTGTCTTATGCAGTAGTCTCATCCTTCGAAAAAGCTATTTTAACGGGGGTTCCGCTGAGATATTTTTTTTGTGAAAAATAAACGCGATTTCAAAACGTAGACAACATGAAAAACCCTTTGGAAACGAAAGAAACCGAAAAATCAAAATAGGAACCCTGTAAATTATCGTGACATTTTTTGGATTATATCACTTAATGAAAACGATCCGAAATGAACATAAAACTTCAAGAGCTTTCGTAGGATATTGAACTAGTTCACACTGAAAGCTCGCCTAAAGCTCAAAAAATATCATGACATCATCACGTTCTTAGTTTATACTGTCAGATTCACTGTCATGTTTCGAAATATATTGGAAAACAAATATATAAAGTATAAAAAATGACAACTACAAATGTCCTATGCCATGTTCATCTTTTAAGTTATGATTCAAATAATTAGATCCCAATTAATGTTGTAAATAAAACACCTTTCATGTTGATTATTTTTTTATATAAATAAATAATTTATAGTTTTGCTTGAGTTCTGTTTTACAATATATATTTTAATAAATTAACATTATTTTCACGTTAATTTTTAATATATTTACTGGCTTTAATGTCACTGTTATTTTCACTGCTAATCAATCTGTTTCTAACCCTGTAAATCAATATAGGAGCTATATCGATCCCAGATTGGATGCGTTTGATCCCGTGTTGGATTGGAATGAATTACCATTCGTTGCCACCATCACTAGCGCGGTAGAAAGCGAAGCGTGAAAAAAAAGAAAGTTTAGCTAGCAGCATCCTTAGAGCCCGTAACCCTGCCAACGAAGAACATTCGCTTGCAAAAATCTTGTTTTGTTTCCGTTTCCGATTGGCGGTCTCTGTGGTTTCTTTCCACCGCGTGGTTCGGTGGCCCGGCGGTTTTGCTAGCTTTATTTGTTTCATCCTATCGGCCTATCGGTTGTTTTGTGCGAAGCAGTCGGGCCGTCGGCTATTGTTTATCGCGGCGTGTGACGTCCGCTCCCGTCCGGTTTCAGGGTTGCTGACCGTGCCGCTGGCTGTGTTCGAGGATCTAGCTGGCTACGAGGTGCTCGGAGAACGATAGGTGACGCGTGAGCCCGGGGGCAATGAGTGGAACGACGCTGCCTGCCATTTGCAAAGACCTGGACGGTGATGACCGATGGCTGAGTATCGTAAGTAGCACACATACCCACACGCACACGCTCACGTACATGCACTTGCTCTTCCAACACCGTAGACGCATACACGCACCTGTAGTACAGGCACCAGGCTGCGGGTCTATCGCATCCGGAAAAAAACTCCATCAACCCCTGTTTGTCCGTGGTGTTCGACCATCAACCGTATACTTATCAACCCTGAAAACCGTGTCCACGGTGACCGCCTGATACGCGCATACTCTGATTCCGACTACTCTTCCGACTTCCGCAGCACAAACGCTTCGTTGCCGAGTGCAAAGAGAAGGACCCGGACGTGATGTTCGTCGGTGATTGCGTGCTCGAGTCGCTCCAGTTCACCGACTACTGGAACCAGCATTTCGTGCCGATGCACTGCCTTAACTTCAGCATACGCACCGACCGAACGCAGAACATACTGTGGCGGCTGCAGAACGGCGAGCTAGACAACGTGCGGCCGAAAGCAATCGTGCTGCATGCCGGCACGAACAACATCGGCGACACCGCCGACGAGGTGACGGAGGGCATACTCGAGCTGGTGCGGACGATTCGCCAGAAGCTGCCGGATGTATACATTATTCTTCCGGTAAGTGTATCGACACAAACAACAATCAACGCGTGAAGCAAATCCCGCTTCCACACTACAGAAGGAATAAGATGAAAATGGGGCCAGTAGCAGTACACCATCATGTTGTAAGGGCTGTTTCGAGCATCAACCTGTAGCAAACATATTATGCAAACATGCATTAGCTAGTACCATGTGTTCCACAAATAATTATCGCATAATTGTATCAATATTATATTGAGGCAAATCTCCGCACTCGGAAAACAATTCCACAATCTCACCGTACAATCGATTCGGTTTGCTTTCAAATCATATGAACACGAAAGTATTTCTTTAAAACATTCCAAAATGTATCGTATATTTGGCTTTCTTAAACAAAAGAGTTTTATCCGGTTAAGTGTTTGCTTTAGTTGGGAAAATCGGTTAAGGCATTTGCTCAACAACATTCCTTACCGTGGATAGTTGAATGCTCCCAAAATAGCCGATGCTATGTCAACAAACTTGAATAACATTAAAATACTCACACATGAAACCGGGATTTAAAGACAATCGTTTGAAATATTGATATAACAGGTTTATTTTCGAGCAGAATTTAATAGTTTTTTTTATTGTTTGCTCTTACTTTTATTAACGTTGCTTTCGAGAGGATGTAGTCTTTTTTCAAATGCTCTCTGACGGTTAAAATTATGTTTTAAAGATGCTCTAGACATACTCGTTAAATATTCATCCATACATAGATCTATTTAATTGTTATATAAAATCCTGTGATTTGAAGATTTATTCTGTAAATAGGATAATTTTATGCTCTTACTATCAGGTTAATTGGCAAATCAGTTTGTTAGTTTTTAACTAACGAAATTACTTAAGCTTCTTTTTTGGTTTCTAATTTGGTATTGTCTTCAGATTCAATTATAGAATTAATAGTTCAATTATAGAACAATAATAGAATAGTTTGACGATGGTAATATAGATAAGGTTATAGCATAGCAGCATTTGTGCATATTTGAAGCTAATAGACATACAATTGGAAAATAAATTAAATGAATTTAAATTACATGAAAGGTCTGAGAAGTATTGGCAACCATACAAACGCAAGCATTACTGCAAGAGGTCAAAATATTAAACAGAGCTGTAATCGTGTTAAAATGGTCGATTCGCATGTAAAACAGTTTTAGTATATCCAATCACGTTTCAGCATTGCGGTAGACATTAAAAAGAATAAGCATTTTGCGACCTTTTCTGGCTCATTACATGGGCGGAGAATGTTTGACAGGCGTAATTTAAGAGTTATTAAACCCATATTTTTCATGGAATGAGGAATGTTTGGGGTAAAAAAATATGGCGTATCGTCATACAACGCTTTCCATTATTGTTTTAAAACAGTCGTGATACTTTACGCATATTTAAGAAAGTAAATCATGCTAATTTTAGACCTTTGTAGGTTTTATTTCATATTTATACTAGAATAGTTCATGTTTGTGTGTTTAAAAAAAAGATAATTATTAACACGTTTGAAATCATATTTTTTGCTTAGAAGGTGCCAAATGTGTAAAAGACAACAATATTAGCGAGTGTCAGAAAGTCAGTGCATACAATCTAATTTCTTTTCTTTTTGCCTTCACCCGCACAGACTCTCCTGCCCCGCGGCCAGCAACCGAACGAGCTGCGGGACAAGAACGACCAGGTGAACCGATTGCTGCGCGAACGGTGTGTCGGTCTGGACAAAGTCCAGATCGTGACGGTCGACAGCGGGCTGATACAGAGCGATGGAACGATCAGCCACCACGACATGTTCGACTACCTGAATCTCACCAACGTGGGCTGCAAGAAGGTGTTCGAGCCGGTGTGCGACCTGTTGCACCAAATCCTCACCGAGAACGAGCGGGAACGCGACCTCACCCCGTCCGAGTAGTGCGAGACGGAGACGGGAACGGATTCAGCTGCCTTCTGGTGCATCCATCGCTTTTTTGTGGTGCTAATTTTGCTGCCCGGAGAGGCGTGCTTTTTTTGTTAGCTTATTCAATTACTGGTACACTTTTTTGTTTAGCGTGGTATGATTTGCTGCAGCAGCAACGAGAAAAAGGCGAATGATTAAGTATCAGGTCGTCATTTGCTAGAACAAAAGCAAAATAGCGCTTGGGTGTGCGGTTGATTTCATTCTATTTTTTTGTGCACACAAAAGGATGCTTCAGTAGTGAGGAAGGAACACTACTGCGCGCTGCTTAAATTAAAAAAGTCTATCTGGCCTTATTTAGGAACTACATATTATTTAGTTTGGTATCATACCCCATTAATATTATTTAATATTATTATTGCTACTGAGTATGTATTAATGCTTGCTGTGCGTTTTCCATGCAAAAAGCGTGCCTTTTTTGTTTGTGCTATGCGTAATTTTGCAGCGAAATAACCAAAACGATAGGCAACACAGCGAAATGGTGCGTGAAGGAAACAAAACCGAAAACCAAACCAGACAAAGAATGTACGGGATCAGGACCCAAACCCGCTCTGAGCAAAACCAAACCTATATCCAAACCGGTGTTCGGATCGTATTTAACGAAAAGAAACGGAGCGCTTTCATTACTTTTTGATTTAAAAAAAGATGGGATAAAAGATGGGAAGCGATAAAACAAACACATTCCTTTGAGGGACGCAATAAAACAAACGAGGAAAGCGAACGCTGACATGCGGAAGTCCTTTTTGGTACTGCATGCTGATGCAAACAACGATAATGATCTCAACACCTGTGGAACGGAACGTTTAGTTTTTTTACGTACGCTTTAATTTGTATCACTAATATTTAACGCTTGCAATCGGTTCAGTTTTGCTGCTTTGTTTGGCGTGTTGCATATAGTAACACCGAAACATGAGCACGAGTGTACGATTTATTTGTTTTTCTCTATGTCTTGCGGTGTGTATCTTCGAACGCTGAAGATGAAAAGTATTTTCTGTTCTTCGTATCGTAACATGTATTGCAATGTGAATTGAAATTACGTGAATTGAGCAACATTCTAGGCAACACGATATGCTGATATATGTGCGAAGGTAGGTGGTTAGAAGCGAGCGTGTGTTGTGAAGTGAGTAAAGCAGCGGTACGGTAACACCTAATAAAAAGAAAAAATGAACTTTACCTGTACTTTAATGCAACAGAATTTTTTCTCGCCTTTTTTGCGTACGTTATTGGTATGGTTATTGTGAAATCTTCTTCGTTTTAAACTATTCCATCTCGTTTTAAAGTTTATAATCATTTGATGCGAACAATATTATCGCTATGGATTTTTTAAATTTCTTTTACTTTAGTCCAATACGTTTGCATTGTTACATACAAGTTTTAGGGATAGCAAAATTACTTATTTGCGTATTTTATACATTCCCTCGTTAAGTTTAAAGTTCTGTAATCACATTCGTATTGTAAAATTGAATATTGAATGAGATTATGTAAACTTTAATTGTCAGCGTATCTACAAACGTTGAAATGACTTGCGACGCTCGATTTAAAAAATGTATTTTTTTTCTTATTGGAATACGTTAGTGTGATGAACGTGTAAGTTTGTTCTAATTCGAAATAAAACAAGCATACGAGCAAATTTTCTATGAAGTAACCCCATGGACAGCTGAGCTGCTCGAATACACCAGCTTATTTGCGAGTTTCGGACACATCGTTCGAGCAGCTTGTTAAGCAAAGGCGTCGTAATTTTATCAACTAAGTGGTAGCGTTTTAATCTAATGGCACAAAGTAGTAGTGTAATTCCTGGATAAATACAAAAAATCAGAATTAAGCTTAAGCTGTTGACAAATAATTATGATTTTTTTTAAATATCAAATGAAGCACATACATTTGAATAATCTAAGGGGTTTGTTATTTGAAAGAATCAAGAAATTTTCACTAAAAATTATTATTGGCACTGAAAATATCAATAAAACTAATCCTATTCTAGATGTTGCTATTCATCATCAATTCCTCTTCTATTCCGTATATAATTAGCTCGTATAATGCATTAATAAGTTTTTGAATTAATTTAGATACAAACCCTACAACGATTATTCAATGCAGCGATTTTTTTTCACAAAGCGTATAATATGTACTTTTATGTTCCCCCATTTTGATCACCAAATGGTTTATATTTCATATATTTTCATTTTAGCATTTCACATTTCATGTTTTTAATCAAAATATCGAATAATAAACCACCAAAATTATCACAACGTCCGCACAACGTGTGCAATATGTTTCATCCGATAGTCTTCTACGAATATATGCCCTGGGCGATTATGATAGGATATCTAACAAATGTCTCATAAAAAAATTGCTCCTCAGCGACTTCGGTGTTCGGTCATCATCGGTGTTCTCTAAGATCGTAAATTCACAAAACTCTGTTCAGTCTGCTCGATTCCAACACGTTTTGCCGATAGGGAATTGCTCGAAACTTGCGATTCTTCTACGATTATTTTTAAAATCGTACTGCTTTCGTCTCGAGAAATGCTGGAACTGATGGAATAATGCGGATTATTGTTGGGACAACTAGATGGCGCTCTCTGCGTTCGAGCCCCGGATCGAATCTAGCAGCTCGAAAAAGTATGAATTTAAACAATTTGAACAAATTGAAATAATTTGAGGGAAAAAATACCTGCAATTTTTTTTCGCTAAGACATGAATCAACGTTTGGGTTTTAGTGTACAACGTGACATCCTCTGCCACTACCCCAGGCCGTATTCGGGGCTATATTGATTCTTTCTAGATGTGCTACGCATTACTTTATAAATTCAAAAAAAAAAAACATATACACAAATTCAATTGTAAGGCGAGTAAAAAAAAGATACTGGATACATTCTGGCTGAAACACAGCCCGGTTGCATTTACCACACGACGATGAATGTTTTCTTTTAATTTCCGATATGCAGACAGGCATATTTTCGTTTGTATGCTACCACTCAAAACACTCCCACCCTCTGCGGGCCCTTCGTGTGCCGGTAAGAAGATGTGCGCTTGGGTTGCTAGAAGCACTGTAGCCCAAAACGACTTGATTGATCGTAAACAGACACAGAACGCTCGGAATGTTTGCTTGGTGTGCGAAAGAATTTAAATTAATTGTCCACCGATCGGAATACCGGGCTGGTTAGGCTGAAATAGTACACTGGCAGCAGGGCATGGTGTTCAAGATGGCAGTCTAGGTGCAGGGATATTGCCACTTTACCGTGCGTTGATAGCAACGCAACACTCGTCCCGCTGCTCACGTGTTTGTTGGTCGAGAAACTCGATTCTGGAGCACCACCTAGCGAACGTCCTGGAGTGTTGTGCAATGCTGCAGCTTTATGGACCAAGGCATTATTGGTTTTCCCAGGTAGAACGGATATCATGAGCGTTTCACTCGGTACGACACAATTGAAACACAACTCCTGCTGCCCGACAAGTGCAGCCCGAGATTAGTTGTTTCGCACTTTCAAAGTAAGTGTGAACGTGATGGTATGAAGTATTTAATCGTCCGAAATCTCAGTAAATGTCCTTTGGTGCGTTTGGGTTCGATAGGATTGTTTTGCTAGCTGCTAAAACTCCACAACCGTTCACGCGACATTTATCCTACACAAGTAGCTTTATCACAGCTATACTCAAATCGTTCCACTTGTCTTCATACGAACAACAGGGAAGTCATGCTCAAGTCCATGAAGCTCCTCGTTAAGGTGTTTGGATCGTTTTTGATGGATCTAGTGTTTTTGCTCTTGGACAGTTTTTAGATTATGAGTTGTTTCATAATAACATTCCCCTACTTATCCAAACTCGAAAGATACGATATTGTGGCACCCATGCTCGTTTTTTTTTATGCATCTTGCTGAGCATCATTTATTCTGTACTTATATTACCATCCCCGTACAACGACCGTCAAAGAATCAGAAGCTTCCGGCAAACGTAAGGCCCGATAAATGATGGATGAATATCGCACCGAAACCAGCACAGCGTAGCTTACATTTTACCAGTTGAACATTTTCCCATTTTCGTCCTGTCATTTCCCTGTTATCGCACATATAGAAACACGCTTTTCTCGCACCCGTAAGCAGGAGGTAAAGGACGGCAAGTAAGTACAAATTAAAAATTTAATTATTTACACTTGTCAGCCGGCCGGCCGACCTGACCGCGACTTTCTTCGGTGGCAGGTGGGACGTGAGCAAAAAATCCTCAAGGCAGCATTAACCGATGGCACGGGTGTCTCCGGTACCGTGGAGCTGACGTGCCTAAGCAACTGCGGCACTGTTTGCCGGCTGTCCGGCTGCCACGGCTGCACGCCAACGGTGGACGTGATTAGCAGGTGGACAGAGCCTGGGTTCAGCTTCCGTCCCGAGGTGGGGAAGATTTCCAGCCAGCGACACGCCGTAGCGTCCCGCCTGTTGTCGAGAGTGGAAGGAAGATTAAGATTAAATGAAAATTTATTGCACCTACCGGGCTACTGTCAACTGCCAGCGACGGTCCCTCGGAGCAGAATGAATGGCGAACGAACGAAACATGCCGACACTCTTTTGCGCTGAGTAGTAGTATTAACGGCAGCGCTGGTCTTAGTAGCTCGTAGTAGCCGCTGCAATAATGCCTTTTGGGATAAAAGTAAAAGCTCTGAAAAAGCTCATTCCATCGTGTTAGCTACAGGACAGGCAGTTAATTTAACAGTTGCTGCTGCTGCTGCTGCTATCAAAGTGTTTGTTTAACGAGCGATTTGAAGCGCAGAGAAAGTGGCTGTTTGTAACAAAAAAAAAAGAACAAAATGCTATCTAGATTCTTTTTGAAAAAAAAATCAAACAACGCTGCTTGTGAGTGCCACTGCACCTTTACTTGACATCCGGGTAATGTCCGGCGATGTTACTTTCGATTCCGTTTAGATCGCATCTTTCCTCCGGCAATAGAAACTTTCTAGAACAATTTTCCTAATGGCTACAAGCGGAAAGCAGACCGTGCAGTCCGTGCGATGATAGAAATCATGTTCGGAAAGGTATGGTTCAAGCCTTTTTTTTATTTATTCCGAACTGCACACTGATTCCATCCGAGCAGACATGTACACACGGGGTCGTACTAAAACGATTGGAAAATTGAATCAATCCATCAGTCTCCTTTGATCTGGGACAGAAACGCCGGATGCACGAACTGGCTAGACCGGGCCGCTTACGTGCCCCGGAGTGTCACCAACCATCACGTCAGAAATCGAACTGTGCTGCATAAACTTCGCCTTCATTTCGTAGCGAACTTTCGCTCCGCATGTGATGTTGTGTTTTATTTTGTTCCACTCTGCTCCACTCATGCAGTGCCGGCTTTGCTTATAAGAAGCCCAAGTTCGTAACAAACGTTTCTGCATGCGCCAGAGTTCCGGGTCGAGCTGTTTTCTGCTGACGCAACTGAACATTTCATGCGAAGAATGTCTGCCTGTTGAGCAACTTCTAGCTGCTGCAAGCAACAGCGCTTGTTCCTTCAGCAGCGTGAGAGGTACCACAAAGATATGGAGTGATTAAACTTGCGCCCATCGAAAATCGGTGTGGTTTACGTCTGTTTAAACACACAAAGTTTCGGGACGCAGTTTTTGAAAATCCTTTCGAGGGATGGCAGTTTCGTTAGACAAGAGGCAAAGTTTCGTTAGACCACAAACCTCGATCGGAGAGAGGTCTGGACACTGATAGCTGATGAAAATTACGTAAATAAATGAAAAAGGATACATATGAGTAAAATTGATTGACGCCACCAAATTAGGATGGGCTACATGATGACTTAAATGTAATGTAGGATGCTTCAACGTGACGGAGCTTCGGCGTAAATATCAAGAGCTCGCTTTACATACAAACCTTTCCCAGATTCGTTATTTTAATCGATATGCTTCCTACATTATTGCAAAACATTTACAAACCTATCACGGGGCACCTATTTGAAGCGCGTCTAAAATACGCTCGATTATAAGGTTAGCTTATTCAGGAGCACGTGCCCGAATTGGTTGCGAGCGAAAACCCCACCGAGAGCAACAACATCCGGTTCCGATACTTTGCGTGCCAGGCAACACAGATCCGAACGAGACGTCCACTTATCGATATCGCCAGTTTTTTTTTGTCAATCATCTGACGGCAAGTCGTTCGGGGTGTTTAACTCCACTTCGCTGGTGGAAAATTGTCGCTGGCGTGACAGAGTCGGGTCGGTAATCAGGCGCTGCAGCAGGTTTACCGATCTGATAAAATGTATTCCGGCTCGAGCACACGCACACACCTACTCGAGAACTCTACTCCGTACTGGGGCGTATATTGTTAACGCGATCGGATGAAGCGGCACACCACTCAACCATCGGCCAGCTGTCAACCGCAGCGACGCTTTATGGATCCGTCCGGTGGAGATGGGTACCACTCGATATCGTTTTATTTGATCGACTCGCAGGCTGTGTGTCGGAGTCACCGAAAAATCGCACACATGCACACAATGACTGCTTAATACGGCACCGATTAAAATGTTAAAACAGCTTGCCACGCACACTAGCAAAGCAAAATGTTTGTGTTTTATTTCTTTCTTCCTCCGCTTATACGTTTATATCGTATGCGTTTGATAAAAATGTGGGAGTGGGAGAGAGAGAGTGAGAAAACGAGAGTGAATGTTTGCGTTTCCTCCAGTAAAGAACAATTCATTTACATTTTTGGTTGACAAACATGCGTTAATAAAATATACAGTCAGTTCAAGTTTGACGTGATTTATCGAATGACGTGCTTGAAGGAACAAAACCGACCCTATAAAACATGTTTAGCACTTGCACTGTGTTTTACTAACCAGTAACCACTAGTACTAGAGCTTTCGTGTATCTCTTTGCAGCAAGGATTACAATCTAAAATGCGTGTTATGTCTATTATTGCAAGCAATTTAAGCTTCCCATACTAATTGGCAATATCGCCCGTTTCAGCCCCTTTTGGGAACCGACCGTACCGGGAGAGCATTTCCGGTGGGCGGACTTGAGGTGTCCAGAATTGGATGACGCTAGAAGCCAGAACCGCACATCTTAACTACCCATGCGTTGGTCGAGCTCCGGTACTACTTATCACTATCATATGTCCCAAACACGGTAAAGGCAAGACTGAACGAGTTAGCGTTGCGAGTAAGAGAGCGAGAGCGAGAGAGTATACGACCGAGATTGCTACAGTTTGGCGGTAGAGCGGTCCGACACCTAGCAAAGGGGTCAACGGATGTGCATTGTTGATTACTTCCATCGATGGGTTTCACCAGGGCGAGACACACCAGTGCGAATACGATGCCGACGACGAGACGTCACCTTCAGTGTTGCTTTGCGGTAACAGTTGCGTGTGCATTACAATCTCCTTCCTGTCCGGTGAGACACACAGGCACAGGCTGATCATGTGGCGCTACCTGAGACACACGGCCAATCGGATGCAAGCTATCGAGGAACGCCACTATCGTTGCCATCGTCTTCCAGCTGGAGATGTAACCTCAAAGCGTACACCCAAAGCTATCCAAACTCTCGTCTCCCTCACGATTGTGGTCCTCCGGACGCTCCGGTGCGCCGTGCGAGTTTGCGAAATCATTACCAGTGTCGGAAATTGCGTTATAAATGAAAACACATTGAACTGCGTCAAAACTGGCAGCGGATGGATGCGGTGGGCAGCTGTGCATCGCTGGGCCAGGAATTGTCTTTCTCGCACTCTATGCCTGTGCTCGACGGTGCCTCATCGTAATAACAACTGTTAATTAACACCCGCTTTCCCGCTTAACGACAGGCAAGCCCCATCCCGTTTCCGTCTCGGTCCGGTCTCGGGAAGAAAGTGGCGCGTGCAAGACCATACCGCCGAGCATTTCTTCCCGGAAACCCTGTCCGCCCCGCATCAGATGTTCCCGGATAGCAGCTTCCCCGCCATCCATCCAGTCGAAACCCCAAAATCCGATTAGGTACGGAGCATCCGGGGGATGCGATTAGCCGGACATTTGCATTGATCCAAGCGATCGGGAGTGGTATGGCGGCTCGGCGGGTTGTGAAGTAACCCGTTGCTGATAAGATGACTCGGGACGAACGATTCGAACGCCGATACCGGACGCCGAGGCCGATCGCAATAACTGCCGGCAAACTTCCTGGACACGTTGCGATTGGAGAGGGAGTACACTGGGAGAGCAGCTGGGGTTCGAACTTATTAGATTGCTCGAGCGGTGCTGCTTGTAAGTAGCAATACGTATTTGTAAAACGCCCGCTAACAAGAGTTAATAACTTTGGGAGTGACATCCTTTGTGCTCATTACAAGTACGTCGACTGTGCTGCGAGGTTGTTGGAGTAGTTTGAAAGCGGACTTTCCGGTTTATGGAACGCAGACAGGGTCAAAAACTTCCGCACGGTGCGGGGATACGCGGGATAGGGCAGTTTGTGGTGCGTCTGGCCAATTTGCACCGAATCTGCCGTGCTCGCAGATCTCGCTCGGATCGTTGGCCGGTGTCTCCGAATGGTGCCGGAGTTCGGGTGTTTTGTTGAAAGTTGTACACTGGTTTTTATTCCCCGTCCTCTGCGGCGTCCAATTCATCGCCCTAACAAATTTCAACAAAGGATGCTCCGGATGCAAAGGATCGAACGAGAGAGGGATGTCATTTCGGGTGGATAAAGAACGCTGCTGGGTTAAGCGGGAGGGTTGCCTTTCTATTTCTCTATTCCAAGACTCGGCTAAGGTGGCTAGAAGAAAACACCACCCGAACGAGACGGACAAAACGCAGACGGCAGAGGGTTATCCAAAACTATCAGCCAACAGCTCGGACGCAGGCCAACCCCTAGGTTCCGGCCAGCTTGCCCAAGACGGCAAGCGGCCTCGGTGGTAGTTCTAATAGTAATCATAATAATTTCATCTACTCGTATGCTATTTTGCATAAATTTAATTTAACTTTAGTATTATCATCCATCTTTCCTGGTGCAAACCCGGACCGTGAAACGGGTGTGGGCCCACTTTGCGTCGTTCAGAGTCCCGGACGAAGAAAGTGCAATCACAGCGCCCGACCCCGATGTAATCTGCTCCCTCCCGTCCGTTCACGCTCAAGCACCGGATCCAAGGGGACCGTTCGGCATCCCGGCCATCTCGGACAGGACGCCTTGGATATCGACAACTCCCCGAGTTTTACCGGCGCTGCCGAACGTCTTGCGAATCGTGCCGACGTCGCCGTGAACTTGGCGTGTTGTGTTTGACGACCGATCCAGGGCGCCTTCGGTGCGGTGGCAAACGCACGGACCGACGCTATCGCATTCCTCAACGCAAAGCGGACGCTCGCTAAGGACGGTACAGCCTGGGCGTAAACGAGTTCGGGTGCAGGAACGTGGCCGAAGAATCTGCTGGAACGTTGCTGTTTACTTAAACCTTGTTTAAGTTTGCATGTGTAACCACCAGCCAGAAGCCACGGTCTGGAAAGTACGCTTGCGGGACTGCTGAGGTCGGTTCGTTACGTGCAGTCGAAACATTTGCGAAAAAAAGAAAGTGAAAAAGGACACGGTTTGGAATGTTGTGGCGAGCTGGGATTAAAATAAGCGTATAATTTAATAAAGCCATTAAAGACAAAAGCAAACCTTGATAAATATATCCCGGAACGCTATTGTCTTCGGACAACTTCTCAGGCTGTTGTAATTCAATAAACAAGAGATATCGAATATAGCTGAAGACATCTTATATGAGCAGTTCTAAAACATGTTAGGTAACTCCGAGTCTAACTACATTTTATTGAATAGTAAGGAATTCTTGTAGCATTAGAAACAATTTTTTTTAACGAATGCATACATTCAGGCGTTATTATACTGTCAAAATTATTCAGCAATATTATTCTACTAGGTTGAAGCTACCAGCTCCGTTTAAGTCTAGAATTTACTATTCGATTTCTATTGGTTTCTAAAAACACTCATGCTTTTCTACATACCGTTTAGCAACACTGTTCTTCCAGTCTCTAGATTTCCGATTCTTGATATCGTAAAGCTGCTGCCAAAGACCTGTTGTTAATCGAGCAAATTATCATTCCGTTCGAAAAGCTTACTCGGTGGGCTTTTGGGAGAATCATTGGAATCTGTCAATTTAAGAGTCACTTTACTAGCGGCAACCACACGGGAAGCAGTCCCAAGTGCCGGTGTTAGCGCGGAGGGAAGCATTTTACATTTAACAGATGAAAACGTTTTAAATGAGCGAAACCGGCCTGCCCATCACGGTCGGGTTGACTTCGGCGAGCGCCTTTCCCGTGGGGAAGTTGTGATGCAAGCCGGTTTGTTGCAAGCGCGCAACAAAGCCTCGTGCTCGTGCGGATGCCGCCATGCCGTCCGTTACTGGGTTGGGATCGTGACGTTGGCGCACCCGGCAAGAGCGTACCCGTTCCGCTGACAGGCATTGGAATAAGGAGAACGCCGGCTTAATGAAAGAGCAAAGACGGCTCAAACCGGACCACGGTACCGAAGACGCTTGCCGACGGTGCTGCCGAGAGACCGTGCCTTGTCGGAGTGACAAACGAACTGAATAATGAATCTTATAATTTGATTTGGAATCAAAGCGAAGCACTCAAATTGTAGCAGTTGACAGGCTGGTCGGTACCGGAGCGAGCGGCCGAGATCGACACCCCTCCCAGCGGCATCCTTCCGATCCGGTCGCATAAACGCAGCACTGCTTTACTTAACAGCAGCGCTACCTACGACAGCGCCCTCTGCCGCAGCTCGAACTCACGGCCGCAAGGTAAGCAAGCGCTGCCGTTGCCACCCGCCGGCTATTGACGGACGGGCAAACTGCAGCAACTTTTTCAATTAGAAGATTGCACAATTCTTAAATTAATTTCCGGCGAAATCTTGCGCCTTGTTCCGTGCGGCGCGCGCTTTACTCCTGTTGCTTGGGGCCGCTGCGTTACGCTGCGATGCACTCGGCGCATTCAAGGGGCAGCAGTTTTGCTTTTTGACGTTCTGCCGCTTATCTTTTTAGTTAGTTATGCTTTGCAGTTGTCCGGCTAATATGGGGAAACAATAAAGGAGCCTTTGCTGGTTTGTTTTATTTTTTTTTTGGTTTAACTTTAGAGCTCATTATATCGGACAAAAAACTAAGTACGGTTAATGTCTATATGGAAAGTCTCTTGTACTATTGTATATTAACTCTAACTCTTATATGTACCAGCATTGTTTTTAACATCAAGTTGAATTATGCAACCTTACCAGCCATCGTTATTCTTGATGACATCTAAAACATCGTCCAAGAAGAATCGTCTTGGGAGTACATTATCCGATCAAGATGAGTTTCTCTGAGAAGGCGAGGACCTTCACAAATCAAAATGTACTCAGTAATATCCTATTGCGAATTGCACCGGCACCACTGTTGACTTCAATGATACTCACTTATAACATTTAGAAGACTTCAGCTCGGCATTGAATACAATGGTATATTGGATCTATGGACATGGCTTTTTAGTTATTCGCGCGATTTTTAGGGTTACGGATATTAACCGACGTGTGACCATGTTTAAGGATGTCATTACGGTTTGGAAAAATCAAATGATCTCGAAATAAATCGGATACCGGACTCATATCGACCAAAAGGAAAACCGTCCCATGGAACACTGCGGCCATGGACCGAGGGATTTGGCAAGCGATTGGTTACGATACTATAGCTCCACACTTGATGTAATTGACATGATAAATAACATGTACCAGCCAATCTGCGGTACGAAAATCGCAACCCCAACGTTATTGGTGCGGTCATTAAAATTCTTGCAATAATCCCCACGCTGCAATGATTATTGCATCGCCCGGCCGGACCAGGGACCAGGGAAAAAGTCGTTGGCAAACGACTCCGGCGGCAGCTGTGCCACACTCTGTCACCCGTCGGTCACTAATCCGCGTCGGAAGTATGGCCCCACGGGCATCCGGAAGTCGCAGCGCTTGTTTGTTTGTAGCGCACCGGTTCAGTGTCTGGATTCGTCGTCGTCGTCGTCATCGTCGTTTTTCGACGCGACTACGGCGCGACTTATTCGCAATTTAACCTAGCTTTAATTGAGCGGCTACCTGGACCAAGTTTGGAAAGAAAGCAGCGCGCACATCCTCATCGCAGGCGGGCAAATTATACGCACCGTTCGCTGGCGCCGGCAGGACATATTTGCGGCGTTTTCGGTGCATTGTTCGCTTTTTCATCGCTACCGGAATTATCCTCCTGCTTCGGCGATGGCAGCCAGTGGGGGCCTCGGTGCGCAATAATTCGCAATTCTCCGTGTACCACAGTGTGGGCCTTGTTTGCCACCTCTCCTTCTCCCCGCCCGCAGGTTTGGCAGGACACGGGGCCAGAACACGATTAGGACGATTGCGTGCACGGCCGGTGCGATAAAGCTCGGTATAATTAGAGTGCGTAGTGCGTCGAGAGCGGCACGGTTTTCGCAAATTAGTGATGATTATTAAGCACATCCAGTGCGCCCCGGAAGAGGGCCACGGCTTCGTCGGCACGGACCCGGTAGGGATTTACTGTTTGTTTTGCTTTGCTTTTTTAGCTGATGATGTGTGCGTGCGTGTACGGTGCAGTTCGGGTGAATCCCGCCCGAGTCGGCCGGGTAATCGAGCAGTTCCTCTGACTTCCACCGGACTTGGAGATATGGGACACCTAAAAGGGGTCAGGCTGCCAGTTCAGCTGCATTTTAAGGCACCGTCACGAGTCGTCAACGCGTTGCGCGCGTTTGTCAAGGCATCAGTGCGCTGAGGGAGCGAGAGTTGCGATTGACATGTTCCCGCCAGACATGGGAGCTTTTCGCAAATCAGCCCCGGTGCCGGTTCTCCTCGCACGGTGTGTGAAGCGTTTTATCGTATCATTAGCAAATTTCTTCCTCCCAAACCACAGAAAAACCCCGTCACCCGTCGCAGAGGTGGGCAAATAGCTGATTAGCTCTGCTTGATAGAGTTGTCGGTAGGTGCCGCATGTTTCGGGCGAACGAAATAAATAATTGCGTTAGGACGCATTCATCGCAATCGTTTAATCGTCATTATTTTATGCCCACGATGCCTGCCCGAGTGCGTTGGTTGCTCGAGCGCGATGGGTGAGCTTCACCGATTTCGGATTTCGGATAGATTTATTAGATGCACCTGCTGCTTTATAAGGTGTCTGATTGGATAAGATTGGAATCTGGACTGAGGAAAGATTCATAGATCTGACTAATAATAAGCTTTTGGTTTTAGCTTGTTAGGCACGTTAGTTATTGAAGTATGGCATTGCCAAACAACGTCTGAATCTAGTTTTGTTTGGAAACATACATAAACAGAATGCATAGTAACGATGTTAGTATATTTGTCTTTGACCTTCCATCTGGTTATATAAGCCTATTTTATTTATACCTTGGCTACTTAGCTTATGCAAGCGCTTCATCAATCCTTGCAGTTTTTTGTTTTTTAAATAGGAACTAACTACATGTAGTCGGCTATAATAATATTTTTACTAAGTTATTTCAGCGAGCTCATTATTTTTAAATCTTCTTATAAATTAGAAGTTGTTCAGGTGCTATAATAGTGATGACCTGCTATAATACCGATGACCTGCTATAATACTGATGATACTTCAGCTGATCGAGAAGGCGTTTTTTCTTAAGGCCTTTTATCGAATCTTGAGGTAATTTTTATCAAGATGTTAGTGTTCCATGCTCGGCTAGTTTATCTATATTTCTCTGTTTCTCTCTGATGGCTGGTAGTCTCAACGCAGGCTGAAAAGTGACTCATTTACTCAGCAGATTAAGATAGATCTAAAAGAGTGTGTGGTGGATTTTCTACAATTTCGTTTAAAGTGGTTTCTGCCATTTTTGACGAAATCTTAGAAGTTATTTCAACATGAATTTTATCGAAACCATTAATCTCATACTAGTTCTTTGCTACGCTCTTCAGTACTCTTCAGGTTAGTGACGATATTATCACTAGGCTAGACCGTAGCGTTTGATATTTTTAATTTGTTTCTTACTAGAATGGAGCTTAGCGAAGTTCCTCCAAATTGGAATAAGGTCCAAGTTATATGTTTATATTTTGTAGCTTAAAAGTTTGTTCCGAATTTCAAGTTGGGAGCATCGATTTCGAAACTAATAAAGACGCTTTATCCTATTTGTTTGAATACAGCATTGTTTGCTCTTCTCCTAAATTGTACAGTTCTTATAGATAGAAAATCGTGAAATCAGAAACATTATCATCGAGACAAAAACTGTAACTTCAGGCCCATTGTCTCTTCACGGATTATTGATAACATTCCCGGGGAAGCTGTTTAAGTTCTGCTTGTTCATACGACACTCACTCGCGAAGTCAAACATGGCAGTGTATCTGCCACGTCTCGTTTGGATCAAGGAAGCGGCCACCTGCGGATGTACACTGGACGGGTTGCCGCGCAAGAAGCATCCAAATGCGGCAAACGACACATTCCAAAAACCGACGGGACACCGCACCGCTGTTTGGTGATGACATTTTTCGGCACCGGGAGGTGATGGAGGCATGATGACGATTGCATTACGCGTCGGACTTTCATCGCAAGGGTGCAGTAAGTGCACCGCATGGTACCAGGCCCACCTTCAGACACACCGAGTGCGGAATCGGAAACCAGCACGGAGAACATTCACTCAATTCCACTCCCACTTCCTTCTCTCTCTCTCTCTCTCTCTCTCTCTCTTTCTCTCTCTCTCTCTCTCTCTTTATCGCTCTCGCTGCCTCCAGGACCCGGGGCATTATCGTCATTGCTCGTCGGATGTCAACAAATATTAGTACGTTGGGTGATATAGCCGGGACCATCGCTCAAGTGGATTCCGGTGCGCTGCTGGAGACACCGGAGAAGCTTTCTTGCTGCACATTCACCGAACCGTTCGGTCACCGCCTTCTGATCCGGCAGCTGATCTTCGCGTTTTTTTTCTCACCCAAGCGCCTCGTCGCCCGTCGACAACATCGCGCCGGGTACTTTCTTCTCTAAAGATAGAAGTAGCATAAAAAAAAAACAAGATGGAAGCAAAATGTACCAAAAGCTTTTCTGTTTCACGTTCTGCGTTCGCTCCGTTAAATGTGGAACGTCCATCACTTAGCGCCTCAACCCTCGCCGGGCGTGTCCGTGCATCCGCTGTTGAATCCCGCTTCCGGGTCCCACAGAGGAGAGAGAGAGAGAGAGAGAAAGAGAGAAGGAACGACGCCGAAGCGGTGCGATGCGTCGAGCAAATCAGCCAAAGAAGCAGAAGCCGACAGCGGCTCCCGAGTGACCAGCTGAAACGTTGGAAAGAAAATACACTCCACGATACGGCTGGCCGTGCCGCTCTTGCCCGCAGTGGGTGTTGGTGACGGAACCGGCGACGGCGAGTGAACATTATTTCCGGCAACATTTTACGTACCACCGCCACCACGTTCCGCCGGTCGGCTAGCGGCTGACGGCTTCTTATCCCCGCGCCCGGTGCCCGGATGTCGTAATCTCTGTACCGGTTGCCAACGCTGATGATTGGTGTTGCAGTTCCGCATCCGGTGACGCTTGTGATAGCTTAATGGATGCATATTTCGTACCGGGATCGCCGGGTGGGGCGCTTGTGGGGGTTTTCGAACGAGTGTAAATAAAAAAAAACTTATTATTTACTTACCTTTTTTGTTACCAACATTTTGAGCGTTACACTTTTTTGTATTAAAAAGGAAACATAATAATTTGTGCTGCCGGTGTGCGTAAAGATTATGCAACCCAATAAAAAATCCCCACCCAATAAAACTATCATTGGAGTCCATTTGTTCTGGAGTGATTGTGTGCTGATTTGATACAGTGAAATTACTTAATTTAAACTTGATCAAAATGAATCATTTCATGCAATTTTAAAAGGCACATACTTGAATTTCAAGAAAAAAAATACAAAACTCTAAACGTAATGAAAAAGAGTGTTTTCTTTCTGAGTAAGATTTCAAAAATTCACGCTTCAAGTAAAAATAAATTTAAAAAATAAAAATAAAAATAAATAACAATATTTGTATGTTCGTTGGAATCATTTTCCATCATGTCTAGTGAAACTTTTGTGGTAAAACAAAGTGATAAACTGATATTGTTCCTAATGTGTCTCAAAATAATGTGGATGATTAAAATTGAGTACCATAAGCTCAATAAATTAATTTTTATTCAATTAAACAATTCAGTAGCTTTCAGAATTTTTTCTGTTTTTGAAATGGCAATTAGATGAATTGGAATTAGATGAAATATTTTTTTTTACCAAAAATCTGCAAATTTGTCTATTTTCATTTCATTTTATTCGAAAAAAAAATACTTTTTTTCGAATTCGGTAATTTCTCCCTAACAACAGTTAGAAAATAAGAGGCCTTTCAGAATATTTGTTATTTTAGCAAATTTTTTAAATATTTCACATTTTTAACAATTTATAGTGAATGGATAAATTAAGGAAAAATGACAGCACTTTTTAAATTATTGCTCGATTAAAGCGTTGCTGTAAGCTCTTCTAACTTACCAATTATTGCATGAAAATATGCAACCGAATGCTCAAAGCAATACGCTTACATCCTTTTTTTTATTTATTTCGTTTTTAAACATGAAATATTTTTTCACATTGCCGATCGAAGCGATGAACGTCCGACGGAGAAAACTCGTGCGCAAATGTACCGGTGAGCCCAGCAGCTACGGCATTGTTGTTTCGTGTGACTTTACGTACGTTTGTCTCGTGCTCATTGTTGCATTACGCGCCCTTTGGTATGGACACGGCGTGCCTTAAAGCCTGTGCAACCGTGGCGGATCTGGTCCGGTGCGTCCTTTCCCCCTACTAGTTCCCTCCCTCAAAGCTGCTCACTAAGCAGCGCCATCGTTATTTCGTATTTATAGGGATTAAATATTTTATTTCCCGCTCTCCCGTTTCTGGTTTCTGCGTTTGCTTTTAAATTCCACCAGACTGCACGTTTTACACTACATGCGACGGGGAGAAGAGGAGGACGGAAAGTTTCGTTTGCGGAAGCATTGTTTTCTTCTACCAGGGAAAAGGTCTTGAACCCCCAAGCGGACCAGAAGGGTGTTTTGCTGATCTCCTGCAAGCACTCACCAGCTCACTATGCAAACACACGCTCCCGGTGACAATTCCGTTGCCGTGCGGTGTGCTTCTTTATGTACGCTCACAAGCCACCCTGCTCTCCTCCCTCCCTCCTTCCCACGACTCACGGAGGTGCTAGGGACGGTTTCACATTTGCACATATTAATTTGCATAGCGTGCTTTTTCACTCAAAAACCATAAATCGGATTATCGGTGGAGCATCGGCCGCTGATGTGCGTTGGGCTGAGGCCGCTTGTATCGCGCCCAGAAGGAGAAGACGTGTGTAGATCCTTTAAAGAGCACGCTCGGGAGACCGCACCGTGCACACGGGCACTGTAATCCCTCGGTTTTATTGTAGTTCTTTTGTTTGCTTGCCGCTGGCACACGGCCAGCCTTTGGGTTAACATGCGGCCCGCAGCACGGAAACGATACGGGCGGCTTCTGCTGCTGAGGTTGCATCGACACCGGCGACTGCAGCGGGAGACATTAGGGAAGGAATTCGAAATAGAAATCGGAGGGTTCGAAAGAAGAAGAAAAATAATATGATAAAGTACGGTTGGGGTGTTGGTGGGAACAACAAATGGAATGGGCGACAAAAAAACACCCAGCATCGGGCATGGTGTGTGTTAAACGGTGTCCTCTATGAGCTAAACCAACAGCGCAACGTTTGCTTGCCGGCGAGAATGTCTTTATTAGCGCAAATATTAAACACGTAACATGTTTTCACCGTCCATACTACACAAGTGCACGCTCTGCTTGGTTTGTGTCTCGGGTAACGTTGAGCCTTAAAGTATGCAATGTTGTGCAATGATTGCGAGAAGCGACCAGCTTACAGTAAACGAAAATCAATAGTAAATAAACGCTGTGAGGCGCTTGAAGACCGAATCCACCTACGATTGAAGGAGTTAAATTACACGATAAACTATTACACTTCGTTCATTTCAACAATTCCAACGCACGATTTTCGGTGCGGATGCGTAATGGTGCGCAATGTGCAATGATATACTTTTATGCCCTCCTCCTCCTCCATGATCGTCCTTCCGCTGCCGTTTTGGAGGTTCCCATGAAACGTGCGTTGTTGTAAGCGATTTCTGGTTTATTTTTATTCTTTCCGCACACTTATCCTTATCCGTATCCCGCACACTTATCCCCACTCTATTCTCCTGTTCGTATCGGTTGTAGGATGCCGCAAATTACGCTTCCTCTTAGCTCCGAAAGTGGGTCAGAGCAGCCATGCATCCCAAAGCATCAGGAAATTGGTGGTGATTGAGGCAAGGTGACGATAAAACGTAGGAACAGGATGACGTATGCATCGCCTTGATTTGCCGCAATTGTTCACCTTCGGGTGTTGGAGGAGAAGTTGGAAAAGGTGATGGATACCGTACATCGGCTCTGTTTGGAAATCGATCTACCAAGCGAGGTAAAGTTTGATGATAATTGACTCGCCGCCGCACGAAATAGTAAAACTGAGTTATGCCGTTTCGAATATATGAAGATCTATATTCTTGTTCGCCATTTTTGTGGACATTGAAGAGTCCATTGACATTGAGACCAAATTTTTGTCCGGAAAAATACATTTGTCTACAATTCAGGCAAAAGCAGAAGAATAAGAGATTATTTTGGCACTTAATGTGTTCCCGGACAATTCGAACAAAACGAAACAGATATATATCGCACGTACTTCGCATCATAAATTAATGGACACCCATTCCCCAGGTCAAACCCCCAATTTAACCTCACCAATCACGGTGTAATGAAAACGTTCCCATGAGCAGCTTCTACTGCCACGTGTTTTATTCATTTGCTGTCATGTACTAAGGGAAAAAAGATCCCACACGTACTCCATTTTCGGTGAGGTCATCAATATAGCTGGGAGTCAGCGTGATGAGTCCAGAACATTGCCACGTGCTACGGTTGAGTAAGAAAAAAAAACCCTTAGCCAAACGAATAACCTCCACCGTTGTCCAAACAGTATCGGCGAACCGTTCGGGCTATTGGCGGTTGGCGAGTTCCATTTATCAACTTGTCCATCAGCAACTGCAGGTACATAAATTATATGGAGTTAATTAATATTCAATTAACTGTCAACTCACCCTCGGCCGCGGCCGCTGCCTTTCCTTTTCTATAAATATCAGCACCGCTCGCGTCGCCTTTCATGGGTCTCCGGTATGATAGATTTTCCCTGCCCACAACCCGAACCGAATCCGCTTCCATTCGCAGCGACGGTTTTCGATTATATCTTTTTTGATTCTTCACGCTGCCTGCCGCCTCCTACCAGGTAGGGGCGGGTTTTATTGATTTTGTTTACGTTTACGGGACGGCGCGATATTTACCAGCTGCCACCGTGGCGAGTGGTGTGCAAATTAGCTACCGGAGATAAGACGCGCTGAGAGGCGCATTAGCACGTTGTGGAGCTGCACACTTTTTGGCGGATCGAACAGCGACATGAGCAATACTTCGCTGATGAGGTTTGTTGAATTGAACTACAACGTTTCTTTCCGTTACCGTGACAAAATATAAGTACACTTTTAATACTTTCTGTTAACACCTATGTTTTTATTCCAGAGGAGAAAAAAAGGATTTTAAAATTTAGTACGTTACTTTCAATCTGTCGCGTGAATACAGCCCGAAATTTCTCCTCTACTCTCCTCACTCTTCGATCAGTATTCTACAGATCGGGTTTAGGATCCCGATTCCCGATCGACAGGTGTCATAATCGCGCCCTCTCTCGGTCAGCTATGCAAGCTTGCAAGTCAATTCTGCCGAAATCGATATAAATGACAATAGTATAATTGACAAGGATGCTCAACATACTTGACTATTCTAGCTAGTGGATGCTATTTACGAAGGTAGGAATATTATTTACATCATTCTGTGTTTAATTTTGCGATAATGCGATGATGATCAAGCAAATGCTTCTTGGAAATATGTTTGTTCTAGAACTTATATATGTAGTTCAACAATTTATTGACGTATTTCAAGAACTTATAGATGTAGACAGTAAATTGGCCGTATTTGATTTTAACTTAATTATGTAAAATTTTTTATCGTCTAAAACACCTATTTGTATTTTAAAATACCCAAAACTTCCCATATAGACTAGTTTGGGAGGGAAGAGTAGATTATGATGAAGTTACGGCTAGAACAGGGGATAGTGCCTTAAAGTTTGAAAATTTTAGAGATGGCCGCATAAATTTCAACTAGTTCGTAAAAGTTTCGGCGTTGTTATCATGCTTAGATAACTAGCACATCATGGACTCGCTTTGATTATACTTCTCTATAGTTGTCCATACGGTTGATACTTGCAGATACGCTGACCATGATCTGTCAGATCCGACTAATAGTTACCTGAGGGATTTGCGACTAACTCCATCACCAACAGGTTTCATCCCGGGTGCCTTTCAAACTGCTGGACAACATCAACAAAAAAAAAAAAAAATCAAAGAGCTTAAAGTAACATCGGTCACATACACGCCCGAGCATCACTGAAATGTTGGAACGGTAGCGGTGTTACACGTCAACCGTGGGTTGACTTTTATCTGACCGCAGCCCTGGCGCCAACGGACGGACGGACGGACGATGGCGAGTAAAATGTTAACCGTCCGGAGGTCCAACGGTGGAGTTGATGGGTTTCCGCGCACAAAACAGCGTGCAGTGGAGAGAAGTGCTCACACAACCGATTCGAACAACACAACCGAAAGCACTCACCGGGGGCAAGCAAAACCACACGGGTGATGGTAACGACTACCGCAGCCGCAGTTCGCGCGTTGTCTGCCCTCCCCGGCCCCCGGCCAATCGATAGTTTTGATGCTCCCGGGAAGCCCCTACACGTCCCGGAGGTGCGGGGCGAGGGGCTAGAGGGAGACCTAACGCTGACGCTGACTATGTTAGGAGTGTGTTTTGCGCTGCTCCAAATGCCGAGAGCCTGCAAAACAAGTAGATGGAGGATGTCTGCAAAAAAAAAAAACAAAAAAAACGAAGCAAAACAGGAACGAATAAACTGGAGATGAAAAATAAATATCAAACCCGGAGAGATCGCTAGCGCTCGGCGCGGCTTGGTGTCTTCATTCCGTTTCCACCGTATGCCGGTGTGGTTCGGTTTCGCGCGATGGTCCGAAAATCCCGTCCAACGAGCTGCGATAGACCCGCCCCGGAACCGACTACCATTCCCGAGGATCCATTTGAATTTAAAATACGCTTCCGGGCAAGGGCTCGCGGTTGGCTGATGCCAACACCCACCCACACATCACCAGAGCGTTTGATTACTAGGGTGTACGAGTTATTGCCCCGACTGCTCTTCGCATCGTCTACAGCGGCACCGAAAGGTGGGTCGCTCTTCGTTAGCACCGACGCTCCTAGGCGGTGGTAGAGGCTGTTTATGACTTTTTAATTTGCCTGATAGAACACCATCTCGTGCTGTTCCACCTTCCAGCAGCACCCAGGTGGCGAGTTATCGGCACTTTCGTGACGTCCGTAGGGAGCCCGGATCACATCCACCAGCCAGAGCCACCGACTAGCGACGATAAACGCAAACGGCACCGAGCACTCTCGCTGCAATTTTCCGTTTCTCTTTTCCGGCTTTTTTTTGCTTCTTTGCCCCTGGATGAGCTGCTGAATTTTCGCAACTCCCCGGGCGGGGATGAGACGCACTTGTGTGTAATGTAATTGCACTCACCCAGCGCGCGATCCACGCGAAACCTCCGAAATTAAAACACCACAGCCGCCCAGCCTCGTCCAGGTGTGCTTTTGTTCGACGGCACTTGTGCGACGAGCGAAAGCTGTTTCCCGCTGATGATTTGTAATGGTTCTTTTATTTGTTTGAACGGAACGTTTAGCGGGGGAGATGGTTGGGGTTTTGTGGATGCGCCGCTTGGCCAAGTTGATGCATTTCGGCGGAGGGAGCTACTAAATAAGTAAAGAACGAATTGGGCACAGGATGTTTGCGTTCTTGAACTGTGTGATTAAGCGCTTTCAACGTAATTAAATTGATTATTCATTATGTGCAGGAGCTATCTTGTAAAAAAAAAACAGACACGAAATAATTTTCCAACAACCCGTTCCGTAACGCAACGGTTAGTGTCTTACTCATTTGCGCGCCCAAAGGTATGCAATCTTTCGTATTAGCATATTAAAAGCTACGATATTGCTCTCTAAGGCACCACAAAATCGATGACTGAGTGCTATGCATTTTTTTAAATTTCTGAATCGGTGTTAACAAATTTATTTGATTTCAAACTATTCGCCGAGAGTAGAGTCAAAATTCGCTGAGAGTATTTCGATTGAATATTTTATTGTTTAATGTATTTTTACGGCAAATGATGTATAACTGCAATACTAATAGACTACTGCATTCATGCCTAGAAAACATAACGATTCAGAGGAAACTTAAGTTTACTTCAATGGATGACCAGTATCAAACACTCCTTTGACATCATATTACGCAAGCAACATTTTGCGTTAAACAAATTACTTTGAACACTCCATCCCCTGAGAGAGATAGAGAGACCATTCGTATATCATTATCGTCGCTCCACCTCCCCCTCCCGCCCTGCAGCTAGTGAATGGCAAATATTTGCATCTGAATGGAGGTTGTGCAATCTTTGTGCAATTGAAAAACGCACGCCGAGAATATGTTGTCCGTCCCGCGAAAGGAAGAGGTCAAGAAGCGCCGTGGGAAAATATGAGCCACCGTCGGGAGAAAAACATGGTAACAAGCGGAACGAAAGAAACTCCTCTTCTTCCCAAGCGTTGGGTGATGCACACACTAATAGACCCGCATCCTCCCCTCTTCCTCCACATTCAAAGAGGGCTCCATCAAGCAGCAACCGGGAAGCAGAGGCGAAATAATAATAGAAGATCCTATCTGTGTGGGGAAAAATATATTCCGTCCAATTTATCACCGGACGGATGGCGCTTTGTCTTGTGGTGCTTGGGGTGGCTTCGGTTGGGCCAAATGGGCGCCGGCTTTCTTCGCCGCGGGAAGGAAAACAAAAAAAAACCCCCGGGATGTTATATTCGAATTCGTCAACTGTCTCGCGTGAGCTTTCCCGCACGGTGTTGCGGGTCGCGCCAAGAAATCGTCGTCGCTCGGTTGCTTGTTTTTAGTATTTTTTTTAAATGTTTCTAAACTGCTACCCCAACGTAGGACTGGTGGTTCGCTGACGGCCGGGAATCGAGAACCATTTGTTCTTATTTCTTTTGCAATCCTATATTTCCATCTGCCATTACGGAGCCGATGACTTTGAGATTTGCGTGACGAACGACCTGTGCGCGTTTGTTGATCGTTCGTTTGGTGTTGCGCTTTTTAGGAAGCGTTTTTCAGGAAGCAGAAGTCAGTAGACATGCAAAGTATGGCTATTTATATCTATTACATACTATAAAATTGTAATAATTTTCATTTTTTCCTTTTAACGACGTACACTGTCATTTGTGGCGTCTTGCGTGTTCTGACTAGTCTTATAAATACCTCTGTTCTTGGATAGTCAGTACTTGCAACGATTTTTGAAGTACGTATTGAAGAACTTGATCAGGAAGATATTATTTCAGACGATTTTAAGGAGATCTTATTTCTAAGATAGTTATGTTTAGCAACCCCTATCAAATTGGACTATACCATCAAATTGGATCCTAAATAGACTACAACGCTTACTCACTTAGTAGCTCGCCTCTTTCCGGGACTTATTTTCGCGATTCGGACTTTGCAATTCACCACCGGCGCGGCAACAGCCCACCAGCTCAAATAAAGTCATCATTAGTCGCACGGATCTTTGACTGATTGTTGTCGCCGGTTTTTATCGCCATTCGCGTCCGTCAAGCAAACAGACGTCCAGAGTGTGATCTGTGCGGGGAGAGATCGCTTACAATTTATATCCACGAGTACGTACGGTCGGGCAGCCAGGACCAAGAGCGGTTAGGCCTCATCATCTATTCGCTGTTTGCTGACCAGAATAAACACGCTCATTATGCTTGGGATTGCGTTTTTCTAAGTGTGGCCGTGGCTGTTGTCGCCGACAGCTGCAGGCCGTCTAAGCAGCGCGAGAAGCACCGGGAGGCAATGCCTGGTAGCTCGAAGGAAACCAACCGCTAGTACGCGCGTTGTAACGACGTCGGAGGCGTTCAGGAAGCGGTGGGAAAAAGGTTCGAGAAAGCACTCGCCATCCCTCCTCTCTCTCTCTTACACACACTCACACTCACATACACATTCGTACACACCCTAAGCAAACGGTTGCCGGTTGCCGTTTTGAGTGCCACGTCCTCCGAGGCAAACCAATTCAGAAAGTCAACATTAAAGAGCATTTTATTTGCACCGAGCAAACAGGGGTCGGCTTGGTGCGGCTGACCGGCACCCCCGGGTGGGTGGGTGCCGCTGTTTACCATTCGGCGAGCGCAAGCCCCCCTCCCCTTCTCCCTCACGGACCCAAACCCCGGGCCGGGCCTGCATCGGGGCGCTTTAATGCAATGGGCAAACGTCTTTTCTTCGCCCTCGAGCCGACGGTCGGCGGTTGAGGTGGTCCGAGAATGAATTACTTAATTAACACGGCATGCCACCACGCCGAGGGTACTTGAAACTCGGTGCCTAACGAGCTCCGTCGCACACTCGGCGAGGGGAGATAAGGGAAGAAAGGAAGCGGGAATGTTTTTGTGGTTTGGTGTGCGTCAGTATATTAATGAAAATGGTGGGATACGCGGGAGACGTATGCCCAGGACTCAGGCTTCTCGGGCGGAGGTTAAGGACCATCCACCCGGGCGTCCTTGGACATTATGCACTTCTGCCGGGGAGGACGTAAGGTTTAGTCTTTGTAGCACAATGACCGTATCTTCCTTCGTTACTGGGTACGGCGGTTGTAAGGGTGTGATGCGAATCGCACCGTTGAAGTGCGATCCAGTGCGGTGGGATAACGTGTTTAAACGAGGAGCAAAAAGCAACGCAGAAAAAGAATGGGCCTTCGTCTTCCTAAGATCATGCTGTTAAAGCGCTTTAGCTTATTAGACCCTAGCCAAGCGGCTCAGATTGGTATCGCTGTGTTTTACTACAAACGGGGCATTCATGCTGAATAGAGAAGCATACAAAATGTCGAATAAATTCTGCTGTTTATTTTTGTTTTTTTTTTAAAGAAACATTGTTGCTTTGTTCTATATAGCCAGGACTATTTATTAATTTAGAAAGAAGCTGTAACTGTATTCAACTTGTTCAATTGGACCACGTCTGGTCCACAAACGGATTAAAAATAGACACCAATTTAGCAAGTTATGATGATTGACTCAGTTCAATGCAATCTTTATATTTGTGTTGCTGTTGTTTGCTTATCCACTATCGATAATATCCAAAAAGTGTAACAAACAACACTCCAATATGTTAAATCAAAGACAAAAAGATGTTTTAAAGACTAGAGCTAGCTTTTCAAGAACTTGTTGACAATACTTTGTTTGACAGTTCGGTTTGTTTACTAACAATTGAATAAGGAAGATGAAGGCGAATTATGCATCGATGCTTGTTCAGCAATTCAGCACTTTTCGACGCTAGTTTTTTGTGATGAATGAAAACTAAATTTTTATTAGTTTTTGAGAAAATTACACATCAAAGCATGATTAAACATATGAGAAAAATACAATGTCAATGTATGACAAATGGGGAAGAAATTAAGATAGAGCAAAAACCAATCCCATAATGCATTAAAATTTGAAAAAGAAATTGCAAAATTAAATCAGAAATACATAAAAATACTAGAAGTTCTCAAACGAGATAAAGAAAATAAAAATGCATGTTTAAAAATATGAAATTATGATCAAAATTTGAAGCAATAAAATGAATAAGTTAATAAATAAACTGGAATAACTAAGGTAACAGCACTTAAAATACATAGAAAAGTTATTTTTGCCTGTCGCAAAGAATCTAATCGAGATTAAATCTGATTAGATTCTGCTTTCCCCTAAAAAAGATCCGAGGTTGTGAAAAGCAGACTATGAACTAAAAACAAATATATAATGTTGCCAGGCCTCAAAGTCGTTCCAGAATTGAATGTGGAAGCCTGTGCTTGGCATTTCGGATATCGCATTATTTTGAAAATAAAAGGAATATTATACATACTAAAACACCCTAGAACCCTAGAAGTGAGTCGACCATAAGAAACGGTTGATTAGACAAGCTGTTGACCGTAAACGTTCCGTTCCCTTACGATTTTAACGCACGTAGCTCGTTAACCCGCTCGTTCGGTGTAGCTAGACTGCGCCGGGTGCATGATGCGTACCGCTGGAACCTTCGTCATCCTTCGGCAGGCGTTGTCACATCGATCCGGGCCCGTGATTGAAGCTGCCTCCAGCCGACAAATGGGCTATGGTAAGCCCTTTTCGCTTGCGTGGACTGCCAAACGGCCGATGAACAGAAGCTGCCGATGGCGAACGCCAGCAAATTAATCGCCTAATCAAATTGATCCGAATCCAAGAAGGTCCGGTTCAAAATTAACCTCTTATGGGTGGATGGAGAGGGGGGATGGGGTGAGCGGGAGTTGGTGATGGAGAGGCTGAATGCAGCCGGGGCTTGAGCTGGGAGCCGAACAAAACTGTGCGCTTGACAAAACTGACAAAACCCAATCAATTAGTCATCCCGTGTCAGAAAGTTTTGGTCCCGGTACGATCGGAACCGAGGGGAAGATTTATACGAGCGTGATCGCATCGGGAGCGTCCGCGTGTGTTCTACGAGCCGAAGAGAGGCCTCACGGTTGCGCAACTACCCCCGTCGATGGGGACATCACCCGGGCATCTCAGGGTTATTTATTTTTCTTTTTTTTTTGAGAGGACGGAGAACGCCACTGGAGTGAAATCGAATTACTTGCCAAACTTTCGCGTGCCTGCGCATCTGATCCACCGCCCGGGTTTGGGACCGCCGACAGGTAGAACGGGCAGAACCTTTGTAAATAATTACCATAGGAATTTTAAAATTCAATAATCATTCCTCAAATATTCATATTTGACTTTTGCAGCAGAGCCGGCGGTTGCCTTTGCCGGCAAGGTAGTTTCGGACGCTCGAGATAAAGGGCCTGGAAAAGCGTTCGTGAAGGGTTGATCGGCTCACGGTACGGCGAGCGGTTCCAGGTGCGGGATGGGGGACCGGGCAAAGGGGCTAATTAGGGAACTCGTCCTTCTTCCGTCGACGCGCAAAAGCCTGGTCTCGCTCTGTCTTCGTCAGCCGGGTGTTTTTTGGGGGATGGGAGGGTGCGCAAAGCATGACAGAAGTTTTCCGTTTACCCTCGTTAACGGGGTTGTCGTCACCGTCCAAGGCAGGTAGCAGCATCAGCAGCATTCCCTTTCGTTCGGTTCGGTTTTGGATACATCCAATCAAATCACACGGGCCTTTCGAAGCTCTCGAACATCGGAGCTCGAGCTTTTTGAGAGAAATTTGTTTTATTAAACGGCCCAGCCTGGGCGCCGGCAGGGAGGCAGGTTTGCCGATCTGGGACCAGCCTGTTTTCCGATGCTCTCAAACGCAACCGTTTCGCTGCAAAATTATTGGAAGTAATTCGGATCTTCCTGTCAGGTGTAAGGTGCAAGTTAAACTCGATCAATTCGAGAGGTGGCACATTTAAACAATTCAAACGGATTAACAAAGCAAAAACTTGGACTGAAATATTCGGTAATCAAATGAAAAGTCTTTACCAAGAATTGTTTGTTAATTTTCAAATAAAATTGGTGTAAACGCTCTTACTGATTGCATACATTAAGGCGGTTCGAATGCTGTGCTACGTTGCACGCTTAGAAATTACGTGAAAAACTATGCTAAGTGCAATGAAAATTCTCTTTGTTGATGGTTAAACGTTTAGCATTCAATGTCCTAGTAACGCTTGTGCGTGGTAGCGGCACGGGTTTGAGATCTTTAGTGTTAACCTTCTTAACTAAGAGCCAGGCAAAAGTAAAACGCTTAGCAGACAACAAACAAACATTTCGCTCAGCGATTGTGCAGCCTTCCGCAATGAATAAAAGCCAGAACGAATGTCTAATACTACCGATCGAGAACAATTCGGTTTTAATGCTCCGTATCGCCAACCCACCCCGCCGCTGGAGCTGGGGCTGAGTTTCTGTCAGCAAGGATTGCGGAAATGGCCGTGGTGCTGGCCCGTTTTTCATCCCTTCCCAGGGGGAAAGGGGGGAACGGGTGCCGCTGCCAGCAACGGTCCCGGTTTTTGCGGGCATGAAGTTTGATGATGTTGGCAAACGTAAACATGAAACGATGTCACGTCTACTGGAAACGACTTCATTTGAGGCAGGGAACGTCAAACTTTAGTCTGGGTGACTTAATAAAATCCTCCTGCCCGCTTCTCCGGAGGGAACGTGGGGAGGAAGGGAGGGCGGGAGAAGGGAAGGGTGAATGCGAAGAAGTGCGGACTGTCGTACGCACGTAAGACAACCGAGGCAACAGAGCGGTCCGAGGACTGTCGAAAAGTTTTCCCATATCCTGCTACTGCTGTCGCCATTCGAGCGGTTCGACACATACGCAAGGCGCGTACCCTGTCGCTGCGGTGCCGAGCGGACGTGCGGTGAAGGGTTAGTAATAAACATGAGCCTGACACGAGGCCGTGGAAAGGAAAGGTTTTCCCTTTGATCAGCGGGGAACGGGGATGACGCGCTGACGCGCCTTCTACCCAAGAACGCCGCCGAAAGAAGAAGATTTAGGGCGCCCAGGAAGGTAGCTCCGTAAAACCTGCACGGTCTCGGCGTGGAAGGGGGCTCCTTCTTCTGTACGCACACACACATACATATACATCCACGCAAACACACAAAAACGTACACATAGAGGGACAGAGAACAAGAAGCCGTCGGCCGTCGTGGCTGTCCGATTGGTAAAATTTCGTGTCCCCTGTTTTCGTCCCCGGGCGCATATCTCTCAACGTCTCAATGCCCTCAAGACGCCCCAAGCAATATGTTCGTCGAGTGGTGTACTTTTGGAAACGATGCGATGAAATTAGGAGAACGATAGTTGCTGACAATGATGAGTACCGTATCGAACCGATTATACCCCGCCATCGAAGGGTCCTTGCCAAACGTGTGATATTTTTTCCCGTGCGACCGTAGTGGTGGTCGTTTTCGGTACCGTCCGCTTGTGTTGGAAATTCGCTAGCTCACATGGCTAAATAATTGGTATTGTTTAAAGAAAGACACCCACATTTGAATCACTTGCGTGACTCGTTTGGAATTATTTCACTCACTTTAACACTTATTAAAAAAAAACCCACAGTCGAAATAATTTCCTCTCTGTGTAAAGTGCGAAGAGAGCAGCAAGCGCGGCAAAATATTTGTATTTCTTTTTCAGAAGATCCAGAAGAGAAGTTTTTCAAAGATTCGTTAATGCGATTTAACTCATTCATGCAATCTACAGATGAATTTTGTGATCGAGCGAAAGTTAAATTTCGGGTGTTTTTGCTGTATTTTTTACTGTTCAGTGTTTTCATGTGACATTTTAAGATTTGGGTATCTATTGAATTGTTTTAATTTTAATATATTTTTTAAAATTCATTACTTCCGGGTGACCTTCACTTAGTCGATAATAGTTATTATTATCTCCCCATTGAGCTCCCAGCCCATCACTAAGTTGAAAGTTCTCATGCGAACTGTACGCCGAATTTCGGAAAGGCAGGAAAACATTTGGTTACATTTGGTGTCTGTTACAAGGCTTGTCATAACTGAAGCTTTTTTTGTTTTATTTTAATTTTTTCTGCTGCAAAATGTATATTAAAATATGAAAAGATTGTTATCATTTCCTCTTGTTCGCACTCTCTCTCTCTCTCTCTCTTTCTCTCTCTCTCTCTCTCTTTCTCACAGACATATACGCTTACGAACAATCTTTTTTATTTGTTTTATATTCTTTCGCCTTCGCCGCATGGTCGCACAAAATGAAGCTATCTATTATTGATACACGCTCAGGTTCTCGTTCTCGTGCGAGATGACATCGTTTGCCTCCAGCAGAAGGGTTTTTGAACAGCATAACTTGCGCAGAGCAGAGCAATGCTGCTCTTTCCGACCCCTCAAAAGAAACCCCGGTTCTGCTGGGCTGTAGCCGACCGAACAATTAAAAAGAGTGGGGCTTCGAATTTACGAAGCAGCAAAATAAATACACCCAAGCGATACCTGCGTGGTGCGAGATGTGTTCCCGCGGTTCGGTGCGCGGAGCTGGCAAACTTTTTTTCCCGGGGCCGCTGGGCCGAACGGCCCTAGAAGGAGGGTGTGGCTGGTGCGGAGTTTTAAAAAATAAATACAAAACTCACCGTTACAGAGGCGGGTTGCGGGGAGGGCCAGGTGGGAGAGGAAGGCCAGTTGCTGCAATTTCGCTAATTACCGACAAAGTAGAAACAATCAACCCCGGCAACCCCCGCCACCGATGCACCACCAGCCGCGCGGGAAATTCAAATCCAGGCGCGGTAAATTGCAAACAAAACTACATAAAAATACACCCAAACAAATGAACCTAGCAAAACACTGGCAAAACAGGCAAACAAATGGTGAAATTGTTATGAGGGAAGGGAGGAGATGCAAAAGAGGAAGAGAAGAAGGGCGTAAGATAAAGATAAAGTGAAAAACTTCGTTAGACGCATCTCATCCGCACCTTTTAGCGGATAGTTTGTTCCACGTTTTGTTCCCTTTCTGGGGTGTGCGTTTTGTTTCGTGTTCGTGTTTTGCTTTGTGCCGTGCTCGGTTTGAAGCTCGTTTCGATAGTCCTCCCGAATGCACAATGAGAATGGCGTGGAAGTAAACAACAAATGAAATAAAATAAAAATAAATTAAAAAATAAAACAAGAAACGAAGAAAATAAATGCTGAGCACAAGATAAGACACTTTAAAAAACTGTTCTAAAACTGTAACTTGTAGGCAATGGAGATTATTTTATGGAGCGAATTTGCATAGAGATATCTTTTTTGAGTACCTAAAATACTTACTTATACTGTCTTGTAGGTATTTAAACATCAAAAGTATTTCATAAATATTAACTTCAATGTATATAAAGTACGTATAAGACTATAAGACATAACAGTTATAATACATATTTGTGTGCATAATTTGTTCTCCATCGTGTCGTTACCTTATCCAAAAAATTGCGAGCGATTTTTAATATGTATTGTTTAATATGTATTGTTTAATATGTATTATTTTATGTATTGTTATGCAGCAATACGGCCAGGCCGTTACTTCTTTTAATAAATAAATAAAAAATAAAATGTTTTCTTATGTTTTTTAACAATTGACTTCCTCCATCATAGGAAAATAAAAATTGCAAATCAAATAAGCTATTGCTTTTATTTTACATGAAATTAGTTTATTTCATTTAACAGGATGGAAGCGTTTTCAATTGATATTTAAACAACGTGTGTCGCTGATTTGTTTGAAAGTTTTTTCCATAAATACCTGTATTCTATAATTTCAAATAATTATTGAGAATTTGAACTTTTTATTTTCATTTAAAAGTTTGTTTAAAACATAGTAGTATTAAAAAACAAAATCAAACTGATTCCGAAATGCAAAAAAATGACCTTTGTTTTTCCAAACGTGTTCTTCGTTAAAAAAAAATCGCTGCAAATCTTTCGCTGCAAAAAAGCTTCTCCCGTGGCAATCGGAAGCGATTTCTTCGGCGGCGCTTTGGCATAAGTTTTACTATCGGAAGTTAGATGTTGTTTCCCTCTACTACTGTTCCATTTCCTCCAGAGTAGTGTTTTTTTTTCTATCGTCATGCTCCCGTGTTAAACCCGTTCGCTGTGAGGTGTATTTGTTTTGCCTGTTATTTTCGTACATTTTCACTTTAGTGATCGTTGTTACTGTCGATTCTGGCTTTGGTGGGTGATATTATGGGAGGAGATTTTCCGCCCCCAAGGGATCGTTCATACCCAATTCATTCGGATACATTCTGGTGGATGCGGTTGTGTGCCCGATTCTGTGTGTTAATTTCGTTGATGTAACTATCTTTAAAAAGAAAGCAAAAAAGTGCGAACAAAATGAACGCAAGCGTGAGAAGTGAACAATGCCAGCAAACTTTCGGTGCGCTCGAGAATAGGCGAATAAAAAGTGAAACACCCAGATGGGTGTCTAGCTGAAGCTGGCCGAAAACTCTCACTAGACGCTGCAGCAAAATTGCACTCCATGGTAAACAAATTTTTATCACACTGCTTCTCCCCCGAGGGCAGCCATGCAGCAGTTGTGGGCTGGGTGGCTTGGGGCGATGGCATATTGTGTGTAATATTGACTGCAAATTCGTGGAATGAACTCCGTCCAAGATTGTTTCGCCGCACGTTGGGTACAATTTTCCATAGGAATGATTCGGCACGGGGGTTGGGTGGTGGTGGTGAAATAATGTTTCAAGAATAGAACGAGACGGACATAGTTGTTGTAATTGAAAATTCCTTGGCTTGCTGCTTCGAATTATAGTGCTATTTTTTTTGAAAAATTTTATTCTAATTTTCTGTATATTGAACAAATGGCCAAAAACGTCTTCCATTATGAATTTGTTTTATGAAATTTACAACAATAGGTAAGTGTTGAGTCTTACAATGTTAGATCTTTCTCGATTATAATCCGTGTAAAGAATAATAGCATATATGTGTTACCAGCCGAATCATTGTGATTTTCCCAATCAAATAAATTTATTGAAAAAAAACGAGAGCCCAATTACTCAGTATTTGCTAAGAAAAAATTGTTCGAAAATTCCATCGAAACCGTTTTCCCGAACAGTGATTGATTTCACAGCAACAAATGTTTCTCGCTCCCTTCCCTCGAAAAACACGTGCCCTGAGAAACGAGGAGGAGGCGTGAAAATTGCATTCGAAACTTCCCGATTTCGCAAAATCAACCAAAGGCAAATGGTTTCCTTCGAAGTGGAATCCATTTTGACATTCACACAGGCACAAACACATCCGCACAAAGGACTGACAAGAACCGTCACTCCAAATTCCCGAAACCCCGTTCGGCGCACCGGAAGCGTAGCACGGAAAACCGCCGAATCTGTCGCTGGCGGTAGCGCGAAAAGTTCCGGAGTAATTCAATTAAAACTTACGATTAATTTTGATTTTGGCTCGGCTTTCGGCGGCGGTGCGGGTTGTGCAGGCAGTTGTGCAGGTTGCTCCGTTTCCTCCGCGCAGGTTGCGCTGGGCGGAGATAAAACAATTGTGTCTTCGCTGTTATTTAAGATACCGCACTAAACGACCGTTAAAAGGAAAGACGGAGATTTGTTAATTCAGAACAACCGGTGGCTTTGGTGATGGACTGTATTCAACTTTGGTCTTCGTTTGCTGTGGGTTTGTGTTTACTTTTGGGCTGTTTTATACAAAACCGTGAAAATAAACGTATAACCCATCACGTTTTGCTTTGGTTTTGCGGAATACCGATCAATTTTTTAAACGTCAGGTAGCAGGTTATTTTAAACAACAAATTGAAACTCCCTGCACACGGAGTTAAACTTCCTATTTGAAAATTTATTTTCAAAAATCACAAAGCAATAAGATTAAGACAATTGCACAATCTATTGCATCGAAACCGAACGAAGACGTCTAATTCAATGACGGAGAGCTACCTATTGACATCTCCACTGTGAATTAAGCCCTCTGAGTATCTGTCATCGATATGTGAGTATCTGATACTCTTAGCAAAAAAAAAAAGCGATCGTACCCAAGAAGTAAAGGTAGCACATGCAGATATCTTTTCGCTCTCTGTTCTCATGCGTTACTTCTTTCAGTACGTTTTCAGGTTGTTGCTATCACGATGAGAACACCTTTTACTTTCTCTCTCATGGCTGATTATATCTTGTTCTCATTCTCAGCTTCAAATCACCTCTCTCTTTTTCATGCTCACCATCTCGATTGAATCTCAACTCCTCAAGTGGCTTACTTGAGTTTACTTACATCTAAAGTGTTTGCTTTGGAAGCCATATGATAAATAAATGATATTATTTTTTGTTGATTTTTATAGAGACTTTAACTTGAAGGGTTAGATCGCTTAGTACAGAGTTAAACGAGAATACAGTCTAGTATATGTGAACAACATGGTGCGATTTCCAAGATATTCTTCAACAACGCCATTCAAACAAAGAATTACCAATTCTGTTTTTGACTAGAACAACAGCTGAGATTTTTCATTATTAAATGTCAATGAAGGATTATGCATAGGACATTTTTTATCAAAGCTAGGCGATAAAGATCTAATACTAGTCGAAGAATGCATAAATGATCTAGACTATCAATGAAAATGAAGAACCACACACATATTCTACGTTTTCAAGTTGAAAAAATGACATTTCAACTGGTAGTTGGTCCTGATTGGTAGTAATAGACTATCCCAAAAACAGAATGATGAGATCGTTCCTCTACTACAGATGTCACGATCTATATGAGCAGGAACTTCAAGTGACTCAACTTTAAGCTTAAAAGATTTATTTCACAAGCCTTCAAACTGCGTTTCATGTCATCTTGACGGACGTCACAACTCTAGTTCTTTAAGATCTGGAAATGAACGATTACTGAAACCATCCGGTTAAAGCGACTACAGCATCCACTTTATCCCCGCAGAGCTGGAAAGATGTCTTTCTCACGATGAGTACGCACCATCTCCTCCGGTCGTGTTGCTCAGACGTCCATCTGGCCGTGGGTAGATATGATTCGCGCACTCCCAAGATTTGCCTGCCTCCCGTGTGCGCCCGAGTGCTTAGCGCCACCGGCTCGGAAACCCCACAGCCATCAATAAATCACGACCGATCAAGCGTCAAATGTGGCGTAGCGTCAAGGCACGGACGAGCCCGGGCCGCAATCGCAACTGCATCATATCACCCGAAAGACGGATGAGCGTTTGAACGGTGACATCGCGCGGACTCCGCTCGGGACTCTCGCTTTCGTAGCGCCTCCGCAGGCGTGGCCCGGCAGCGATAAAGTGTCACATTAGGGGCGCAACACGGAGGCACGCCCGTGAGACCGTGCACCTTCTGCCCGGAGCATCTGTCAATGCCGGTGACAGCATCCGGCACTCGGACGTGGCCGGGAGGACGGGAACTGCCAACGTGCCCGCGTCGGGAGATAAATGGACGATCGGGTTTTGATGCACAGCGACTATCGTCGCCGGATGCACACGCGCCATCGAGCCGTGCAAGCTTCCATCTTCGTCAAACGCGCTAACATGGGCAGCAAATAAAAAAATGAAGCTAGCAACAAAAACCCGTATTAGCTTCCTATTAACTACCCTTTGTGTCATTCTTGCCGGAGCGTCCGGTGATGGTAGCAAATTGGATCCGATATGGGCGTTGTTTTGTTTTTTCTATTTTTCAGTTTTTTTATCGTCCAGTAGTGGAACAATCTTCACGTTCAAATGCATTTTTATGGATGTACTTACTGGTAGCTCATGACGTTCGGAGATGGTCATTACGTTCCTCACGTGTGTTATTAAGATTGTTTCTTTATTTATACAGACTAGCGCCCAACTAGTTTGTTCCACATACTTCTGATAAGGATTTTATCCACAATTATTAAACATCGTATTGGTAGAATCATAACAAATAGGAGATAACATCGGCAGCTCAAAAATGTAGCTATAAACCTTGTAACAGGATTGTTTCGTTAAGCTAACCACAAACATTCGATAAGGTTCTTTTGAAAGAGAAAGAATATTTTTTCTTCCAATAAAACTCAAGAAGGCATGAGACGAAGCTGGGATCTTATAGTCCAGAAATTCTAGCAGATGATCTATCTCCATCAAGTCAAAGGTCTTCTATGGAACACCTTATTGCTCTCAAAACTAAGGTTAGTGACAGTCAGTGCTAGAACCATGGACATAACTAAGGTCTCTTGCACGATCAGGTCATAACAGTGGAACGGATCGAACATCCGATCTGATAAAATCAACGGAGAACTTCTACTCCAAGTTACCAACCATGGTCATATTTGTCAAGATTGACACGCTTGAATTCAAATGTGACAGCTTCCCGAGAGTCTTGGATGCTTGGAAAGAATCTTGGATGTTGCAGCAGAGCATTAGATGGATCGATCCAGGACTTAATTATACATTCTATCCATTTTTCCTGACCTAACAAACATTACTGTAAGCAATTCTGTATTAAATGTTCTTTCTAATGTCTTATTAACGTCCATTCTCCAAACACTCATTGAACTCTAAAATTCGGTCTGATAGTTCTAAATTCTATCGGAAAACTGTCGGGCACTCCAGACTCTCAGTAAACATATAAAAAGTTAGGGAGCAATTTCTTATGATCACGGCTGACAAGTTAATTAAATTAAAATACATTTTCATAGTGAACGTTACTTCATAATATCAAATTTGACGTGACGTGTTTGCGCACGTGTTTGTGTGCGGCTCTGATCATGTACTTTTCGATGCAGTTAGCAAACATTTACCAGCAAATCGAACGGAACCGCACATTAAAGTAAAATTAATTTTCCATCGATAAAGCCATGTTTCGGCCGGGCGCCGGTGACGTTTTGCGTCAAAAAATACGACCAAGATACACTAACCAAACCAGTGGGTTGCGCTCGGTACACTAATAACGCTGGCACTAGTGGTGCACTTGTGGTTGGGGCCTCCCAGTCGCTTTACACAACCGGATGATCGGCTCATTATATGCCGCTGCTTTAACCAGAGAGGCTCCAGAGAGGGCTTTACCGTGGGCTCGGTCATCGGTAAACTTTGTTGCTCATTTTTATGTTTACTTGGTTCGGTTAATGTTAAAGCGTCCGGTACGATTTGCGTTATTAAAAGCCAAATTGATTTCATGGTCTGCGAATTCGATGCGTTATGACCAGGCAATGGCTTGGGTTAAACGTTGAAGTGAAATTGGTTAAATGGGTAACACAACAGACCATTGCCTTTAAGAGTCGATTTATCCTGGAACGAGACATAGATTCCAACGAATTTTAATTCGTTTTTAATAAAAAAAATGTGCATATTAATGACATTTCCAATTTACCTTCCAGCTATTCGACCGCGACACCAAACGATCACCGGATGCATAATGTGGTGGCATGTGTTAGTGTGGTACACGCGTGGGAAGGAATGCCAAACTGCCACACGTGGAAGAAATTCCACCGAGGGCAGGGAAGCAGACAGCGACCGATTCCTTTGAGACACCTTCCCAACATCACCAACGTCGAGACGAAGCCGCGCGATGCAGCACCGGCAAAATGCGGCCCGAGCGAGAACATCTCCAACGCGGTTTGCCATCGAAGGTCGGCGCCAAATAAAGCATGCTAATTTGAAAAGTTTAATTACGAAAGTTTATCACCGATCCGGTTATCGACACCCGGAACGCTCGTTTATCACAGCGTCTGTTTGCGCCCGCGTATGTGCGTGCGTTCTGGGGTAGGTTTCAATTGCGCATCGGAAAACTATCGAGTATATTGCTAATAAGGTGGCTCGTCACGTTCGGTGGGCTAGTTTTGGTACGCGCAGAATGGCAGGTGGATTTTTTCCGGCGACTCCTACTGTCTCGTTGGGTTGGAAAACTGGAAAATGTTACAAAAACAAACAATTTTTGAAGAAAAAAATTACTTACCATCCTTTATATGGGGGCTTTCAAATATTTTATATTTTCAGAAAATCATTTTTAAAGATAATTGCATGAAACATTACATAAAATTTATTTTAATAATACAATAATATTTTTACAAATCAAACTAGAAAAGAAAAAAAAAAGTTTTTGATAAATAAATTTCAATAAAAAGAAAAAAATGAATCATGTAAAAACAAAGCGACAGGAAAGAAAAAAACATAGAATCGAGTGCAACTATTCTCATAAAAAATACATAATGAGCAGCCTGTGTACATAAATTAAAACAAATCAAAATAAATTGAAGAAAAAACTACATAAGACTTGAATCGGAAGTCTGTGGGACTTTTCAACGGGAATTTAGAAACACTTGTCGTGTAGGTTTGTGTCTCCGCTTACTGTACCTAGTCGTATTCAAAACTTTTATTTTTTAAATTTTGTAATTTTGTAAGAGTTAATCCAAGAAATAAGCAAACGATTGTTTCTCGTTATGAAATACATTGCTGTAAAATTAAACAAGACAAATCAAGTTCAAATTTTCGCCTACAATTATGCAATGTGCACGACAATATAGCTTGGCTTGTGTTTCATTTGATGCAATAATAAAATGTAGCAATATTAGCGGCTGATTAAGCGCTGCTTAACGCACATCGCATAAACGCAAACGCATTATAATAATATCTCATTTAGGTGCAGAACTTACCGACGTCAAAACGCTTTGTGCGGTGATCCTCAAATTCTAGCAAATGCTGCCACTGCCAAATGGAAGTGGCTCTTCGCCGGATATCGAATTGTGGTGAGTGCGTCAAGCGCACGTCAAGTGAGATTAAACTTCACACTGGCTTATGTGTACGTATCCATGTGTTTGTGTGTGTGTAGTTCGCATGAAATTGATAATGTGCTTGCGCGCATCAGCTCCGGTTCACGTAGAACGACGCTGGTGGTGGCAAAAAATATGCGAAACGAACGGTTTAAGCAGAGTTCGAGCGGAGGAATAACCACATTTCGATAGAGAAATGGAAGATCCCAAGGTTTCTCGTTGGAGTGCTAGAAAATGTCTGCAAGAAGTGTGTGTGTGTGTGTGTGTGTGAGAGAGAGAAAGAGATAGAGAGCGAAAGGGAGTAAGTAAAGGAAGAAAGAAAATGGCAAGATTGCGCCCTTGAAATGTTTGTTTTCGCTTTATTTTTTATCAGTTCCCGAAAATCCCAACGAAATGGACTGAAAGCAAAAATGTCTCATGTCGCTAAAAAAAGAACCCGTGGTTTGGCGAAACAATTTTTATGTTTGAACAATACTTACGCTCGACTAGGCACGCAGGAAGGGGGAAGCTTTACGGCAAGATACTCCATCGGTCGTCTCACCGCAAAGGGCGAAGAAATGTAGGAAGCCGCCGAATGGTGCAAAAATATGACATCGGAGCATTTCATAACTGGAGAAAGCAAAAAGAATAATAATAAAAAAAACAAAACTCAAAATCACGTCGAAACATACGTACCGAACGGTCCTCCTGCTCCGATGCGGGAGGGGCTAGCGTGGAACCGGTAAATGGGCACTCCGCGCGGCTGTAGCATATTTAGTGCCCTCTTAATCCCCTCCCGAAAACGCGATTTCAGTTTCCAAGGCCGGATTTTTCGGTTTCGTTTCCCCTCGAGTGCGCGCTGTGCGGAAAACGAGGGAGATAGAGAGGGCAAAACATTGGGGGAAAAAAACTAATGTGCTCCGTCCGGGGTTGAAAGTGCTTCCACATCGCGTCTTCTGCTCGAGCTGCTGCGCTGATCGAACGACATGTTTTTTCTTTGCATACGGGAAGGGGTGAGTAAATTGGTTGTCGGTAAGATGTCCTCGCAGGCAGGAAGCACGTTAACCATATGCAAACAAATTGATTTTCTTCTCCGGCGTGTCTCCCCTCTCCCCCGGACACTCTGCTCGTTTCGGGGTTGGGAAGTTTTTAAAGAAAGCTCACTCGAGCGCAATCGACCCCGATCCCGGGCGTGTAGTGATGCGACCCGGAGACGAAATCTTCTCGTGCCGTTTGGCGGCTTTTTGAGCTATTGCTGCCGCCGAGAGAGGCTGCTTCACCTTTAACCTCTCGAGATCGGTCGCCGCGCTGCCGAGGGAGGGAGGGAGCTAATGTTCCGCTGCGTTCGAACTAGCGAGTGGAACCGAAATTTGTAACGAAAAGAAGAGGAAGAAAAAAAAAAGATCGTTTGAAGATACACATACGACAGTGGAAGACGGATGAATAAAGTGAACGGCCAATTCGATATACCTGGATGGTTGAACGGTCTATGAGGCTGCTAGAGGCGAAAAAAGAGATATATCCTTAAGGTGCGGCGATACCACAGCAAACGTTCACCTTGAGGCAGCAGATTTTTGTTGAATATTCCATAGAGAAATTTTTAAACTTTATGACTAGAAAACTATCATGAAAATAAATGCTTAAAAAATATAGTTTTACATGATTTTTGAGGCAGCTCGTTTGCGATGGACAATGTGATAAAACGAATTATATGCGAGAAAAATGCTAAATATAAAATAGCCCCGTTCAGGCATGTTTGTTCGAGCAGCGTTGTTTGTTGTTAACAATATTTTCATAATTATTATTCAAAATATAGGTTTGTACGGCCTAAGGAAGCTGATACGTATTTAAAGTGATTAAAAAAAATATTTTACGGTTTTTTGCTATTTCCTTGTCTTAAAACAGATTGTTTGATTAAACGCCTGAGTGTATGCAAAATGTGTTATTATTAAAATTAGAAAAAAAATGCAAAGACAATCAAATGCGTTGCTGTCGTAGGAAAGCACCTTTACCAGCGGAAAAGGGAACGAAACGATCTACCGGCAAGTGATGATACAAAAAAAAAACGCAAACAACGACGGCAACCGAAGGAAAGGCGACTCATTGCGCGCTCATCTTGAAAGCCAATTTAGCGGAAAAAGAAATATGTTATTGAATTTAGGTGCTGGCGATATGCAAATTTCAATTTTGTGTTATGAGTGTGCAACCACCACTCCCCACACTCCGTGGCAAAAAGTGTTTATCTTTTCTTCCACGGTAGGAAAACTGATCGGGGGAGGAGTGTGCCGGAGGAGAGCAAGAATATAAAAAATAAAGCCCTGAGCACTGGTCTGGCCGCGTGTTTTTTTGTCATCCCGACCGTGGCCTAAAATGCGGTGGTTGACGATGAATAAAATTACACTGCCAGTGAACCATTTAGCCTCCCAACCCCCACCCACCGACACCCTCTCTCACCCAGATGTCGCAAGCTTATTAGCCTTGTGCATTGGTTTCGACTATCGACAAATTTTAAAATTATGACTTTCATGCAGCTTTTCCGTGTTCAATGTCCCAGTTCCCCCTACAAAAAGGTAAAGAAAACCCGGGATACCTTTTAAACCTTCTACCGTAAGCGTGCGGGTGGAAACATGAGCCCGAAACGAAACACCGGCATCCTCCCAAGGGTGCGAACACCTAAAGAGCAGGTTAACATTTCCTTCCGTTTTTCCGCCGACGGGGTTTATTTTTTGCTGCCACCATGTTGGGGCCCCTCGCAGCCGCTACCTTTACGAGCTTGCCCTTGTCCACCTTGGGAAACCGACCGGGAGGCGGGTGGGAAGACGGGGAAAAATCACGGCGTGCGACATAAAAATTGGCAGTAATTTAATGTGGGAAATCAATAGGCGTGTAACCGCAGCGTACGCTCGCGCCGGGGAGGGCGAAAAAGCGTTTCGTAATTTGACCACATATTTTTGGCTTTTTAAGGGTTTTTTTTGTGGAGGGATCAGAAGGGGGAGGGGAACCGGTATGCCCGGACGTCACGACACGAACGAAATTTAAAATTATTTTATTAAGGCACCGGCGCCCGGTCTGTCGGCTAGGTGAGGGAGTTTTTTTGTCACATTTTTTTTGCATCCCCCTTTTACCGGAACGAACTTACACATAAAAATAAGAAAATATTCTTTCGTGCTGCCCTGCGGGGGGAAAGTTTGCGCATTGGTGAGTACAGCAGGAGGGGAAAAATCCTACCCGTCACGCTCTAATGGAACACAAAATACCCTGCGCTCGGTATATTCAAATTTCTTCCCCAGAGCCTAGGCCAGGGAAATTTGTTCATTAATTTTTGCCACTTCCACGCGCTGCACATATGACGCGGCACGATTTACGCCTAAAATTAGGCAAACCGTGGTGCGACGATAAATTTGTACAAATTATCAGTAAGATGTGAAATTCTAGCTTACATTACGCTCGCCGCAAACCGCAAACCGATGAAACTAACGAATGAGTTCGCTACGATCGGTTGCGAATTTCCACCCCATCACGAGAAGTGATTTGCCGGTAGCCTTTCAATCATTCGCTAGGGAAGCTGGCACGTATGCGAACTGGACGGGTAGGAGGTGGGGGGGAGAGGGGGCAGGGGTCTGCAGTACTTGAAGGTTTTATCGGTCTCAGTTTCCCTACCCGGCGCGCCGTGAAGGAAACGAAGTGGCTGGAGCGAGTACGTTACGCCACAAGTTTGTCATTGTGCAAAACCGAATGCGGAGAGTGAAGTCACTGTAATTAGGTTCCGTGCCGGAAGTTCGATAATTAGCCAACAATAAAACGTTTCACCCCGGGCGAACTAACGTATCGATTGAGCGTACCGTTGGCGAAAGTGGCAGGATTATTGAATTGAAAGTTTTCACTCGGTTTTGGAGTTACTTACAGAGGGTGGTGTATGTGTGTGTGTGTGTGTGTGGGAGGGAAAAGGTGGGAGAGGAAGTTTCCGATTTCACCGCACACGGAAAAGGTTTACTTTATTTTAAGTAGTGTGTGCAATTCACTGTACTGAAAAAATCAACGCTTCAAAAAAAAGATTATTTAAAACAGTAATTTATTTTCAAAAACAAAATTCATAACATAACTTTCAAAATTTTTCTACAAAATTGGATACAAAATACAACAAAATTTGATTATTCTTTTATATAATTACTTGTGTTTCTGGTTGTAATAATAATAAAAAATAATAATAGACACTACTACTAATTTTTTTTTCGTCTCCTACACATAGGTTGTATAGCTAAGGCAAAGCTTCAATTTATTATTAGAAATAGTAAAACATCATTCACTTATGAACATGTTTGATAAGTCAATAATTTGAAGGTTTTAATATTTTTACGATTATATTTTTAAATGAAAATGTCTTAAAACATAGTTTTCAATTTTATTATTCCCAAATGTTGTATGTTTTCAAAGGAATTTCAATTGTTTAAATTAGTCCATCGATTTGTTGAATTTAAGTAAATTAAAAATATTTTTATGTAATCGTTATCTGCTACCCGTTTTATCTGAAAACCTTTTTTAATACATTACTAAATACAATTATGAATGCCTTGAGACCCTAAGTAGAACAGATAATTAGTTAATAATATTAAATCTAAAGAATTTACGCTTGATTTGAGCGGAATTTAAAGTTTGTGTGTGAAGCTTTTGAGTCCACAGTTGTGAAATGTTCAAACATGAGGTACAAGCAGTGAGCACTTTCTGTTTTTGTTTTATTTCTGCATGTTTTTATTTCTGTGTTTCAGGATATCTGTTTAAGTTCAACAGTTAACAGTTAGACAGTTAACAGTTAAACAGTTAAAGGCTCAACTCGTTCATATAAATATAAGCCAATAAGTATGCAATAAATCAAAAACTTTCCTCATAATTGCTCGTTTAATTTCTCTAGTAGATTAAAGGCAGATTGTGCATCTCCACAACAGTCATCTTCCCTTGTTCCCGCATTTAAATTAACGCTTTCGCATAACCATTTCATGTATTCGCATTGTACGCTCGATGAGATCGCACTGCTAGGGGAAAAAAGGCGCAATCAAACAATCTATCAAGCTGCTTAACATCGAAGAGATTAACGATCGGTTTCAATAATGTGTTTCGCAGCCAACGTTCACAATTATTATCAACGAAGCGTATTAACGCACGGTTTTGCCAAGTGCTTTGTCCTTTGACACGCTGTTTTTTCCTCTCCTCATTTTGTTTTCGGTTTGTGTTTGCGGATCCATCGCATCAATCCCATCCTCGCGTGCTGTTTAATGTTTGCCATGGCAGCGGTTTTGCGGTGGTCACCTTACCCTGGTGGCGTATGTTGGGATTGGGCATAAAAAAAAAAACAAATCATTCCACGGACGCTCCACCATCGCGAATGTCTCCTCATTGCACGGCACTACCTTCTCTTTCTATCGTTTCCTCTCTTTTTCTCTCTCTCCCTCCCACTCTCTCCCTGGCACCTGGAACGGAAAAGCTCGCACGCAAATTAAGGATTAATCGGGTGGAAATCAGAACGACAAGCGATTTATTCAAAGAAGCGTGGAGAATTGAGCTGCCGGTTGCATGTGTTTTGTGTTTTTCCTTTTTTAATATTGTTTCTGCCTTCATTCGATCCGTCGTGTTTTTTTTATTTAGCCTCGCTGTCATTATCGAGCATTATTACTGTTAAAGCGAAATAAAACATTGTGTGCGGAGGCTTTCGGAGGCTGGAGCCGCCGGAAGAACAAGCGTGGGAACGATGATTGCCGGAGATGGTAAGTTGAAATCAAGTGAATTAGTGATAAAAAAGCTGCTGTGTGGAGATGATCTATAATTAAAAATTAAATTCGGAAATGCGATTGACACGGTAAATTGATGCTCCCCTGGCGGTGGGAAGCAGGGTAACGATTCGTGGTGACTTTTTTGTGCGTGTCGATGCTTTTTTTGCTGATAGACGGTGCAAAAAAATAAAAATAAAAATAAAAATCTAATTTGCTAAAAGCGTCCTAAAGACAGCGGAAAAAACTACTCAGTAGAAAAAAATCCTTTGCAATCGATCGATTTTCATTGTGACACTCACTTTCGATGTTTCGCTTATGCGCGGAAATCCACACAAATATTTCCTATCGAAAGAAAAAAAAACACATTTGCAGACAGAAACAGTGGAGGAAAATTTTACAAAAACCCCTACTTTGCCTTTTCCGTTCGCAATCCATGTGGATGAACAATCGCAACGATGGCAACAATATTTTGCGAGTAGACGGTTCGGTGCACTTGCAGTAGCGGCAAATTCTTTCGGCAAACATCTCATCGGTCCACTTATCCAGCCAGACCCGGAATGAGTCATCGATTCGGTGCATTTTGCGTTAACGCTATCGGAATGTGGGTTCCAATCCAAGCCGGTGAATCGTAATGGTGATGACAACTACAAAAAAAGGCACACGAAATGCAGCCTAATACTTGCACGGTTATTATGAATCTCGCCGGGAAACGTGCGGATTTGCAGGTTGTCAGGTGTTTTTCCACCGAACCGCAAACGTTGCCAACTCGTAGGTTTGTGCTACGGAATGCCACAAATCCAGAAATATTAAACCTGGTGCAAATGACTTATGCACCTTTTGCAGCAATGCTTGATAGTTTTGGTGCTGTAAACAGCCTTTATTGTTTACAGGAGCAAAAGAGCCATTTTTCATCTTCCTTCCGTAAGCACTGATTTCTACCTCAGACAGGAAGTTTTTTAAACGACTCAAATTGTTTTTACTCCTGTGTGTATTTTTCAAAAACAAACCTGATCGAAATCTGCTTGATCTCGATCGTCTGTTCATGTGTCGTATCATGTAATAACAGTAAGCATAAATAATAGTAGGCAACCAGCGTACCATGCAATTTTGCTTAGCAAACGCCGAAAAGTATGCAATGTGTTTTATTTCATACGTTAATATTTCCATAAAGTTATGAATTGAAAACAAAACAATTAAATTATGGATCAATCATTCATTCCCGAATTCATTTTTATTTAAGTAGTTACAATTGTGTTTTTTGTCTTATTAAAGTTAGATTTCAATGAATCTCTTGAATCAAATTATAAATTCGTTTTGCGTATTTTGTTCAAAAAGCAAAACTGGCAAATATAATTCCTCTCCGATTTTCATGCGTTATGATTTAAATTTAAATCACTCGTAGTGCTCTCAATTTCTGAGATTATTCTATTCCAGTTCGGAAATCCTTTGCGCCTGACTGAACCGCAAACTGATCATTCCTGCGACTTTTCTTCCCGTCAACGAGCGATACCTTGTCAAGCCGGCTCCGCTCCATCATTTTCGATACGCCTTCGCCTAACGCCCAAATCCGCAACATGCCATTACAACTCACTCTTTTCCGCTCCTCCCTTGTACCTCCTCCACCGGTCGAAGGGTCGAATCGGGTGAAACCGTCGGTACGGCCAAGGGGTACTTCGGGATGAAAAGCAATTTACGACCCTTTTTCGGTTTTGGCAAAACCTCCCCACACCC